>CAMXCT020006600.1:0-350000 GCA_947184155.2 Cladocopium goreaui
CTGGGAGCCTGCCACCGCAAAAAAATCAAGAATAGCCAGCTTGCAGCTGTCACATTTTCACTTGGGAGCCTGCCACCGCAAAAAAAAAGGGTCAAGAAATTTCAGTTTGCAACTGTCACGCTCATCTGGGCGCCTGCCACCCGAAAAAGGGAAAAAATGTGCAGCTTGCAAGTGTCGCATTCTCATCTGGGAGCCTGCCACCGCCTAAACGTCAAGAATATCCAATTTGCAGCTGTCACATTTTCGCCTGGGGGCCTGCCCCCGCCAAAAAAAAAAGTAAAGAAGGTTAGCTTTCAACTTTCAACTACCACGGTCATCTGGGAGTCTGCCACCACAAAAAATGAACAAATGTGCAGCTTGCAAGTGTATCATCTGGGGGCCTGCCATCAAAAAAATGTCAAATCCAGATTGCAAAACAGAAGGTGGGATAGATTAGAACTTTTTTTTCACAAAGGAAGATTGATATGATTTTAAAAAAAACCTTATTCTATCCCACCTCGACAAAAGTTCATCTACCAGATTTCAGGAAACTGGGAATTTTTTGTTGGTTTACTTCCAGGTGAGAATGCGACAGCTGCAAGTTGATTTTTCCTGTTATTTTTTTTCCGGTGGCAGGCTCCCAGGTGAAAATGTGACAGCTGCAAACTCGATATTATTGACGTTTTTGCGGTGGCAGGCTCCCAGGTGAGTGCGGCAGTTGAAAACTGAACCTTTTTAGATTTTTTTTTGCGGTGGCAGGCTCCCAGGTGAAAATGTGACAGCTGCAAACTGGATATTTTTGACGTTTTTGCGGTAGCAGGCTGCAAATATGTAGAATCCCAAATAAGGATCTTTATGCTCGCGTGCGTGCAGTCTACTTACCGCGAAACAACGAGTTACACCTTACTACAACGTCTCCCCGTCAAAAACGTCGTAAACAACCAGCAAAACCGAAATCACATGGTTGCTTCCCTTGAAGCAAAACAAAGATGTCACATGTTGTGACTGCTTCTTACAAACAAAACAAACGAACTCACTCAAACTGATTTGTTTTGAGTTGGTTGGTTTGAAAAAAATTGTTCTCGTGGTGAATAAGCCATGAAACAAAAAAACGAATTCCGCTCATCCGGTGGTGACATTTCATGTCATGTTGAAAATGACGTAAATTACTCATTTTCAGACAACCCTATATTATATATATATATAAGTTACCGGCTAAGACGCCAAGTCTAGAAGTCATCCTTCCAAGTTACGCGCAGAAAAAAACGCATGTGAAAATAAAACCAAAAATAACATGTGACATGCGGACATGTGAAAAACTGCCGTCGACAAGTTGAAGCTGAAACACACTTGCACATTCAGTTTTCTTTTTCGTGTCAAAGCATGGGGAAAATCTTAAATTGTTCCAAGCTGGATCACACTGGCACGGTGACACAAAACCCACTTGAATCCAAACATTTCTTGAGAAAAAGAAATGAGTGACCCCGTTTGCATTACACATGTTAAATGACAAGCAACATTCATTGATCGTTGCACGTTTGTTTAAACTGACAGTTGGTGCATTCATGTTTGTGAATCAGCTCACAAGGTTGGAACATCTCCAACTGAACATCTGACATTTAAAATGCAAGACGGAAACGCGATAGTTTCACGCCAGCTTCATGGATGATCGCTGTGTTCAAGCCGATCTAAGCGTCACGTGCTAGGTCCCAACAAAGAGCGGGAAATCAGACAGGGTGGCACACTCTGTTTCAGAAAGCCTGCCGGGTCTCCAAACCAAAGTCCAAATGGTCAAGCGCAACGCTTAACCTATCTATAAACCGCTATTGACAAGTCAACTGCAAACGTCCCCCAGCGTTTTGCGCGAGCCCCCGCAGGCGAAATGCACATGGACATGTGATAAGAGGCATTTCGTGTGGAAATTTGCAGGGAAAATGCCGGACCCGTATTCCAAGGCAAGCATTTTGTGCGCGCCTGCGCAGTCAAAATGCACATGGACATGTCACAAGAAGCATTTTGTGTTATGTCACCCACACATTACTACCACAATTTCAGCGTTGATGCAAACGTCGGGCAAATAAGACAACATGTCGGTGAAAATGGGCCACTCTTCAATGGTATCTCCCTGCCAAGTGGCTGCAAAGTAGTTGCACTGCTGGCCCGCGCATCTGATTGACACCGGCACACAAGGGCATCTTCAGCCCTCAAAAGATGAAGGTCGAAACTGCCCGAAATAAAAATCATCATTTGCACAATCTCCAATGATGTTTTGTTTTGTTCCACGTGAGAAGAGGAGGAAATAAGTAAATAAAGGGAAACGAGGACAAGCAAATGACCACATCAGAGTAGTGAGTCCGTGCACAGCAGACAAGCGTTACCGACCCGCTAAAACTTTACAACACTCAAAACTAGAAATGCTTCTGGAGGAAGTAAGCCAGGCCTCCGTTGTGATAGTGAATCCTGGTCGCTTCATGGGGCGGGATGTTCCTCGCAAAAAAGCAGCTTAAACATCGTCGCATTGCAGAACGTCAGTTACTCATCTAAACACTATGTCATACAACAGGTTGAACATCGAGCCTTCAAACACAGATGCTGCTGTTCATTGATGCAACCTTGAAAGTCATTAACACCTTTTGTCATGCGCACTAACCGGCGCTAAGGTGAAGAAAACCAAAGCTTTGCTGTTCCCCAGCGGTGCGCACTAACTGGCGCCCCAGTGAAGAAACTACAATGTAGCCAAGGTTGAAAAGACTACACACTCGCCTGAGTTTGGCGTGCCATCAAAAAAACAAGTCCTCTTTGCTCAATCGCCCAGCTTTGGCGATGAGTCTCTTCTGCTTTTTGCTTTCGCTTTTCAGCGTTTTGCTGACGTCTTTCAGCGAAGCTTTCAACTCCTGCCTTCTCCGCTTAAGGTCGCCCAGCACGTCAGTCATAGTAGTAGAGATCACAGGCGCAGCCACGGAGGAGGTCACAGCTGCACCGTCAGCCATAGAGCCCATAGAGGTCGCAGCTGCCAAATCATGCGCGCCGTCAGCCATGGAGCCTATGGAGGTCACAGTGGGGTCACTACTGGCGCAACAGCAGGGTTTTTCGTCTCTACAAATTCAATCAGAGCCGTTGAACAGGCATGCACAGTTAGCCAGCGCAGCTGTTTCCACACTGAACAAATGCTGGTCAGGCACCAGCAAAACGGCTCCATGTTTTGAACTGTCTGACGGTCCTTTTTTCAGACCTCCGCAACGTTCTGTCATTGTACCTTCGGTGACGCTCCTGCCAAATGGACGGTCTACTGTGTTCAATTTCCACGCTCGCGTACTTTTCACCTTGACACAGCTGCGTGGAATTGTCATGCCCAGGTTGACATCCCATGGCAGCAATTGCCTCACCCTGTGCTGCAACATACACACAGCAGCTAGTTCTTATCCTGAACTCCATGTTGTATGTTTATTGACAATGAAGGTAATGTTGCCGTTGCTGCTGCGCACGACTGGAGGTTTGATGTCAGCATTGAGACCCGTGAGCTGTTAGGGAGAATGATATCCCAACGGTGAGGACCACATAGCCCGGCTGCTTCGAGGGTTGTGGTACACTCAGGTATTCCAAACTCCTCTGGTGCTGTGGCAATCAGCAGGACTGCTAGAGCTGCTGCAATTGGGCTGCTGTGTGCATCCAGCTGGCACGAGATTCGGCAGTGAAACACCCGCCCTAGGGCGACAGGCAGCTCGTAGTCTTGCAGAGTGGATGTCCATGGGCCACTATGCGGCTTGTTTGCAAGTCTCAGCAGACTGAAGAGATCTGACTCCGGATCTTGGCTCGCATCAGGCCAAAGCTGAGCGACAAGTGCTGCCATTCGTGCCGGTGGAAGATAGTCTCCTGGCCTATCAAGCGCTCTGAGCCCTAACGGCCGTTGCATCAGTTTGCGTCGATTGGCAGCCGCTGCTCGGCCTTTTGACAGCCCTCCTGGAGTTTGCCTGTGATCGCCAATGAAGACAGTGAGAGTTGGTTGTTGAATGGCAGCGAGAGCTGCGATCTCATGGTAGTTGCCATACAGTTGGCTTTCGTCCATGAAAGCTAGCCAGGTGCTTTTTTCCGTCCAACGCCGTGTGGCTTCCGCCAGGTCGTTCAACATCTATCCAAGCATGTTGCATATGAGATTAATTATTTAATTCACGCAGGGGCCGATGCTGTAGTGGCCGCAAAAGTAAACTGGAAGAGGACCGATACATAGTCCAAAGTCCTTGTCACGTTCCAAAGAACAAAAACGGAGAACAAAAACCGAAAAACAAAGAACCAAAAGCAAAAACAACACCGAAACAAACCCAAACAACAAAACAACCCACACAAAAGAAAACAACCACAAGGCCACAAAACCGTGATGTGACAGGTTCCAGTTTATGGGTGAAACAGATCTGTTGAGGCGAGAGGTGATAGCTTGTTATCATCTCGGCGCATGCAGATGACAACTTGTGTGTCATGTTGGCAGGCCCATAAAATTAAACAACAACAAGACCAAAGACGAAGTCACCATGGGCCACTTGAAGGGTGCGGGAAGCAACAAGGCTCAATGCGGAAACCAGGGATCCCCCCAGCCAGGATCCCCGAGATCACAACGAGCAGCCTTCACGGCATGACATTACACCCTGACACTTTGAAGCAAACACCGACAACGCCGGGTCACAACAAAGTGGTGAGAAAACTACCGCAGTGAAACAGGAGAGTGAAACGTGATCTAAGGTGAAAAAGACGGCGCGGTAACAGCACTCAGGTACCCTCAGAGTCCGCTCAGTACTGCTTTTCCAATCATCATATTGCAACGAAATTGTGAGTGGCACTACCATGCTAGTGCTCTTGCAATGCATCTTCGTGATATGGGAGATTGTACCCATATATGGGAGCTGCAGTGCACTCTGGCGGTGTATACCGCTTTCAAAACTGAATCCAATGCGATCGAGTTCGCGAAGGCGAGCTCGACAGCATGGATGCAGGCTTGCAAGCGTTGAGCAGCTCGAGCGGTCAACTTAGCAGGTGTTGCAACCAACTGCATTTGATGCGGTCGGGTGATCATGGTAGCTGGCTCAGTTACCTTGGTGTAGGAATGCGAGCGTTTTTCTCTGCCCAGGGACCAGGTCTATCCTCAAAGTGTTCAAACGAGGTTCTGGACAGGCAACTTGTGTCAGCTGTGTTAAGGTCCTCAGTCAGGTAATGTTGTACGCTCGCATGCATGAGCTGTAGCTGTCGACTTATCACTTCACGTTCTGTAACATTGGCACGGGCTTCTACTCGAATGCGCAGACTCCGTATGCAACAGCAGGCTGTGCGAATGTCTCTGCAGTCTTGCTCGTTGATAACACCTGTAAGGAGTTCTGTTTGCTGCAATACGGCGTGGGTGTCTTCCAAAGTTCTGAGAGTATTCGTCAGTCTGTGCACATAGTCCTGCAAAAGGAGGAGATCCTGTGCCTCATTGTGAGTCTGGGGTTCTTGAGGCAGGCATACCACTTCACTTGGTTGCACTGAACTCATATGGCCAGGTGGCATTCAAGCAATGCAGGTACTGGATTGCACTGAGCAAAAAAGCAACGGGCGCCATGGCTTGATGTACTTTGACATCGCACTAAACTACCATGCAACAATTAAGGTAGCACAACATGAACAAATACAAATTAAAAACCCAGAACAGGATTATGATACCCGCCCCCTACCGCCTCCCTTCCCAGATTGGCTCCGACATGCTGACAGCAAAAGTAATTGCAGCGGGTGGTAATCAACCATGAGTACCCCATGGTGACAACACCGCTCAACCTAAGGCAAGTTACACGCTAACTGCATGGATGATAAACTTGGGGACTCTGCGTTACTTCATGTGGCTCACTGGAACTGCTCGTGTGAGGCAGCGCTAGGCTCTCCACTGCTACTAGCACCACTGGCTGCAGCAGCGGCGGGGGGTGGATCACTGCTCGCCGCTGGTTTCATCATTTGGGCGATAAGCGGGTGGGTTTGCTTGTCACGCAGGATCCGCGTCATTTCTCGAGTGAATGCCGCAGGGTCATCAACCAGTTCCCTTGCTTCCGCCAGTGGCCTATCAAGGACAATGGCAATGAGCATTTCACCCCCATCTTTGTGGATTATAGTTGGTCGGCCGGCTTGGATCTCGGCGAGGATTGCCACTGCCTTGTTTTCACACAAAGTGCGTTCCCATTCTTCCAGAGCTCTTTGCGCTAGGGTGTCCGTCTGCGGTGGGGCTTTTAGGGCAGCCGGTGTCCCTAGTGTTCGTATGAAGGGGCTATCAGGGGGAACGGGGGATGGGAAATGCTGAATGGCCGCTACTGCACGTTGCACGTCATTTGTTTGTACATCATATGACGTGGTCGTTTTTTTGCTTATGGCAGGTTCGGAGTCGGCCCATAGTTGCTCCAGTGTGTATCCTGGTCTCGGTTCCATATACTTTCGGTTCCATACTGCATGATGGGACCATTGTGGCGCGTCACGGTTGATTTCTACTGAACCCCTTTTCATGTCATATTCTTTGAGCATATCATCTAATTCTTGTAAGCTAGCAGCTCTGTGAATACAGCATTGTCTGACAGCGCCATCGATGTGGAGTGGCCATCCCACAGGCATGTGGGAACCCACAGGCATGTGGGAATCTTCCAGGAGTCCGTCACCATTTTCCTCTATGATTGTACCCAACATAGGGACATCAATAGTTGCTTTGAGGCTGACTTGTGCACGTTTGCACTTCCATGTGTCAGGTGCTAAGAGACCTCTGCCAGCCAACAGCTCAAGTGACTGGAATTGTGGTTGGTCAGTCGCTGGTAGCACCTCTTCTTTGATGACTAACTTCAGCCCATGTAGTGGCTGGGGTTGCTCTTTTTGAGGGTCTTGAGGTTGCTGGGATGTAGTGTCCCTGGGTGTTGTGTCTTCAAACCAGGTGGGACGGACTGACTGGACTCCTATGGGACTTGCAGAACTCGCAGTTTTAATGCTTTCTCTGCGCAGGCTATGGTAGACGGGCGGGATCATCCATGCCGGCACAAATACTGTGATGAACTGCACATTCCAGATAACCTGCAAATTCTGCGGCTTGACCTCAGGCGTGATACATCTTACTTGACCATCGATCACTCTGGTGTATGATTCAGAGCGGTCGAAGGACGCTGTGACTTTCAGGCCTAGATACAGTTCTCTAAACCAGTATTCCTTTAGCATCATAAAGGAAAGGTGAGGTGCCCTCACTTCCAATACGTGCGAGGCTGGCATTAGAAGAGTTACCATCCATTCAGCTAAGAACTCAATCATTTTGACTTCGAGTTTAGGGAGGATGGCTTGAACTGCTAATGTCCCGAACAGTTCTGCAGTCTGTATCTCGTGCGAACCAGCTCTTTGAATGCCATACTACGACACCACTGGTACTGTGGCAGATGCAATCACATTTTTTGGACGCAAACCTTTGTCTGCATGTTGCTCAGCTTTGCGGATACTACTAGTACGTCGCTGACTGAGACCATACAACGGATGGATGTCTCTCCCCTATGAAACTAGAGGTGTGCTCCCCCGTTTCATTTCTCGTGTTTTCGGTGATGGCATGATTGGAAGCCGCTCCCTGGCCTTTTTGCTTCCTCATTGTCATCACTGTCCCCCCCTCTTGTGGGGGGTTGACTTCTTGTGACAATAGGTTTCTGATCGCAGCTAACAGTCAAGAGGATGACTACTCCGTCCATGAAGGCCTATGACGAGCTGACCTGAGCGGACTCTGAGAGATTTTTGTAGTGGATCTGCGTCCATGTACAGCTTGTCTGATGCTAGAGTAACCCTCTAGTTAGAGTCTTCATTATGCCTGTACAGCTGCGATACTTAATTCGTTTTCTTAGTTTTGCATGTTTTTGGTTGTGACGCAGTGGATGCCGCTGCGTCCGACAGCTGATCGATTCGATGGGTGTTTTTGTTTGGGCTCTGGCCCCGTTTTTGGTGTGTCTTGGTGCTGTTTTGCTTTTTGCCTTGTTTCCGCTGGCGAAACGCAAATCTGGCTGGGGGATTTGCGGGTCGTCGCTTTTTGTGTGGTTGTGGTTTTCGTTGGTTTGTTTTAATCGATCTGCTGATTTCAAGGACTTATGTCCTTGTACAATGTTTTAGCTGCTTACTCTCATGTAAGGACCGAGCCTTAGCGCGACATCGGCCAATCTCGAGGAAAAAAAAAATCGTAACTGGCAGATATTGTACAACTATCCAATATACAGCCAATCTGACGGAGTTGGCGTATGGCCGCATCAAGGTCAGTGACCCTCTGGGATGGGATGTTTTGGATGCCTTGAAGCTTCTGGCGGGCCTTCTCTAGAAGTTTGGTGGCATCATCGACTTCGCTGGTGGTGACCTGGCTGGGGGGATCCCTGGTTTCCGCATTGCTTCCCACACCCTCTGAAGAGGCCCAATGTGTTTTGTGGCGGTTTTTGTTTTGGTTTGTGTTTGTATGGGCCTGCGTCAATATGGCACAAAGATGTCATTTTGCATGTACCGAGATGATACTAAGCTATCACCTCTTGCATCAATTGATCTTTTTCACCCATAAACTGGAACTGTCACGTCACTGCTCTGTGGTGTGTGTTGTTTCTGGTGTGGTTTGTGTTGTTTTTTTGTTGTGTGGTTTGTTTGCTTTTGTTTTTGTGGTGTTTTGTTTTGTGTCCTAGATGAGCATGACAGTGCATAGGACTATGTATCGGTCCTCCACCAGTTTACTTTTGCGGCCACTACAGGAAGGCCTTTGCTTGACTTAATTAATCAATTAATCCCAGCTGCAACATGCTCTTAAACATGTTGAACGACCTGGCGGAAGCCACGAAGGCGTCGGACGGAAAAAAAAATTTGGTTGTGTGTTTTTGTTTGTTTGTTTGCTGTTTTTGCTTTGTTGTTTTTGCCTTGTTGTTTTTGGTTTGTTTTCTTGTTTGCTCTCTTGCTGGGACAGTTTCTGGACTGCGTACTGGTCCACAACCGGCACTTTTGTGGCGTTCTAAAATGGACAGCCCATGTAATCAGCATTTGCCGCGATTGAATGAGTGTAACGACCTGGCGGAAGCCATGAAGGCGTTGGACGGAGAAAAAAAACGCGAGACAGCCTGCTCTCTCTCTAGCAGGACATGGAGATGGGCATGTCCTCACTGGTAGTATATATTTCCATCAGGCCACCAAAGACCGGCGGGTGTTGCTAATACCAGGTATCCACTATTTTGATGCTTACCGACTGCAACCACTGCTACTGCAGGCTCCTGCATTGCAAGTTCACCTGAGAGCGAGCCCTCTGGTAGGCCCTGAAGGTTACATCGGCCACACTCGAGGAAAAAAAAATCTGGTAGGCCCTGAAGGGGCGGGTGAGACTGTCGAGGATCCCTCGTTGGATGAAGAGCGAGCTACCACTGATGGTGAATCTGAGGTGGAAGAGGAGACGAGGCGGATCTGCTTCCTCAAGAACCATGGTGCCCGCCAATCCCAGACGCACTTGATGACCCCACGGAAATGGAAATCAAAGGTGCAGCTGACAAGCTGGCCACCATGATGAACAGTTCTCAGCCCCAAGCCAACGTCTTCTTCCAGCCTGACAACCTAGGTGCTCTCCCACACCTGTGGCTGCAGGCCAAACTTACCATCTCTTTAACGTTCATGCAGGAAAAGTTTGCTCGCCTCTTCATGTCGATTGCGGCTGACAAGGCATGCCAGAAGCTTCAAGGTATCCAAGACGTCCAGCCTTCTGTTGCTGCCACATACAGCCAAAGGGGCAAGCACATCATCGGAAGAGCTTAATGCACAAATATCGCCACGCACTGATGATGCATAATCTTCCATACCATGAAGACTATTGGCAAGAGCACTAGTGCGCTGAAATTCACTACAAACCACAATGATGGAGCCGTGAGAGATGTCCTTGCAGGATGTCTCTCACCGCTCCCTCACTCTGGTCGTTATTCAAGTGAACTGCCTCTGGCACTGCGCCCATCCTTGGAAATGTGCACGGATAACCCCTGAGAGTTTGATGATTGGAAAAGTATGGACATTTGACGGTGGGAGCACCCTTTGGGTTAAGGGTGAAGCGACATGCCATTCATCATGGTTGTATAGTTTATGCACAGAAGATACGTGGAAGGCTACTACAAGAGTTCATCGCGTCATGGAAGATTGGTAGAGAACACTCTACTTATTGCGGAAGGAATCTGGTATGTGACCAACATGTATCGCAATATTCTATTGGTCTTCGAACTTATCATTTCTGACATCAGGATGATGTCATGGATCAGGTCAATACTGATTGTGGTATATTGATCAGTTCTACATCTTATTCTGGATTTTACTTGAGTCTGGTACAGCGTATTGCTTGAACTGAAGATACCTACATTGGTTTGACATTGAATTACTCCTTGTGTCGTGGACACTGAACACAGAGAAGTTTATTCTCTCCAAGTGATGAGAACACAGCTAGAAACTCTTGGAGAAGAGTTTAAGCCAGCTGGAAATATCTGATGGAGAGAACCTATTATGCTTTGAGTTTGGACCTTGAGATGCATTGGCATTGTGAGGACAATGGCCATATTTGGGCATCTTATTTGTCTGAGAGTTTTGTGATGAGATGTTTCGGTATTGTGAGGACAATACCTACATCATCGTCATCGTGACCTATGGATCATACACTTGATCTTATGGTGTGCATTTTATCGTTCTTGAGAAGACTTTGGTCTACATTGTGGATTGGCTATTACAGTGGTCGAAAGACTTCAGCGATACAGCTGTATTTGGCTGACCTACATTGACAATGTCGAACAGAACATTCTATTCTACATTGAGGTTGGAAGCTGTGAGATGCTATCTCTATGTGGAAATCTGATTTGGAGAAGGAACGTTGTGTTCTGACTATGTTTTGTATCCAGAAGAAGGTTGTACAGATACCTTGTGTGAATCACTTCGCTCTTGAGAAGTTAGTCAGCTTGTGACTAATGAGCTGGTTATTCACGTTTGGATGAGAACCAGTTTGATTTGAGAACTTTTGGAAGTGTTTCGATGTTTTTGAATTCATCTAGTGAAATTGAGTTTTGTGAACTTGTAGCAGCTGGAATAGTTTCAACAAACCTTTATTTGAAGAACTTGAGGTTTGTTAACTGGAAACCTGGAATCGAGTTTACCAGTTGAGACATCGGCTCGAAGGACTGGTGTCAGAAGTTCAGTTAGTGAACAAGAGCTGCTGTGTCACATAACTTGACATAAGACAGACCGACACAGGGAACACATCATCTCCTTTCGTCGTTTTTGTTTGTTTGTTGTGTTTGTGTTTCCCCGTGACTGATCGTGTTGCGTCTGGAGCGAAAAGAAGGAGCTTGACGTCAGCATGTGGGAGTCAAGGGTGAAACAATCCTTTTGACACGGTATTGCTTTAGTTTAATTAGGTTTGTGAATTTACGCTCTGCGCTTGTGTTTGGTGTGCGTGGTTGACGTACGCGTCCGCCTGCGTAGTTCTGTAGGAATTTTGAAGAAGCGTTGGATCTGACCGCAGATCTGTGCACGGCGCTTTTTCGACATGGTAGCGGAGCTCTACGGAGCTACCCACACCATCCTCCGCTGACCCTTGTTGCAGTGTGCTAAGGACGCCATCTAAGGTGAAGCTGAGATCGTTTGTATTGAGCTCCTGAATCTTCTGCAGGGATACGTGTTGAGCTTGTACTAAGGTTCTGAAGTGATCACTAGGTTGGTACATTGCTGATGTAAAGTCAAGGGGCATCGAGGAGCTTGAGTATTCTTGATTTAGGTGACGTGTTTTTGTATCACTTCTTTTTGTGGCATGTTGGCTGTAAGGTCATTTGAAGGTGACTTGTCAATTGATTGCCGGAGATGACATGTTTTGGAATGCTTAGAGTATCTCGACAGGCTGAGGTTGGGAGTAAGTCCTGGAGACACAAGTGAGGTGTTTGGACAGTGAAGACTCCGACAACCTGCCTGGAGATGAACATTGAGAGTATCTCGACAGGCTGAGGTTGGGAGTAAATCCTGGAGACACAAGTGGAGTGTTTGGACAATAGAGACTCCGATAACTGGCCTAGAAGTCCTTGAAAGTAAAAGTTGAGAAACCACTGGATTTTGGTTGGAACCGTAGCGTTTAAGCTCAAGGAAAGTATCGCCACACAGCCTGTATTAAGAATGGATAATCGCCGTGACAACCGGCCATTACGTGAAGCAATGGAGGAACAGTACATTGGTTGGATTATCGGCTTGGAGAAGGTGACGAGTGTATTTCGGCTGATACAGACTGTGCTTGTTCTCATGGAATGGCTTTTACCGTTGCTTGAAGATGTTCGTCTGAATGCGAACCAACGAGACATCATGGCAATGTTCCGTGATCATCTCAGAGAACTGGAAACCGAAATGCAAAGGCAGATTTGTGAGATGCGTGAGCATATCTTAGGCAGATACCACCGGTCATTGCAAGGTTGAAATACCTGTGACCCATTGCTGTGTGATAGATTTGGCAGATATAGGCGATAGGGTTCCTGGCAGTAGTGGTAAGCGTGTGAAAATAGGTGGAAACGACTGAGTTGCGTTGCATGTGAGATTTGTGGTTTTGTTGTGTAAGAGGTTTGGTGACTTTGGCAAGAGAAAGAGAGCCTGGAGAGTCACTAGGAAGCTTGGTGATTTTGGCAGAGAGAGAGAGAGAGAGTGCCTGAAGAATCACTAGAAAGCATTGGAAAGAGTTGAAAATGAAATGGGCTGGATGGCAGGGTGCTGCATAGGTCCATACTAGAGAAGTAAGAAAGAGTCACATCTCGACAGGTTGGTCAGGTTGTAGTTGATCCTGGACGCACGGAGTGCACAGTGCGTGGTGCTACTGAGCCTGGCGTCATGCCTGGAGATGACAGTTGGAAAGAGAAAGTTTGGCATGAGAACCTGGAGGGTCGGTGACCTTGGTTTAGTTGCCACATCTTTGAGAAACGTTGGCATGAGAACCTGGAGGGTCGAGTTTGCTTTGTCAGTGACCTTGGTTTAGTTGCCACATTTGTAATGCAATGCGTGAATAATTGAACACCTGAGGTTCAGTAGTGTGCAGGAACAGTGGAGCTTGACGGATGGTTGCACTGACTGGTAACCTTGAGATTGAAGCCTGAAGCATTGTTGTTTGCCTGGCAGTATAGGTACTGGTACTGGAGTGCTGAGAGAGAGAGAAATAGGAACCGTCATGGCACTAAAGGCACAGTGGAACTTGGTGTTGAGGTTGTTGGTTGACAACGGAGCGAGAGTAAGGTCATATGGACACCGCCTGTTTGGGAACGTTGATCTCGATTTCTCAGATGCATCAGGTAACATCTTTGGTTTGGACTGCAGTTGTGGAAGTGTTTGAGTTGAGCATGTATTGCTGTAAGTCAATGGAAACGACCTGAGCTGTGTAGGTAGTGTAACGGTTTTGAACTGTATTTTGAAACGAAACAGGAAACTTTGTTGTGAGTTTGTTTTCATGTTTTTTCTTGGACCGGAATCTGAACAGTTTTGCAGTGTCACAGGCAGGTCAGGTATGACTTTCGCTACTTGGTGTTTGTGAAACCTGGACGGATGTAGTCGTGAGGACTGGGACAGATGCAGAGAAGGTATATTGGACCCTGAGACAGGTAGGTACTCTGGAGTTGTTGTCAGACTGACTGGACTTTGTGTGAAGATAACCTGAATGCAAGCATTCCCCTTTTGGCTTAGAGCAATCGTACCGTACCTCTCTAGATGGATGGATGAGCACGGAGATATCTGCAAGACAATTTGGCTGTGAGACGAGCTCTATGGTCTTTATAGCGATGATTGCCAGTGTGGTTTGCCTACGTTGGTTATGGCACTTCCTTTGGTAGAAATGTAGTTTGAGAGCAAGATGCTTGTGACGTTAGTCGACCCTGGAGGGTTTCCTTTGCGAACCTTGGGCCATGTTGAGTGGACATCTTGTACTACCAGAAGGCTGGCATGGAGTTTCACGAGATCTACAGCATTGGAGCTTTGCAGAGGATCCTGAGAGGGAAGTAGAGCGGTAGTGTAGTTTGTGCGTTTGCGTTTTGCTCAGAGTGAAAAGCAAGAGAGGGAATCTGGGATTTGAGATTTGCAATTTTCTTTTGAATTGAAGAGTTTTGACTTACAACAAAAAGGAAAGAAATGGGCTGGATGGCAGAGGCGCTGCATAGGTCCATAGGGAACTGGACGGCAGGGGCGATTACGACTTGCATAGGTTCCGAAAAGGAAAGAAAGGTTGTAGAAAGTCAAAACGTGGACCAGATTGCAAGACGTTGCAAGGTTCGCACATGAGCTGGAGTGCAGACGTGCATAGGCTCAGATAATAGATTAAGTCAGAAAGAGAGAAACAAAGGGAACTGGACGGCAGGGGCGACTAGACGACTTGCATAGGTTCCAAAACGTGAAACTGACTGAAATGAATGTAAATGTGATGTCAGTTCGTGGCTCGACATACTGTCTAAGTGAGAGACGAAGTATGGAGCTGTACATTCTGTTGGACGTGACTTGACATTTTGTCTGGACTTCTCATGTTTGTATAGGTTTCATTCCACCCTTTGCTGTTTTACTATAAGACAACTTTGGCTCAGTGTTTTGCATTTCAGCTGCCTTAACGATCGTTTTGAGATCCTTTGGCATCAATGGCAATGGAATCCATTCGTCTTTGGTTGGCTCTGACTCCTAAGCAGTTTGAGGACTTGAACAATGGCAAGGAGATTCAGCCTGACGAATATTCCAAAAGGTTTGGACTACGAAAAGACCCGATTGCTGCCGTTGAGCGTGCGCAGTACTTCAATGATTGGACACCGGAAGGTCCCAAGGGTGAGTTCTGTGCCAAGGATTATGTCCTTGTTGAGGTCGAACTGACCGCCATTGGCTATCTCCAAAAGGCCGAGGCGGGGGTCCTTCTGAAGTATAAACCCAACGAATATCGTTGGCAAGGCGCTATGAAGGCTTTGGAGTTCGACGAGAATGGCAACTTATTATACAAGTTTGCCGCGGACGCTCACAAGATCGTCTGAGTAGGGAGGAAACCGGCTCCCAATGTATAGGTTTTTTGCAATGGTTCCAGGCCGGGTGGTAGTGCTAGGCTTGGAAGCCGACGATAGCTGCGAGGAGAAATGCAGAAGCTGTGATGAAAGAGCTGTCAAGCTGAGATTGGAGTGAAATGACATTTTGGGATGTCTTGGAATTTCGGAGTTTTGGACGATTTCGGACTGGACGGAACTTGGACTTGTGGAACTCAGTTTGAGTGGTTTTCTGTCAGCTGTCACGAGCTTTGCATGAGTTTTCATTTTTTCTGCATGACATGTCTATGGGTTTTATGCGCAGAAACCACTGTGATCTGTTTTGCAGTTTTGTGAAGGGTTGTGCATGCATTGGCAGTTGGATTTGGATTGAGTTTGCGGTTTGCCACAAGTTTGCATTATTTTTGTTTTGTCTGAGACATTGAAGTTTGGTCGATCACATATTACCTGTCAAGATGTGCGGCACGCATCTTGGGGTAGTAGTGAGTGCGATCTTTGGCGGAAGTGTGATTCATCTGTTAAGGTGTGCGTCACGCACCTTAGGATGAATAAGAGAGAGTTTGTGATTGGCATGGCATGAAATGGCTGAGTTGTAACCTGCATGGTCAGTAGATGGATCGTCAAGTTGAATTGCAGATTATGCCCAAGCTGTATTTGGGCCCCGGCTTATCCCAGCGAGTGCATCAGGCCTTGTCTAGGAGACTCGAACAATTCATGGCAGCGAACGTGCCAGCTCCAGCAGCCCCGGCAGCTCCAGCGGAAGCAGGAGAATTTCCCTTGTCTGAGAATCCACCAGTGACGGCACGAGCAGGAAATGATGAGACTGAATCAGAGAAAGAGGGAGAGCAGAACACTGCTCATGTGCATGGAGAAGACAAGGAAGACAAAGAGGAAAGAGATGCTGGAAGAGATGATGACAGATCGAGATCTCCAAGATTGAGGATGCATGAAGCGCCTGACCACAGTGATGCGACAGACCTGTTGAACTCTACCACGGGCTTGGCTGTGGGAATCACTTCGATGGTCGCTGCGCTGAAGGGTTCGACGGACAAGCTTGAGACCCTTATCAAGAGTACGCATACTCTTCAGCAGGACCTTTGCCGTAGCCTAGAGGCCGTGGGAGCGGCAGTCAACAACATGGCAAGGGCATCAGAATCATTGGCTGCTGGTGTGAACCACAACACCAGCCGCGTGGGTGCGGTCGTTGGTGAATATAACAAATTGAAAAAGCACCTGGAGTGGGCACTGGATGTCTCTATGGCAGACGTGCTCAAGAAAAACAACAAAGGCCGCACGGAACGCGACCAAGCTCTGCAGGATTTGATGACCCAGCTTTTCGAATCGATGGACAAGCTACAAGAAAATATGAAATTGGTTGCTGAGAGGATTGAAAAGGGGACACCGACAGAGGGAGCTCCAGCATACGATCCTCCGCAGCCACCCATGGGACATCCTGGCATGTCGCAGAGTAGCCCCCCAGCGGCACCGATGACGCCGGCGCCTGGTGTGAGTTTGAGCTCTGGCCACCTCCCGCCTCCACCGGCAGTGCCACCTATGGTACCACCGAGACCTATTGTGTCATCGCCGCCGTCGTTGCCGATGGCGAAGTTCGCGGGCTACAGCCCGGCAAAGATGGGGGAGTTACCAATGAGCTATCCCCTGGCTCTCGAAGTGAAGGATATTAAATCCCCACCTTGTCAAGTGATCGAAGAGGTCACGGGTCGCATTAGGTGTGTTTCACCAACTGCACGTCATGACCCAATGACGGGGACGGCGGCGTTCTCCCCTTTAGGGTATGTTCAAATACAGGGGACACGAGAATACCGTCGGGTATACCCCTGATGTTCATACCTGAACAGAGTGCCAAAGGCACCGGAATTCGCCTGGTGTGGCAACAAGAGAATAGTTGATTTTGTCAACTCGAGGTTCACTTGTTGTTTTCAGAAAGGACGATATGGCTGAGCACAGATACCAAGCTTGAGTTTAAAAGGGGGCAAGACACGCTGATTGACGCAGTGGACACAATTTTGTTTGTACGTCGTTTTGTTAGTTGTTTGAGGTTCGTTTTGTTGTCATATGTCTCTCAATGACGATGGCGAGAGCAACGTTCTTGAAGGCATTCAGAACTTGGAGTTGCTGACAGATCTGAGGGAGACATCATGAAGAAAGGTTGAAGTTGTTCTTGATTGGCTTGATTGCGGTATTTCTCATGTTTGAGTTGTTGTGTGCATGTCTTGAGTTTTGTTGCTTGAAATATTGAACTTGATGTTGTGAGTGTTTTCACAATTTATGTTGTCATGGCACATGATGAGAACCTGGGAAGAAACTCAGACGGAATCTGAGTCTAAGTAATCGGAAAAATCTTCCGGGGAATCTGATGCCATGATTGCAGACACATGGCACTGTCATGTCATGATATAGACTTAAACAAGACATACCACACCTCCGAGATCGTTAGGATGGATCAGACGTTGAAAGGGGGACGGCGATCTATGCGATGATGAAACTGTGAGAGCTGTTCTGTCTTAGAACGTCTCTCACCGCTTCCTCATTCTGTGCCAATCTTAGCTAGTCCTGACCCTGACTGTGAAAGATTTTCATTCAGAGTGTTTTGAATTTGTTGTGCAGTGACTGTGAACTGTACTTCACTTGCTTTGAATTTGAGATGAGTTGCATGAGTGATATTATTTCACTTGCGTTTTCTTCTCATACGCCTACCTTCTACATGAAGGTGCGGATTAGCTGAAACAGTTGGCCTTTGTTTTCGTGTTGACTCCGATCGTGCTACGTTAGGTTTCGTCTTGGGTCTCGTGTGTGTGTGTGTGTTTGTTTTGTCTTTGTTCTGTTGTTGTTTGTTTGTTGTAGGAAGACAACAGCACCGTAGATATATCGTTATCGACGCCATGGTTTATCCGAGGAACTGAGTTTGGAACACGAGCTTAGTACTGGAAAGACTTTAGGAGTCTATGGACTGAGTCTGGTATTCTTACATCTGGTTTTCGCAACAGAGAAGATTTTGAATTTGGAAGCTACGACATTATGCATGAATCGAACGAGATGAGCTTTTGGATGATGCTTTATCATCTACCTTGTGTTTTGGAAGACTTGTGCTTCTTTGGATATCTTTTGATCATGGATATGATCTGGAACGTGAACATTTTTCTGCGGATATTCGATTGGTATCCGTACCTGGAAGTGATGTGAGTGGATGAGATGTCATGTCGAAAGGGGGTATGGAAATTTGACGCCCTGTGGGAGCACCCTTTGGGTTAAGGGTGAAGCGACATGCCATTCATCATGGTTGTATAGTTTATGCACAGAAGATACGTGGAAGGCTACTACAAGAGTTCATCGCGTCATGGAAGATTGGTAGAGAACACTCTACTTATTGCGGAAGGAATCTGGTATGTGACCAACATGTATCGCAATATTCTATTGGTCTTCGAACTTATCATTTCTGACATCAGGATGATGTCATGGATCAGGTCAATACTGATTGTGGTATATTGATCAGTTCTACATCTTATTCTGGATTTTACTTGAGTCTGGTACAGCGTATTGCTTGAACTGAAGATACCTACATTGGTTTGACATTGAAATTACTCCTTGTGTCGTGGACACTGAACACAGAGAAGTTTATTCTCTCCAAGTGATGAGAACACAGCTAGAAACTCTTGGAGAAGAGTTTAAGCTAGCTGGAAATATCTGATGGAGAGAACCTATTATGCTTTGAGTTTGGACCTTGAGATGCATTGGCATTGTGAGGACAATGGCCATATTTGGGCATCTTATTTGTCTGAGAGTTTTGTGATGAGATGTTTCGGTATTGTGAGGACAATACCTACATCATCGTCATCGTGTGACCTATGGATCATACACTTGATCTTATGGTGTGCATTTTATCGTTCTTGAGAAGACTTTGGTCTACATTGTGGATTGGCTATTACAGTGGTCGAAAGACTTCAGCGATACAACTGTATTTGGCTGACCTACATTGACAATGTCGAACAGAACATTCTATTCTACATTGAGGTTGGAAGCTGTGAGATGCTATCTCTATGTGGAAAGCTGATTTGGAGAAGGAACGTTGTGTTCTGACTATGTTTTGTATCCAGAAGAAGGTTGTACAGATACCTTGTGTGAATCACTTCGTTCTTGAGAAGTTAGTCAGCTTGTGACTAATGAGCTGGTTATTCACGTTTGGATGAGAACCAGTTTGATTTGAGAACTTTTGGAAGTGTTTCGATGTTTTTGAATTCATCTAGTGAAATTGAGTTTTGTAGACTTGTAGCAGCTGGAATAGTTTCAACAAACCTTTATTTGAAGAACTTGAGGTTTGTTAACTGGAAACCTGGAATCGAGTTTACCAGTTGAGACATCGGCTCGAAGGACTGGTGTCAGAAGTTCATTTAATGAACAAGAGCTGCTGTGTCACATAACTTGACATAAGACAGACCGACACAGGGAACACATCTTCTCGTTGTGTCTTCTCCTTTTTCTTGTTTGTTTGTTGTGTTTGTGTTTCCCCGTGACTGATCGTGTTGCGTCTGGAGCGAAAAGAAGGAGCTTGACGTCAGCATGTGGGAGTCGAGGGTGAAACAATCCTTTTGACACGGTATTGCTTTAGTTTAATTAGGTTTGTGAATTTACGCTCTGCGCTTGTGTTTGGTGTGCGTGGTTGACGTACGCGTCCGCCTGCGTAGTTCTGTAGGAATTTTGAAGAAGCGTTGGATCTGACCGCAGATCTGTGCACGGCGCTTTTTCTACAAAAAGCACTACTGAGCGGACTCTGAGTGTGCCCTGAACACCGTAGATGCTTTAGGTGTCCTTTCTCACCTTAGTTCGTGTTTCACCGTTCGTCTCACCCTGTTTTGTGTTTTTTCACCACTCTCGCTGCGACCCGGCGTTGCCGGTGTTTGCTTCGAGGTGCCTGCAGTGTGGTCGTGCGGTGAACGCATCTTTGTTTAACCGCGCCATCAAGGTGGAGTGGCCACCCAACTGGCATTAGGGAGTCCTCGAGGAGTCCATCTTCATTTTGTTCAGTGACAGTGCTCAGTAGTGGAACATCAATTGTTGTTTGGATGCGGATGCCACGTTTCAGCTGCCAGGAGGCTAGTGCTTCAAATTTGGGCTGTTCTTGGAGAGGGAGAGCATCTTCTTTGATAAGTCGTAGTCATGCATTGGTTCTATGCGGGTGGTTGAACCCTCTGCGGCCACTCTCGCAACGGTTTCATCTTCGAACCATGTGGGGCATTTCACTCCCATTGCAATTTGAGAGTTAGCTACCTTAATGGTTTCTCGGCGCAGGCTGTGGTACATCGGGGGGACCATCCATGCCGGGATGAATACATTGATGAGTTGACGTTGCTTTGTTGCTTTTTTCACCCTCTGACCTGGCCCCTTTGTGTGTTTCTGTGTTTCCGTTGTTTTGCTTCATGTTCGGTGGCCATTCTCATAATGACACACAAGATGTCATCATGCATGTAATTCCCATTGCTGGTTGCGATCCCACTTCTTTGTGTTGTTTTTGTTTTGGTTTGGTTGTTGTTGTGTGTTTTTTGTTTGCTTGTTTTCCTTTGTTTTTTGGTTTGTTTTGTTTGGGTTTTTTCTTGCGGGGACTGCTCGCTGGACTGCGTACAGGTCCACCACCAGCACTTTTGTGGCTTTCGACAAGTTGACAGCCCTGCATGTGAATTACAATTCATCTTTTTGCTGCGATTGAATGTGTGTAACGACCTGGCGGAAGCCATGAAGGCGTTGGACGGAAAAAAAACACATTGATGAGTTGACGTTCCAGGCAACGTTGGCCCCTTTTGGTTTGAACTCAGCCGTAATGCAGCGAATTTGTCCGTCTATTGTCTTGGTGTGGGACTCATTCCAATCAACAGAGGCAGCTACCTTAAGACCCAGGTAAAGTTCTCGGAACCAATATTCTTTAAGCAACATGAAGGACAGATGAGGTGACCTGGTGTCCAGGACATGCTTTGCCGGCATTAAGAGTGCTCATGTAAGGACCGAGCCACATGTTGCAGTGCCACATCGGCCATACTCGAGGAAAAAAAAATTGCCGGCATTAAGAGTGCTACAAGCCATTCAGAGAAGAATTCAATTACTCGTGTCTCGAGGTCCGCCAGTACATCCTCTACTTTTTTTTTGGCCCGAGCCCGTTGCCTTTCGGCGGGTCTACGGTACTTGAGACTTACTCATCTACCACGTCACGATCGCGGCCCCGTACCCGGGGGGAATCGATCCGCGGCTAGCGGCTAGCTGTCTATGCACGGTCCCGAGACGGGCATTATACCACTACGCGACGAGATCGCCTCCGCCAGTACATCCTGTACAGCTTTCAGGGCAGTGTGTTGTTGAGGTAGTTGTTTGTGAGAAGCTGTTTCAACTGCATGCCTCACATACGCGTCTGCAAAGAAGAGTCTTCCCATTTTCGATACCCACTGGCTGGGAGTGCCCATGTTGATTGTTATCTTGGCAAGGGGCCACGGGTCGGGAAGGGTCGGCAAGCAATGCAGTAGCTCAGACGTGAGTTCTGGTGGCACTGCGGGGAGTTCTTGCTGGCGGGGTCGATATGCCGCACGGTCTTTGGTTGCTGTGCCTTTGCTACGTGTAGCATGTTCCTTGACAGCCTCATAAGTTTGTTGGATGAGCGGCCCGTGTTGATTAACCATGGCATAGAGGTACTTGTATGCTCGAATGGCTGCCCGGCGCGTATTGGGTCCATCGTCAGCTTGGTTTTTGTCTGCTTTGGCAAGTATGTCTCTAGCCTCCTCTTCGCGCGCCTTGGCTTGATCAATCTTGGGAGAGGTTGGGGAAGAAGCCGTGGTGTCTTCTTCAGATGCATCTTGCGCGCTAGGAAGGTCGGAGGGAATGTCCACGGTGGCTTCTACTCTCCAGGCATCAAAGAAAAGGATCCTGGGCAGGGGTATCACTTCTCGATATGGTCCGGCTGGTTGTAGGACTCTTCCGGTGCGTGCATTGTGCAGGCCTGACGGGAGGCATACGTATGTGGGGCGGGTTGAGTGGTCAGCAGCATATGCGAAAAGTATGGTTTCTTCAAATGGGAGATCTTGCTGGGGTACCCAGTGATTTCTGCCGTGTTCCTTCGAGCACTAGGCGCGGAAGATGTTTGTACTGCACCTCCTCAGACAAGTGCATTGTCACTTAGGGCAGCAGAAGAATGGGAGAGATGTATTTGCGAAAACCAAGCCTTCTCCATCCTACATCAAGCCCAAGAAGGCCGACAAGAGCTCATTAAAAAAGATGGTGGAGAAATGCTAGTGTCAATCGTCCTGGACCGACCGCTTGATGAAGCCAAGGCACTAGTGGAAGACCCGGACAGAATCATCTCGGAAATTACGGCAAATACTTGAAAGCAAACAAGCACACCCATTGCTTGACCAAATGGTAAATCCGGATGTAAGAGATGACATGCCCATAGCAGACTTCACCGCAGCCTCTTCATCGAGAGGATTCGGCCCCCCACGAAGCACCACACAAGCAGAAGTACCACAAGATCGGTTTCAGTAGCGCGATGCTTGCAGCGGCGATTACCAACGTGGGAGACCCACGACTGGTAATACCCGTACATATAGCCCATGCTCCCTCACTGGTTAGGTTCTGAAGTGTAACAATTAACCAACATGGGAGACCCATAGCTAATTATCTCTCACCCCCCATCCCCCCCAAAAAAAAGGCCAACATGGGAGACCCATGACTGGTCTGTTGTACCGTGCAACGCGAACTACGCGCTGGTTGGCTTCCCCCTCCCCCTCTGTTTTCTCTGTTGTGTTCTTGGTCTTCTGTCGGGGGTGGGGGTCCTCCTTCGTTTCCGTGTTTGGTGGTAGTAGACTAGAATGATGTCAAAGTACATCTCGCCATGGCACCTGTCGCTGTTATGCTCAATCTGCGCGCTGATGCACTGACAGCAGCTTGCAGCGGTGATTACCAACGTGGGAGACCCACGACTGGTATCAAAGCAGCCCACTGCCTGACACCAACTGGTGCTACAGCTGTCCAATTGGCACAGCCTGCCCCTGCCGACATATCCGAAATGGAACAAGCTGCGCTGCACCGCATGGCCAAATCAATTGCCCAGCTGACATTGTGCCAAGTTACAGGTGAAGAAATTAAGACTGCCACCGAACTTTTAGAGAAAGCGTGCCAGAAACTCAGGGGCATCCCAGAAGTTCCGCCCCAGCGGATCACTGACCTTGACAATGCAACGCGACAACTACATCAACTTAGTTGCATTTTGGATAGTTGCACGATCTCAGCGAGCTATGAAGTCAGTCAAGCACAGAAAGCTCTGTTGCTATTGCCCCGTACCGAAAAAGGATCTAGCACTTCTTCGGAAGAGCACTACGCCAACCTACCGGACCCTACTCACGAGGATGTCCTTCAAGAGCACTAGAACTCTCATCAACGCTGAAGATAGACAAAGCACACGTGAGAGGACTCTGAGTGGCCCCTGAGCGCCGGTAGTTTCTCTGTCGTTTCACCTTAGATCCGTTTTCACACGACGTTTCACTAGTTTCTATTTCTACTTTCCACATGCCACATGACAGCGTCATTGCTGGCTTTTGGATCGTGTCCATGTATCTGTGAGAATGTTGCCCGTGCGGCTTGCACTCTGTGATCTCGAGGCTCCTGGCTGGGGGGAGCCTTGGTTTCCGCATTGTGCCTTTGTTGCTTCATGGCTCACAGATTACTGTATGGCATTTTTGTGGTTTTGTTGTTCCGCTCTTGTTTTCCTTTGCCATACCAATCCCTGAGGTGATACAATGTTATCATCTCTTCTTGTACGTTTCAGATGCCTGTGAACTGATCAGCTGACCACCGGCCGTGCTGGTTTTTCGTGTTGTTTTTTTGGTGCTTGTGTGTTTGGTGTGTTGTTTTTTCTTTTTTGTTGTTTGCCCTCTTGTTTTGCACGGTGACAGCTCAATGGATTATGTATCGATCCTGCTCAGTTCTCTTTCGTAGGCACATTGTCGTCATGATTGATGTTGCCACTGCCTTAATCCGGTGAATTTGCAAAATGCAATTGTCTTTCCGGCTTGATAAACGACCTGGCGAGAGCCATCTGGCGTTGGACGGAAAAAAAAACCCAGTGATTTCTGCCGTCTGCTGCTACTGCACGTAAATCACGTAGGGCATGCCTGACTTGCATCAGCCAATTGAAGTCTGAGCTCTTCGCCAGGATGAGCCTGTATCGCATGCTCTTGGTCATCTTGCTTCGTGAATCGTAATACTGGTTGGCAATGGCAAGTGGGGGGACGGTCCATGAGGGGGCCTGATTGAGGGACCATCTGTCCATTTGGCTCTCATTGGCCTGCTGCGGATCTTCATCAAAGGGTGGCCAATCCCACGTGGAATCCCCTCTTCGTAGTCCTTTAATACCATATGCCAATGTTGCCAGCACTTGTGCCATTCCTATTAACCCCATCATGTCAAGTGGGGAGAGGCATCATCTTGGCCGACCAGCGTGTCCCAGCAAGCCTCACAGATGCCAGACCTTTCGTGCTCAAAACGTCCCGCGTGCGAAACTGTACGAGGTGCCTGGCATGCAATGCATTGCGTCACATTCAAGACGGCTGGCACCCTCAGGTGTTCTTGCATACGAGTTTTAAAATTCTGTAGCGAAGGGTCCGTAATCGGAACAAACTCAGGTACCGCCATGGCTTGGGCGACAATTATGGTAAGGGACTTGGACCTTGTCAATCCAACCGTGATGCGTCCGAGGCAGTCCTCAGTGTTATCAGTAGGGGAACCGTCTGGCAGAAATCGTCCATTGAGGAAGCCTGTGCTAGGTTGAGCGACCATAGCTACTGCAGCAGTGCCTCCTGCCGAGTTAGCAATGGTCTCCACTCGAAGGGTTTTGGGGAAATTTTTCTTAATGGTCGAGCGGTTGAGGTTGTTCTTGTGGTCCGTTGCTGTTGTCATCACGAAGAGTCCATCAGAGAATCCAGTGCTAGTGGAGAAGCTCGCCAGTACATGGGAGACCAATGTGTCCATGTCAGCAGCCACCAGTCCATTGATCTGGAAGGATAGACGAAGTCTTGGCAGCAAACAAGATTGGGGGTAAGGAAGCCAAGGCGCTTAGGAGTCGCTTGAGCTTCGCCTCGGCGCAAATCTATGGAAGAACAACTGCGTCGGTGATGAAGGATCTGGGGAAGTATGAGTGCTGTAAACACCAAGTCAGATTGAATGGGAACACGAGGTTGTTGTTGAGGATCATAAGGGGTCATCTTGAAAGTGGCATGCCACGACAAGTTGCATTTGGAGAACTGGACCTCATGCACTTGTTTACTGACGGATCGCTTGAAGGGGAAGGTGACCCTGACTTCTCAGCAGGGCTGGGAGCTGTCTTGGTTGATCGATTTTGCAAATGCCTTAAGGCTTTCTCATACGAGCCACGACAAGAAGAAGTACAACTCTTTGGGGGGAAGATTCACCAACTCGAGATTCTCCCTGTGATTATGTCATGTGTGGCATTTGCCGAGGAGATTTCATCCAAATGCATTTACATTCACGTAGACAATGTGGCTGCCCAGTCTGCCCTCACCAACGCTGGATCTGTAAATCATTCTTCGAGATCTTTGGTTTATTTGTACTTGGACTTTGAGCAGCGTCTCAAATTCATTCCCTGGATCTCCAGGGTAGCCAGCTCATCAAATATTGCCGATGGGCCGTCGAGAAGCTCTATGGAGGAAGTTAGGGGCCTTGGCGCTGAACGTTTCAAATTTCCAGAAGAAGTTTTCAGATTCATAATTCAGGAGTTCATTAGGAAATCTGATTCCATTTGACAGTCAAGTTCATGATGATGGGATGATTGCATTGACTGTTCAAATGTTGTGAATTCTTGCCTAATTCATGTTTTATTTATCAATCGATTTGTCCAACCTAATCTGATCCAGTTGTCCCATCGACACCATAGAAGAATAACATCTTTTGTGACAATATGTCCATTCATGACAATTTGAACTCAACTGACGTCGAACCTACCCATCGTGGTTTAAAAAGGTGAGATGCTGATGCGATCTTGAGACCCCTCAGTCTTCAGTTTCGATTTGTCGTTTGAATTTCTTGAGCCTTAAAAAATTAAAATAAGATCAATTGCTAACATCGTTAGACATCTCTTTATTTTAATTTTTTGAGATCTGAAATTCTATTTATCTCCGTTGCCATGGCTCAAGAAATTCAAACCAACTTGATTTCACCACTCTCAATTGAATCTTCTTTTTCTCCCTCCCTCCACCCGCTTAATTTACACTTTCCTTGCCAGGTACCATGGACACTCTCGCCAACACTATGCGTGAGTGGCTCTCCATGCAATTTGAGAACGGCAATCGCCTTGTTCGACTTTTGCACATCCTTTGCTTCATTTTGGAAAATGTCCTCGACAGTTTTTCAGGCAGACACTGGGCATTTTTGTGCTCAACTATCCATGCTGCCTTTTCAGGACACGTTGAACCATTGTCCAATTTCTTCGTTGATCATCCTCCTTCCTCTATCTTCCTCTTCGCTTGTTCTCTCGATCTCTTCGCTCTTGATCAATTCATTGAGGATCTATCTTTTGTCAACTGTTTAATTCGTGAACTCATTTCGTTTCACCATTTGAAAGGAATTCAAACACCAAACCTCCTCAATTCTGTTGTTTTTGCTGCTGCCGACTTTCTTTCTATTCTGTTGCTTTCCAAATTCATGCGGTCATTTCCCGCATTACCAGAACATGTTCCTGGAGAATACAATGTCAATCCAGAACATCCACCGTTTTCGCCAGCTCTCAGTCTTATCACTGAGCTTGACCTTTCTGACCAAACGTCAGAAGACAGTAATGCTCATCTTTTGCATCAATACGAAACAGACCTCGCTGAGCAAAACGCTCATGATTGTGAGGAATATACCAACTTTGTTCAAATGTCAGACCGGGAGTCTTGACACATTTTATTCCTTCTTTGGTGTTTTGGGATGGATGATTGCATTGACTGTTCAAATGTTGTGAATTCTTGCCTAATTCATGTTTTGATTTATCAATCGATTTGTCCAACCTAATCTGATCCAGTTGTCCCATCGACACCATAGAAGAATAACATCTTTTGTGACAATATGTCCATTCATGACAATTTGAATTCAACTGACGTCGAACCTACCCATCGTGGTTTAAAAAGGTGAGATGCTGATGCGATCTTGAAACCTCACAGTCTTCAGTTTCGATTTGTCGTTTGAATTTCTTGAGCCTTAAAAAATTAAAATAAGGTGGCTGTACCCAATTGGGTGAGAGTTGCAGCTGAAAATATCAATTTGATGTACTGGCAGTTGAAGAAATGTCTTCCTGGACAAAGGAATGCTGCGACGAGATGGAATGATCATTTGACCAAGTTGCTGGAGGAGCTCAACTTCGAGCACATGCAGGGAACCATTTTTCGACATCAAGAACGAAACATTTTCATTTCAGCTCATATCGACGGTTTGTTGCTGATTGGAAACCGAGCTGACACTGAGGAGATCTATGAAAAGTTTTCCAAGAAGCTCACGTTGAAGAAGGATGGCCCTTTTGGAACGGAAGATCCTGGTCGTTTGTTCTACTTGAAGCGACAAGTGGACATTGGAGAAGATGGGATCTACATCTCACCGAATGCCAAATACATCCCCAAGTTGGCTGAGCTGTTGGGCATCACAGAAAGGCGGGGCAAGAGCGTGCCTCATCACAATGCCTTGACAGTTTACGATGCTGAAGCAATTCCAATGGAGGAATACTTGGATGAAGGAGATGCAAAGATGTTCAGATCAGCGCTGGGCATATGTCTTTACCTTGCTCAGGAGAGGCTGGATACCCAACAAACAGTGCGAGTTTTATCCAGCTACATGGGACGCCCGACGCGAACAGCCCTTGTGCCCTACGCAAATTGGGAAGCTATCTCATCTACACCCAAGACATGAGGATGCATTACCCGAAGGCAGAAACCTATGCATCAACTTTGACAAGGTGGAATGGCTTGGAAGAGCGCAAGGATGGAAGTCCTTACGCATTTTTCTGCGTAGCAGATAAAGCCTTATCTTGCACACCCATAACCATGCGTGATATCATTTGCTGTGAATGCACAGCTTTGTTACACGCTTCCCGCGCCTCCTGTGCTACGCTTGCGCATCTCCGCGTCTTTGCACGCGTGGCACGTGCGGCACTTTAACTTGTGTGGATGGTGCACCTTGCGACTACCCGATATGCAGTGTTGTCGCTGCACCAAATAATTTTGTTTCTGTTTATTTTGTACAACAGGAAACCTGAAACTTTTTCAAATTGTCAAACTGAAGAAATGAGAACCTGCACACAGAGTGTACTACATGTAAACTCACCTTGTGTTTTGTGTTGCGTTCACAAACCTGTGATTGCACTCTCATGTACACATTCAATATTTTATTCTCCCGATGTTTCGGCTGAGCGGTGGGTGGGTGGGTCTTTTTGCCCGCTTCGCTCCTTGCGTTGTTTTCGTTCACCCATGGCCGGTGCAACCGCCCGTGGCCGGGCACTTCTTGCAGCACCAATTTCTTTCTGTCCAAAACCTCAACCAAGTTTTCCAGTGCAACACTGTGCAGTGTCATTTTCAGCTGGATTCATTATTGCATTTGCAATTTTCATCACTTGGTTGTTCAATTTGGATTGACACAAACTTCAGTCGGAAGAGTGCCTCTGACAATGCGGACAGCGGGTGAAAGCGGTTTGAAACAAGATTCAGGTTCAGGCATCTTGTCAGGTCAAACGGAGAAGACTGGAAACGTTGATGTGGAGAGCACACAGCTTGATTCCATTGCATTTGATTCACAACGTGATCCTCAACTCTCTGATGATCCAATTGAGTCCTTTTCCTATGATACTGTGGCGCAACTTAGTGACCCCATTTCGGACTTCATTGATGCAGAAGCATACCAGTCTGGACCTGAGCTTGATTCTGGTTACGATCCCAGTGTTTGTATTGCAGTTCAAGATGATGACAGCCACTTACATGGTGACATACCAGATACATTGCTTGACAGTGCGATGAGTGCCAGCAGCTTGAACCATGATGCAACACAGTCGCGTTTGGAACAGTCGCTTGTGCCTCAGCAGCCCAAGTTCATGTGGGAAGAATCTGGATTTCTATCTACAGTTTTCGGAAACGGGAACGTCGCAGATGAGCTTTTTCCAGTTTTTTCGATGCGACGGCCACCCAGGGCGTTGGTTGATCTGACAGGTGAAGACCCGGTGGAACCGCCTATACAAAAGGCACTGAGGCTGGGCAAACGCAGTCCGTTTTATTTGAGGGCAACAAAGCAGTCAACTGTTATGCACGAAGATTCACAGAGACAAACACATGTCAATGGATGGGTGTCTCTTGTCCTGTTGAACCTCGAAGCATTTTCTGCCTTCGACATCGTGACGCTCGCGAGCAGTGGTTCGGAGCTGAGAGCCCTGGTACGTGAGACAGTGGTTGAATGCATTGCGAGAAAAGCAACCAGCACAGTAGGGAAGAGATTGGGCTCCATCAGAGCATTTGCAGAGCACTGCATGGCAAATGGAAGCCCGCCATTCCCACTGGAGGATGTTAGTATGCATGCGTACTTGATTAAGCTTTTGAATGACACAAAGACTGCAGGATCCAAAGGAAAGTCGTTTTTGGAAGCTGTGAGATTTTCTGGAGCAGTGTTTGGTCTGCGCAGCATTGAAGGACAGTTGGTGTCACTTCGCGTTGCTGGAGTTGCGGAGCTTTTGATGCGTCGTGCACCCATCATTGAGCAAGCAAAACCTCTTACAGTGGAGCAGATGCGCAAGCTGGAAAGAGAGTGTTGTTGCTGTGATTCACTGCAGGACAGGGTAATTCTTGGTGCAATTCTTGTCATGGTTTTTGGGAGCGCCAGGGTATCCGACATGGCACGTGCAGTGAAGCTCACAGTTGATCGAGGCGGTGTGGATGCAGGTGAACGCAGACCTCACGAGCCAGCTGGGTATATCGAGCTCGGTGTCTTGGGAAACAAGGGTGCAAGACGTGACACTCACAGACGCATGCTGTTACCTGTAGTTGCCCCAATGCTGACGTTGAGCCAGTCACAATGGTGGGACAGTTGGTTGGAAGCTCGCATGGCTTTACAGTTGGATACAGAACATGAACTTGCCCACCCTCTGTTGTGCAGATTTGACAGCAATGGGATGGCAACCAGGAACAGCATGGGAGCATCTGAAGTTGGTGCTTTCATACGGGCGGTCTTGGGAGAGCCCGACATGAGGAGGAACCTTTTGAGAAGCCATTCTTGCAAGACAACAGTTCTTTCCTGGCTGGCAAAGTATGGGGTCCCTATGCCTGTACGGCGCATTGTTGGGCATCACCTGGACCCGGCTGCCAAGAGTGCTGAGACGTACTCACGTGACAGCATGTCACCGGCGCTGAGGTCAGTTGCAGAGGTGGTCGGAGCGATCAACAGTGGTGAATTTGCACCAGACTCCACAAGATCAGGGAGGTTTGTTGTGCCGAGGCACGAAAAAGGTGACAACCCTGATGACATGGTGTCGGAGGCTTCGTATGAGATGCCTTTCACTGATACAGAGGCATTGGCAGGGGACTCTGACAACACGGCCACGGATTCCTCATCTGATGCAGGTTCTGAAGCTGGATATGAGATTGATGACAACACAACTCTCTGGGAACTTCTGAAGCCTGAGTTGCGACCCGCGCTAGTTGCAGTGCCTGATGACATGGACAATTTGGTGCACAAGCTGTCAGGCGTGGTACACCTGAGGAAAGGGGAAAGCAATAGGCTTCTGTGCGGGAGAACCTTTAATGAAAGGTATGAACACCGTGCAAGAGGCGCTTCCCAGGAATGCCCACAATGCACAACCTGCTTCAGCAGCAAAGAGGCACAGTTGTAAGAAGTGAATGCACGCTCGTTTGTGGACGAAAGTCCAACACAATGCACATTCAATGGACAACCTTGCAGTGCGAATGCGCCTGTGGGAAGAAAAAATGTAGCTGATCTGTGAGTGAATCAATTTTTTCAGTGCTTTATTTTCATCAGAGATTGCATGGCAGCCCGTTGTCCATTGGCATGTCACTGTCGTTGAGCGGGATAGTCCATTGCACAACCTTTCCGTTCAAGGGATACATTTGGTATCCATCTGCACACATGACACGTGAACATAATTTTTCAACTCAGCTTCACTAGTTGACTTGAAGCTTTCGGACAATCCTTTTGCACACTTGGCGCGATGGTAACAATCACTAATTTGAACCTTATTTCACGGTGGTAAAGTTTCATGTCCGTGGATGCATGGAAAGTTTCTGAACCCAGCTTTAGATTTAGCTCAGCGATGTCGGCCTATGCTGAATCCAAAGCCAGCTTCAAGCACAGGTGCTCTGAGATAGGTCTTAGCCCTACGGAGGTTCAGAACTTGGATGACCAGAACATCAAGTCCTTCAACAATTTGGCCTTTGCAGTTTGTGGTCAACCAGGCCAACTTGATGCTGCCAGGTTTGGGCAGCTTATGGATGGAGCTTTTCAAAACCCTACGCTGGGCTTGGAATCCATGGTGAGACAGCTATGCTATGAAGCAATAACTGTTGCAGTGGCAGCCATACGACAGAGAGTGGAGCCACAGCAAGAAGGTCAACTGAAAAAGCTCCCTCCGCAGGAGCGCGACGAGCGCATCCGCAAACAAGCGGAAAGGATCACAGGCTTTGTCATCCAGGGCGACTACGAGCCTGCTCACTCGGTGGTTGATTTCTTTACAACAATGTTGGAGGAGTGTGCACCCAAGTATTTACCTTTGTCAAAGTGCATCAGCCGTGAACAAGAGCTACAAACTTTGAAAGTGGATCGACGCATCGTCGTCCTTGAGGACCAGCAGTTGCAAGTCAAGAACAAAGCTCCGGAAGCATCAGCAGATTTATCCACTGACTTGAAAGTACAAAACGCATTTGCGCGTAGGGGACTGGCTTGCGAACAGGCTGGAATTTTGTCTTACGAGACGCATGAAAAGATCAGGCACGCTTTCATGGCACATTTGGGCAGGCAAGCGCCTCCACATTTCAAAGCGCCAGACATCAGTGCAGTTCTACGTGCAGACAAAGAACTTTGGATGAAGGCATTCGACAAGTGCAAGTCGAATATCAGAGTTGATGCGTCAGGGCAGTATCCTTTAGACAAGGCTTTGCTCGAGCTTTACAATGCACCAGAAGTGGTCTTCCATTTGCTCCCAACACCAGGTGGGCCAGCAAAGCGTGCAAGGTCACCAGATGCAGAAGTTGTGAAACCTGCGGCAAAAGCCGCGCCGAAGGCGGGAAGTCCAGCTGCACCAAAAAGGCCTGCAAAGAAGACCAAACAAGACCGAGTCAAAGTTCCTGAAGCTCTCAAAGGTTTTTCAGGAGTCAACAGAGACAAATTGCGGGTATGCTACAACTACAATTTGCCTCATGGATGTTCCAACAGCACTCACGAAAAGGATGGACATTTGAGATGTGTGAAAGGATGTCATGAGTGCATCAAGTGCGGGGGACGGCATGGGTGGCAACAATGTCCCAAACAGTGACGGTTAATGGACGCGGAACCAACCTGTCTGACAAACGCAGTTTGCGTTGAGATCTTCTGCGGGAAAGGTGGGCTATCAAAGCGGCTCAGGGCAAAGCAGTTTCAGGTTATATCAGTTGATCACTTGGCACCTAAAGGGATTCCTGTCTTGCGGATCGACATCAGCAAGAAAAGTCAGCGAGATGTACTTGAACAGCTGCTAGCCCTTGACACAATTTTGTATGTGCATTTTGCCCCTCCATGCGGCACAGCCAGCGCGGCAAGAAACATTAAGCCTGGCCCGCCGCCCTTGAGGTCTACAATTTTTCCAATGGGCCTTCCGGGACTTAATTTTGTGCAGCAGACCCGGGTTAAGAAGGCAAATTTTCTTTACAAGTGGACTTGGAAATTGATCAAGTTCCTGGACTCAAAGAACATTGGGTGGAGCGTGGAAAACCCCGCCAGCAGCCTCATGTGGATCACAGATCCTTTTGTTGAAATGGTGCAGCAACTCCAACATTTCGATGCTTTTTCTTTTCATACATGTATGTTTTCTGCAAGACGGAAGAAAGACACAGCAATTTGGACGTCTGTCCCCCAGCTACGTGCGTATCTGGAAAGGAAATGTGATGGTTCACACCAGCACTTGCAGTGGGGACGCACAGAAAAAGGATTTGCAACAGCTGAAGAATGTGCTTGCAATGACAATTTGTGCGCTTCATGGGCCGAAGCTATTACTGCATTTGCGTTGACACGCAACTATGTTGTGCCGCCTTCGACAATTCAGGACGTCCAACAAGCGACACATAGCGTTGCACATATCAATAAAGCAATTTTGGGATGCTTGCCGCGTGGTCGCAAGCTGGTTCCCATGATGTCTGAATTTTTGCAGCCACAAATCCATGACATCAGCGCGAGGCAGATTTTGCAGCAACTGCCTCTTGGCAAACGAATTCCTGACGTTTGCACACCTTTTCCAAAAGGGTCACGTCTTTTAAAGTTTGTGAATGAGGACGGGGGGGACTACGTTGGTACCGGTATGCCCATGTATGCAACAATTGGCATACCCAGGGAGCCTCTCGACTTTTTGAAGGAAGCATGCAAGGTGGTCCACCCAACAGAAATGGCCATGCAGGTCAGCAGCCTCCTGATCGAAAACATCAGGGCATACAACGACAAGGCTGGATTGGAGTTTAGGCGTGTGCAGTGCGCCTTTGCCAAAAAGCTGGTGAATATGTGTGCGGAGTTGAGAGAGGCAGAAGCTGAATGCAAACGGTCTATGGACTCTCATGTGCAACGCATTTTGGAAAGCAAGCGCACAGTCTTGTTCAAACGACTCCTGGAAGAAATCTCTTATCCGGATGCAAAGGTGGCTACAGAGATGGGCCAGGGCTTTCCACTGTGTGGGTGGTTGCCTGCTTCAGATGTGTTTCCGGTGCGTGTGCGTGCACCGGAGTTTGATGAGAGTTTTTTGAGATCTATGGCAAGGTCTTTTACAGCACGTTCAATTGCAGCCACAGTCTCATCAGGAGACAGCGAGCACGACATGAACTTGTGGGAGGCGACATTGGAAGAAGTCAAAGAAGGTTTCCTAACAGGTCCTTGGGACGCCAGTCACTTGAGTCGTGAGAGTGTTGTCTCGCCGAGGTTTGGGTTACAACAGAAGAACAAACTCAGACCGATCGACAACTTTAGCTCCTCGCACGTAAACAGTGCAGCAGGAGTGCAGGAGCGCTTCATGGTCGACACTGTGGATGAGATTTGTGCCATGGTGAAGGCATGGATGCAAGAAAGCGGACCAGGTTTGAAGCTGTTGGGAAAAACCTACGACATGCGCAAAGCTTACAGGCAGCTTGCTGTGCGCAAGAGCCATTTGGATTTTGCTTGGATTTCAGTTTGGGACCCCTCGTCACAACGGCCTGCTCTCTTCAAGATGGAGACATTACCATTTGGAGCTACTGCCTCTGTTAGCGCGTTTTTGCGCCTATCGCAGGCAATCAAAGTCCTGGGCATTACATGTGGCAATTTGATCTGGTCGTCATTTTATGACGATTTTGTCTGCGTTTGCAGAGAAGGGACCGAAGAGCAGACAGACCGGATGGTCAGGTTGATTTTCAAATCGCTTGGTTGGGCGTTGTCACTGGGCGACGACAAAGACAAACCATTTGCAAGCAAATTCCAAGCACTTGGGGTTGAGTTTGACCTTTCAACTGTTGAAGAAGGTTATTTTTCTGTTGGGAATACAACTGCGAGACGAGACGAGCTCTCAGAGAAGATTTCGAGCATCTTACAGGCAGACATGCTCGAGCCAGTGGTGGCCGAATCTTTGAGGTCGCGACTTCTTTTTGCTGAAGGGCAGTTGTACGGGAGGTTTGCGAAACTTGCGTTGCACAGAATCGGTGCAATAGGACTGCAGTCAAAGCCGGTGAATCCTATTGGCAATGAACTGAAGCAGGCACTGCGATGGATCAAAGAACGTATCCTTACAGCAGCGCCCAGGCAGATCGACGCCGGAGGCAGGCGCACTTATTACATGTTTTTGGATGGCGCCTGCACTGATGAGCAGACGGGACGATGGACTGGAACCTCTGTAGGAGGTGTGCTGGCTGATAGCAATGGAAACATTTTGTTTTATTTTGGGCATGTGGTTGACAAACGACTAGTTGCAACGTGGGGGCCGCCTGACAAGACACAATACATCTTCGAAGCGGAGGTGTTGCCCTACGCACTTGCTCTGACTGTTTGGGGTGACATAGTCAAAGGGTGCTGCATTTTTGCATTCATTGACAACGAAGCGGCCAAATCTGCTTGGATAACTGCTGCAGCATCTTCCGATGTTGCCCAAATGATTTTACACAATGGTACGCGGCTTGAAGCAGACTTGAACGTTTGGCCTTTCTTTTCCAGAGTGCCAACGCACTCTAACATGGGAGATGACCCATCGAGAGGGCGTTTTGAAATGTTAGAAATGTTTGGAGCGCGCAGGACCGAAGTCACTGACTCACTTGTTTCAAGTCTGACTGCAGACGTGGCTTTCTCTCGAGCCTGAGAATGACTAGATGGGGCTCACTGGCTGGGGTCTCGAATCTCCCCCAAGCTTGATGAGAAAAAAAAGATGGTTCTGCGCGATCCTGAATTTCATGTGTTTTGATGTCTTGTTTATTTGCAGTGATGTTTCCGATGTTCATCTGACACGTCCGAATTTTGCATGTATGATTAATTTTTGTTTTGGATAATTTGCGCTTCGAACATGCGCGACGTTTATTTCATTGTGCTACGCACGTTTGGTTTTGGCGCGGGTGGTTTGGGAAAATAGATAAGCATTTTTCTGCGTAGCAGATAAAGCCTTATCTTGCACACCCATAACCATGCGTGATATCATTTGCTGTGAATGCACAGCTTTGTTACACGCTTCCCGCGCCTCCTGTGCTACGCTTGCGCATCTCCGCGTCTTTGCACGCGTGGCACGTGCGGCACTTTAACTTGTGTGGATGGTGCACCTTGCGACTACCCGATATGCAGTGTTGTCGCTGCACCAAATAATTTTGTTTCTGTTTATTTTGTACAACAGGAAACCTGAAACTTTTTCAAATTGTCAAACTGAAGAAATGAGAACCTGCACACAGAGTGTACTACATGTAAACTCACCTTGTGTTTTGTGTTGTGTTCACAAACCTGTGATTGCACTCTCATGTACACATTCAATATTTTATTCTCCCGATGTTTCGGCTGAGCGGTGGGTGGGTGGGTCTTTTTGCCCGCTTCGCTCCTTGCGTTGTTTTCGTTCACCCACCCACCCACCACTGCACAAAAACACCACAAGGTATCCATTTCTTCTCTTGGCCATACCCCCAGCCCTAACTGGCTGGGGTCTCGAATCTCCCCCAAGCTTGATGAGAAAAAAAGATGGTTCTGCGCGATCCTGAATTTCATGTGTTTTGATGTCTTGTTTATGTGCAGTGATGTTTCCGATGTTCATCTGACACGTCCGAATTCTGCATGTATGATTAATTTTTGTTTTGGATAATTTGCGCTTCGAACATGCGCGACGTTTATTTCATTGTGCTACGCACGTTTGGTTTTGGCGCGGGTGGTTTGGGAAAATAGATAAGAGATCGAGCTCTACAGCGACAGCAATTGGGCAAGTTGCAAAACCACACGGAGATCTACGTCTTCAGGTTTGATCTTTGTGAATTCCTGCTGTGTGCACAGTCACAGTCGTGCAGAAGCTTCGACCGCATTATCTTCAATGGAGGCAGAGATCTTGGCAGCGACAAGTTTAATGGTGGAAGGAATTCAGCTGAAACAGCTACTTCAATTCCTACTTGGAGATGCTGGTGGTTTGAGCAACAACTCCAAAGTTCAAATGCGGCTGAGACTTGATTCTACGAGCGCGCAAAGCTTCTTCAATCGTCTTGGTCCTGGACGAGCAAAGCACTTCTCAACAAGAATGATGTGGAGTCAGCAAGCTATGAGAAGGAGATGGTTTCTGGTGGAAAGAATCTCTACAAAAGAAAATCCTGCGGATTTGAATACCAAACCTTTGTCTCGTGAGCGCAGAGAATACTTCATGAAGAGGATTGGTCTATGCAGTGAAACGTTCGAGGAGAAGACCAACAGCATGCCAAAGATGAAGCAAATGGTGCGTTTGGTGTCAATGATGCTGATGACTGGAAACCTGCAAGGATGCGATGGTGAACCTATGTGGATGAACCCCATGACATGGACATCGACTGCGTGGTGGACATTGACGACGATTGTGTTGGTAAGTTTGGTAACCTATTTGCTGAACGAGGTGAGCTAGCTCAAGTTTCAGATGGCGAAGTACAAGGCAATTTGGGAGACCATTCGAAGTGTGGCAAATTTACAACATCAACAAGACCCTCTTGCACAAGACGATGGACCTGGTGTGAGGATATCTTCATTCAGTGGCGTTTGGTTGAATGAAGGAAGTGAAGAAGAGGAGGAAGACGACGACTCAATCGTCGACAGTGCAGAAGCGAGAGAAAGCACAAATAACATTGTGGCAGCTTTTGATGCAGAAGATCGAGAAGAAGCACCTCAACCTCCGAGAGTTTTCCTGTCCAATGGAACGCATGGTGCGAGTCCTGAAGAATCTGGAGATTGCGGAGAAGAACAGCCTGAAATTGCTGAGCGTGGTGAACGTGCTGAACGTGGAGGAGTTGCTGAAGGAGAATTTCCTACAACAGAAGAAGGAATCGAAGTCCTGACAGAAGCAATCATTGAGATCGCAGATGGAGCAGCTCTACATGGTGGACATGCAGCACGAACGAGACTCAATCTGAAAGATGGCACAGATATGTTCAGAGTGGACAAGACGAAGTGTCCGATCCAGATGAGTGGGCTGACATACATTACGGCCCAGCTAGCAGTACAGCGAGATCAAGATCGAGATCAAGAGATGAGGCCGCAACACCCGCTTCATCAACTACGCCTGTGGCACGAGCTCTGCCAAAGATACTTGCAGCTCAACGTGATCGCAGAGTCGCAGATGAAGAGCAGAAGAGATGGTTCAAATGGCTGAGTCAGAGCGTGAGAAGCGAGGAGTTCGACAAAGTCAATATCAACCTCAATCATCGGCTGGAAGTTCAAGGACATCAAGGCCGATACCTACGAATGATGATGTGAACTGCTTCAGTGATTCATGGGAGATCGCAAACTACTACAACATTGGTCTAGTTCCAAGAGAATATGCAGCGTTTGAAGACTACAGGTGGGACCTGATCATGCAGGGATGTGGACCGGAGACAATTTTGGTTCACAACAGTCGTGAATTGACCCAATACATTATTCATGATTGCCCAGATGTGATCGAAAGAGCGAGATTTCAACGTTTGCTGCGAAGTTTACAAACATTGATGGTGATGTTTCAGTCCAAGGATCCGAACCTGTGGGTTGATGCGGCTTTCAACGTAAAGGGATGGTTGGAAGCAAATCGCGATTCGAGCTACTTCGAAGAAGGATCTACAGCTCAAGGTTCAGTTCGCGAAGATGAAGGAGAGGAAGAAGAACATTCAGATGATGACCATGTGGATCCACAAGACAGAGCACTACATGATGCAGAACCCGGCGGAGGCGATTCAACATCGAGACCTTCAAGCTGGGACTCTGATGAGCGTGATACATGAGAGTGGCAAGGTCAAAGCACCTATAGAAGCGATAGGATGGGCAACTCACTGCCCTGCGGTGCAAAGACACAAGGAAGTACGGAAAATAGATGGCATGCACCTAAAATCGGTGAATGCCAAGGCGGGGTGTGAAGTTGTAGCAGACATTCAACCGCATGTGTAGTATCTGTACTTATCCGTGTGACTTGCCACCAATGCACAGTGGCTCAAAGCGTTGCAAAACAGATGCAGCGGCATTTCAGAGTTTTTCAAACTTGTTGGGTGGCAGTTTGCCGAAGTGGGTGAGAAGGCGCCCGAGTTTGCAGAGCTGTTCAGTGCTTTAGGGGTCGGCATCAATGTGTCACAGTTCCATCGTGGTTTGGTCACTGTTGGGAACACTGAGAGCCGCAGGAAGGAGCTGGTCGAGCTTCTAGAAACTTTGATCAAAACGCAGACGCTGCAAAAGGCAGAAGCCTTAAGGTTGCGTGGGAGACTGCAATTTGCTGCTGGCAATGTCTTTGGCCGAATAGCCAGGGCCTCGCTGGCGGTCATCACCCAGCATGCATATCACAGCCACAGCCCCAAGTTGGACCAGAAAGCAATTTTGGCTTTGACTCTACACAGAAGTTTGTTGCTGGACGGCCGCCCTCGCGAGCCGAAGCCTGCAAAAGGCAGACCTTGGTTTGTGCAAACAGATGCTTGCTATGAACCTGATGGCAACTCCATCTTTGCTGGGATTGGTGCAGTGCTTTTCAATGATAGCGGTGTTCCAGTGAGGTTTTTCTCTCAGGGCCTTGGTGATGACTTGCTGCAGCAGTTGAATCCTGATGCCCGCAGAACAGCCATATATGAGTGCGAGTTCTTTGCTTTGTTCTGCGCCTTCCTGGTTTGGGGAGACCGTCTAAGCATCGAGACAGTCTTCTATACTGACAACAATGCAGTCCGAGATGCCCTCATTTCCTGCAGTACAAGCAATAGAGTTGCAAGAAGCTTGCTGGTGGCTACAGTTGCGTTGGAAACTGTACAACAGGTGTCCCCATGGTACGCGCGTGTACCATCTGATTCCAACTACTCAGATGGTCCTTCAAGACAAGACAATTCCAAAGTTCTTGCGTTGGGGGCAACAGAAGATAAGATAGATGTGATGGACTGTTGGGCACGGCATCAGGCACCGGCGCAAAAGTGGGGAGAACCACAGGCCTGAGTCATGCCCAACGGTCAAAACAAGCGTGCCACTTTGTTCGTGCTCAGTCGATGCTTCTTGCAACACTTGTCAAGCTTCAGATACGTTGCAACATTTTGGCACCAGCGTTTTCAAAGAGGATAATCAAGCTGTCAGACTTGATTGCGACTTATCCTGTGCAGAAAGCGTTGAATGCAACACAGCTGGTCTGGTTCAAGTGCTTTGCAGTTTTCTCCACGTGGACTTTGGATATGCTTTCCATCTTTACAGACTTCAATCAGACATGTGATGTTCAAATGCAATGCACTCCATGAAATGTCAATGCAAGATGTTCTCTTTTTTGTGTGAGTGTTTCAAGCGCCCCACCCTGCAACTGACTGTCGACATTGGGCATTGGCCCACCCTTGCGCTTGACATCACTCACCATGTGGATTCTTTCAATATCCAAGATCCTGTTCCTCTACGTTCAGTCCATTTTCTGCCAAACCCACAGCCTGAACCACAGGCCTGAGTCATGCCCAACGGTCAAAACAAGCGTGCCACTTTGTTCGTGCTCAGTCGATGCTTCTTGCAACACTTGTCAAGCTTCAGAAGTTTGTGTTTGAAGTGGATACGTTGCAACATTTTGGCACCAGCGTTTTCAAAGAGGATAATTGATGATGTTTGCAATTGTTTCCGTGCAGAAATGTAACGCACCTTGCATCAGTACATGTACATGCCATAGCAGTCATGTTTGTCACTTGACACTGCACAAATCGAGCAGTGTAACATGGTGAGACTTTTTGAGGCGCTTTCAACTCAAGGAAAATCCGCATGGTAGCGGAGCCCAAGGATCCAGATTGGCAACTCTCTGGTGAGGGCTCGAAGGTGGACTGAAACCTATCCACCAGCTGCTGAACTTGCAGCAAAGGGTTTTAGGTAGCGCCATAGTAATTCCCTTGGTGTTCTTTCTTGCAATCATTGCCTGTGAACTAACCTGGAGGTGACTTTGCAATTTTACTGGACCATTGACTGCATTTGGGTTGACCTGGACGTGCAGATTGGACTGGTTTGATTTACAACTGCAGAGCTGAGACAACGATTGGATTGGACCTTGGATTTCTGGCATTGGGATTTTAACGCTTTTACTGGATTTGGTGAGCTGTTGCTGCCGTGAACATGTCTGGCACGCAAGCTACGCAGATCTTGGAAGCGGTGGCAAAAGCTGCTGAAGCAGCATCCCAAGCTGCCATAGCCTTGAAGGAGGCCAATGAACAATCGAGACAGCCGAGGACAGGTTTTTCAGAAGCCAGCAAGGTGGTGCAGTGCCCAAAGGAGTTTGGCTGTGCAACTTCAGCCGACGATCAAGCACTTTGGTCGGACTTTGCATTCTCTTTCAGACAATGGTTGTTTTTCGCAGACCCAGCGTATGAGCCTGACTTCAAGCACATAGAGGACAATCCTGGTTTGACAGTAACCTTCAATGAGACTGCAGCCGGGGAAGCGTCGAAGGAGAGATCCAGGAAGCTTTTTCTCATCCTGGGTGGAATCTTGAAACATAGGCCATTGAAGATTCTGAGGCAGGTGCAGCATCAGAATGGACTTGAGGCATGGAGGCAACTGAGTGCCTTGTACGTGCCACGCACCAAAGGCCGCAGTTTAGCCTTGCTCAATGCTGTGATGCAGTTCCCGGTGATGACCAAGGACAAGACTCTTCTGGAACAGATCCTTCTGTTGGAAAGACTGTCAGACGAGTACACCAAGAGTGCAGGTCATCAAGTGGCTCCTGACATTTTGTTGTCCACGTTGGTGCGCATTTTGCCAAAAGATGTTCAACGCCACGTACAGCTGACAATGACAGAAGATGCAACATACACCCAAGTGCGTGAACAAGTTCTTGCTCATGAAAGGATTTCTTCAACATGGTCTAAAGACAGAGTGATGGCTGACATCAATGGTACAGCCCTTGGTTCAGTGACTTCCTATGCGACTGGTGATTCAGGTGTGGTTCCAATGGAGATCAACCAGGTCAAAGGGAAGTCCAAAGGAAAGGGACAGAAAGGCAAAGGAACACAGAAAGGGAAAGGAAAAGACAAAGGCAAATCGAAAGATGGTGGCAAAGGCAAGGGAAAATCCCAGCAGAGTGGCAAAGGTTATGGATCTCCCTCCAAAGGAGGTGGGAAAACACAGTCGAAAACCGCTGATGTTAACCGATGCAACTACTGTGGTGCCATGGGACACTGGAAACGAGATTGCCGCAAATTTCAGGCTGACAAAGCCAATGGTGTTGTTCGACAAGTTGAAGCTGATGGATCATCTCAACATGCAGCATCAAGCCCAAGCAGTGTTGGAACAGCACAACATTCACCTAGTTCTTCAGCATACCGTTCTTCTGGGAATGTCAACCGTGTTGCTTTCAGCGATAGCACTGTGATCATTGAGGACCTCACAGAATTCTCAAACTCAGGAACTTCTGGCCAGAACCTTGTTCGAATGTTGCAGCAGTTAGATGTCACCCACTTTGACATGTCTTGCAGTGATGATGACAATGTTTGGACGTGTTCACCAACTTTGCATGATGAGCCCAATCGTTTGCACCATGTCAGGATGATGTCTTTTGCAGGTGTTTCTTCTGCCGAGATCATTTTGGACTCAGGTGCAGATACCAGCGCACTGCCGTTGACTTACGCTGATGTTGGTGAATCATGTCAACATGAGACAGCTGGACAGGACTTCATAGATGCACAAGGTGGAAAACTTGACATACGTGACACAAGACTTGCAACTGTTGACCTTGGTAATGGAGTGATGTTGCGTGAACGTTTCATTATTGCAAACATCAGTTGTCCTTTGCTTGCACTTGGTCACATAGTTCGAGCAGGCTGGGAGATTCAGCATTTCAGTGATGGAGTTTTTCTTGTGAAGAACGGCAAGTTTGTCAACGTGAGCTTCAAGCGCAACTCACTTTGTGTGAAAGGTTCCATTCGAATGATTTCTGAGGATGACTGTTTGAGTCCAACTTCAACAGCTCCAGGACCAAAGGCCTTGAGAGCAATCCATTTGCAGCCAGTGTTGAGACGTTTGCTCCCTGGATGGAACAAGTTGAATCCACAAGTCTACGCATTGACCACTCGACGTGCAAGGTTTGTGGATACTACACTTTGCCCTGGAGGTGAGATGATGTGGTACAGAACAACGCTGGTGTTTCGAGATGCTCAAGGTTGGGAGTTGCTTGAATTTGGAGAACCAATTTCAGAATTGGAAGACTTGGAAGGTGAGATTTATGACCCAGAATCTGTGGTGGAAGTTCTCACAATTGCGCATGCCCACAACGTTGCTTCAGAACAGCTTGGTTTTGCTTTGGTAGAAGGAGAGCAAGCACCTTATTTTGATGCAGATGTTTTGCCTGAGCAAGCTGGCAATGATGACAAAGCCGAGCAAGAACAGGTTCCACAACCCGTGCAAGAGGCCCCAGCTGAATTGCCTGATGCAGAACCGCTGGATGAAGAGCGTGTTGTGCCATTTACAGATGAAAGCACAGTGACAGTTGATGGAGTAACACTCAGTTGTGACAACACTCTGAAATCTCTTCGAGCTGGATGTCAAGCTTTGGGTTTGTCAAAGCGCGGCTCCAAGAAGGAGTGCATGCGTCGCATGCTGGAGTTTGTGAAGACACGTGAGCTGATGGAAGCCCATGCAGTAGAGGCTACTCTCAAAAAGGATGCAGAACGTGTTGCAATTCCTCAGAAGAAACCCGTTGAGCCTACGGAGTCCATGAAACAGGCCCACAACTTGGTGCATGAGCCTTATGAAACATGGTGTCCTTTGTGTGTAGCTCACCGCGCAAAACAAGATGGTCACAAGAGACAGACTCATGAAACAACTGACCATAGCGTTGTGTCATTTGATTTCTTTTACTGCTCTCGAATGCGTGATGAGTCAGACAAGTTGACAGTGCTGATTGTGACTGACCGTGACACTGGAATGTGCATTGCCCTGCCAACGCAACAGAAGGGTGGCAGAAGCCTCAATTACCTTGTCACTGAGATGTGCCGCTTCATTGTCCATTGTGGTCACGCTGAAATTGGTTTGCGTTGTGATTCAGAACCATCAACTCTTTCTTTGCTTGAAGCAGTTCGAAAAGCATGTGCAACGTTGAGGATCACAGCCCATGCTGAACCTGCTCCAACAGGAGACCACAGGGCAAACGGCGCAGCAGAGGCAATGGTGGAGGTGATCAGAGCCAAAGCCAACTTGCTGGTATCTCAGATTGAATGGGAAACTGGATGCAAGGAGCCAATTTTTGGATGTCGTCACCCGGTTTATACATGTGCTATTGTTCATTCCTCTTGGTTGCACAACCATTTCACAGTGAAGAGTGCTACAACTGCATATGAACGTGCTTGTGGACGATTTTACAGTGGAAAGATGGCGATGTTTGGGGAGGCAGTGATGGGATTCCTCCGCACCAGTCAAAAAGGTTTACCTCAATGGACACGTGGTGTGTGGCTCAGCAAAGCCATTTCAAATGACTCTCACATTATTGGAACTCCAAACGGAATTTTTCTCACACGCAGCATCAGAAGATTGCCAAGTTCCTTTGATTTGGAGTTGCTTGGAGAACTTACAGCTTCACCTTGGAATTATGGATGTGCAAGTTTGGGGCACAGACTTGTCCATGCAAAACGCGTTGTTCCACCACCTGCAGTTGCGTTTGACAATAGCCTTCGACTGCCAGACAGAGATGCAAAGGATGTTCAAGAGTATGCCAGAGCGCACCCTTTTGAGGATGTTGACGAAACTGCAATCTCTGCCGAGGCGGGGCTTCTTGGTCAAGCTCAACAGCCGCAAGATGGTGAACAAGATCCCATCTTCAACGATGAAGGCTTGGAGGAGGCCATTGCAGCAGCAAAGCGTGACTCAAAGGCCCAATCTATGAATGTGGATGTACCTCAGACCCCCGTCTATGGTGAAACTTCTTCTCAAACTACTGGCAAACACGACACACAACATGAAGTGACTGGTGGTGATCCAAAGCGTTTTCATGCAACAGCAGTGGAAGCTTCTTCAGCTCATGGAGATGTTGTTCCACAAACGCCACAGTCAGAAGCAGCAATTGAAGTTTTGGATGATGCTTCTTTTGAAAGCATGCAGCCTGTCAGCAAAGCTGCCAAGCGTGATGACACTGGACATCTTGGACTTTTGGGGCAGATTTTGAAGATTGAGCACCTTGACATTGAACCTGATGTCAACCTTGAGATTGATGAAGTTGACACGATGATTCAGCATGAGTTGAATCTCAACGAGGATCCCTATGAGACCATGGATGATGAGGGACCCAACTTAGATGAGCTCAGTTTTCCATACAGCCCTCAAGAGCCTGAACTCAGTGCAGATGAACTTCAGCGTTTGGACAGCATTGCAGATCAAGTGGAGGTCGAAAGGCTATCTGGTCTTCAAGTCTTGCAGGAGGACAATTTGCCTCACGATGCCAAGAGCTTGAGCACACGCTTTGTGCGCACCTGGAGAGAAAAGAAGGACAAGGAAGGCAATGCTATCTGGTTACGTCGTAGTCGTTTGGTTGCAAGGGAGTACACATGGTTGCAGCCTGACAGAGAAGCACTTTTCTCACCGGCTACTTCGAACATTGCCAGCCGCATCTTGCCCATTTGCTTTTTGGCCCTGCGAGAGCATCAAGACACGATGATGTTGGCCATTGACGTCAAAGACGCTTTCTTGACAGTGAAGCAGGAACAGCCAACACGTGTACGTTGCACAGATGCCTCAGGGAAAAGCGTTTCATACAGCTTAGGTCGAGTTCTCCCGGGTCAGCGTGATGGAAGCCTTTTGTGGCATCGAGATTTGGTCAAGTTTGTTGGTGAAAGTAGTCTTGGGATGGAGGAATTTGAAGCCTATCCATCCATTCTACGTTCCAAGCATGGTGATTGCTTGCTGATGATTCACGTGGATGACCTCTTGGTGGTTGGGTCACGCAAAGCAGTGACAGAACAGCTGATCCCACACATGCAATCAAGGTATGAAGTTTCCATCGAGATTATGTCCAACGTTGGTGATGAACTGACTTTTCTCAAGCGCACCCACCAACTTTTAGAATCTGGACGCATGGTGGTGAAGATCCATGGAAAGCACCTGGACCAACTTTGCAAGTTGTTGCAACTTTCAAAGCGTTTGCAGAACAAGAAATCGCCTGGACATTCAGAGATTGAGATCCCTGACAAGACAGAAGAGCTGAGCGCTCATGATGGATCAATTTACCGTTCATGCGTGGGGATTTTGCTTTATCTTTCACCTGACCTTCCACAATGTCAGTATGTGATTAGATATCTTTCGACGTTCTCATCGAAGCCAACACAGAAAACGATGGTTGTGCTGAAGCACCTGGTTGGATATCTGGCTGGTCATGCAGACCAACATGTTTCTCTCAGATGGAAGGGTATCCATTCTGGACTCATCAAAGACTATGAGTGTGAGGAACCAGTGCTGGAAGTGTTCAGTGATGCAGATTGGGCATCAGACCGTGACACTCGACGATCAGTGTCAGGATCTGCTATCTTCTTTGGAGGTTGCTTGGTCTACTCCTCCAGTCGAACACAGAAGATTGTGTCACTTTCCAGCGCAGAGTCAGAAACGTATGCAGCAGCCAGCGCAGTGATGGATGCAATTCTCATCAGAGCCATCATTTCACGGGTACTTCAGTCAACCATTCTCATGTGTTTGTACATCGATTCGTCAGCAGCACGTGGAATTCTACCAAGACGTGGAGTTGGTCGTTTGCGACATCTCAGTTGTCGAGTCCTTTGGCTTCAAAACTTGGTTGGTGAAAAACTGTTGATGGTTAAAGCAGTCTTAGGAGCAATCAATCCATCTGATATAGCCACGAAAAGACTCAGCATCAGCAGATTGGAATCATTGTTGTATTTGTTTGGTATCTGGGACAGTGCAAGCAACAACCTTGTGGGACAACATGATCCAGGTCGAATTTTCAGAAATGTTCCTCAACCTCAACAGAACAGCGCTTCCAGATATCAGATCAACATGTTGATCGGCGCCTTGAGCTTACTTCTTCAGGGTTGCGACTCGGACGTGCCAACTAGAGCCATGGACTACAATTTTCAAGGGTTGACCATGGAGGCAACCATCGTGACAAGCTGGATCACCTTGTTGACCTTGTACATGGTGTTCCTGTGGATGCGCAATGATCAACCTGTGCCCAACGAAGTTTTGGCCAGCGATGATGATTTGACTTCTGTGGAAATGTCCTGCAGCGAGACGGAATCCTGTGATGGTCTTCCAGACTTTCCTGCATTCAGTCCTGAAGCTTTGATTTCATGGATGTTTGAAAGATGCTTCCGTCGACGTGAGGACTCCATTTGCAGTGGAAACAACAGCAGAGCATTGGCCTATACACAACGTATGACGCTGTTGGTGGATCTGTTTGATCATGTGATGGGTTCCGATGACAATGTAAGGCAAGAAGCAGCAGACATGTTCAACACGATGCCAGACCTTTCATCTGATGAAGGGAGCCCAACATATGCAGCAGACGAGCCACCAGAGGCAAAGAAGAGAAGGTTGAGTACAGCACACGCTGTGATGATTTCATTGCAGAGTAGTATGACCATGGGACTTGGAGGATGTCTTCAAGCTGAGACAAATGAAGATGCTCATAAAGACACTGGAACCAATCCATTTTCATTTCTGGTTTTGACCGTGTGGACGATGTTGCTCGCAGCATATACATGGTGGATGTTGCGTAGCCCACATCCTCGTCCAGCACCAGTGACACTTCCTACACCAACTGAACTTGCAGTTGGACCAATGGTTACTCATGACACCAATGTACTGGAAGGGTTGCTGACGTGGACGTATGCCCGTGTCTTGGGCAGGCTTGACAGAGCCAACAGGGACAGCAACTTCGGAAGAATCAGAAAATACACTGAATCACGAAATTGGCTCCAAAAACGCTTTGTAGATCTGGTACATGGCACTCCAGCCCAACGTGAGAGGATCCAACTTGCTCTCACGGGAGACAATGAGTTGGAGGAAGAAGATGACTCTCCGACATATGGCTATGGAGTGGTGGAGCGTGAGCTGCTTGCCGCAACTCATGGACAGATCTTCCACTTGGTGGTGAAACTTCTCGAACTGGAAAGATTTGAGAATGTGTTGGGCTTGGTGCGTGGGATTGGGACTTCACTCAGAGAACCGCCCAATCCACCGAGCCCAGCAACCACATCAGATGAGGCCATGACAGAAACAGAGGAGGAGAGAGTCCAAAGGTACCAGAACGCAGAACAATGCGAGGTGTCAGACCCAGATCTCTGGGCCACAATCCATTATGGACCAGCAGATGGAGATGACAATGGAGACGATGCAACCGGAAGCAGAGATGACCTGATGGAATTCTGAAGGGATTCTGAGCGGGACTAGACAGCACCACAGAAGTGGTTCCACAAGCGGTTAGGATAAAAGCCGTCTGTGGGATCCAGTGCGCAGATTTTTTTTAGCGCAGAAAACCCCAATAGAAGCGAAACGATGGACTATCCACAGTCCTAAGGGGTGAGACTAGGAATGTACAGACTAGTATTGAAAATACAGTCTGAGGCGGGGTGCAGAAATGTAACGCACCTTGCATCAGTACATGTACATGCCATAGCAGTCATGTTTGTCACTTGACACTGCACAAATCGAGCAGTGTAACATGGTGAGACTTTTTGAGGCGCTTTCAACTCAAGGAAAATCCGCATTCCGACTATATCATGCGTGCAATGGAAAAAATATTGACACGTTCGGGGATAGTTTGCTGTCTTCTGTTGGTTCATGCGTAGCCTTGATTCATGGTCAATTTGTCGTGCAACTAACTGCATGAGATATTCGGTTTTGGCACAAAATCAGTTGCGCGTTCCTGTTGAAACATTCCTTTTAGCAAACAAAAAACCCGAAATGTATTCCAGTAGCACATTCGCTTGCAGACATTGTTTATGTTTCATGGTTTGCATTCGCTTCTAATATCCAAACGCAAACGTTTTTGTGCTTCCGGCACTGATACCATGTTGCTGGTTTTGAATCGTGCAAACAAAGGCAGCACATTGATACCATTCTTTCATGCCGGAATCGTTGATTGATTGCATGTTCTGTCGTTGGTTTCAAGACCCGGCGCGCGCGCAAGACTGTGAGACAGTTGATCAACAGGTTTGTCCATCCAAGACCTTGTGGACGCTAATCAACTTGTTGATGTTCAATCCGATGCATGCGGCATGCCGCATATCAAACCAGGAATTTCAAAATTCAAAACACGTAAATGAACGTCATTTCAACATTTCAACATAATGTTGTGTATAATCCCGGTTTTCCAACTTTTGAATTCAGCCATGGCTTACCTCAACGCGCTTGTTGTTGTGGGAGCTTGCAACCTAGTTGGTTTCGGAATTTCGTTTAAAACCAGAATCGCAGTCTGTGACAATTTTGTTTGCTGAGGCCATCGTATTGAGCGTTATGCTCATCATATTGCTGATCGTCAAGTCAAGTCATCAAGCTCAACCACAGCCTGAGACAGACTTGGAGCTGGGAGCACTGCACTCGGATGTCCAGCATGTTTGAATCAAATGTACACTGAACAAATTGATGGAAATTAAACACGCAACACAGACTTATGAATCAAATCCAAACCCAGGCGCTTCCCGCTGCGACGATCCTTGTTACTTCCAATTCACACAGCGTGTGGACAAAGCAAGAGGTGACAACGGTGTCACAATCACAGGCTGGAACAAATCAAAGAAAACATATGAAAACATTAATTTTGTGCAAAACATCTGATTTGATTGCGGGACGCAGGAATGCTGTAAAAAAATTACAGTGCAGATTGGACTGCGCTGGAGGTTTCAGTGAACACCAGGAGTCACAGTTCATCACAGTCTTCAGGTCCGGACTTTGACCGTTTTTTTTGGTTTCTGAGACATTCGTTTTTTTTTTGTGTTTACAAACGGCAAATCACAGGTGGCGATGTCTTCCAGGCGGAGCGGGGCACTGCGGAGGAGCCTTTTGAGTTCTTGTTTAGATGGTTTGGCCACAAAAACGATTCCAGAATCGCCAGGTTTGGCAACCCTGCCGAGGTGTTTGAGAATGTCCTTTGATATCCAGATTTCAATCTTTTTGAGGATTCTGCTCAGCGCCTGCTTCAGTCGCCAACGGTTACAGGCCCGTGCAACCGAGCAAAGTCGAACGAACTTCATGTATGTATGTCCATTTTTTTTTGGGTGTTTTGATGTATTTTGACAGGCATAGCAGTGATACCCTCGTCTGGGACTTTGCAGTGCAGTGTTTTTGAGGATGCCTGGATTGCATTGCAGCATGTGTGGCACACCAAGAACTTGTGTCCAACAGGTCAATTTTCGCAGTGGAAATAGAACGAAATTGGATGTTTAAGGGGGTTCGAAATACAAAGTGTGCAAGACGAAATGATTTGAATGCTCGCGCAAATTTCGGATAGGGCTCAGTTGCCAAAGTTCTGTGGTTTCGGTCTAGGGTCTCATAGAACACAAGAGGTCGAAAGGATCTACAATAGATGGTGCTGCAATGTTTTGCAGACATGTGATCAAGTTTCATTTGGACATCTTAGATGCCATGCGTTATTGACATCAAACAATAATATAAGTTCTGGATACGGACACTTGGGGAGGGATCAAAGTCTTTCTCACACACACACACTGCTTCCTTCCATCGATTCCTGAAACATTTTCGATTTGCAGCGAATTTTCTCCACAAAAGGATTGCAGTTTTCTTTTTTGTCACCAGAATCAATTACTAAGAAGGCTTCATGGGCGTCACTCATAGTTTATTTATTTGCCGCATTTGCCTTTATTTTGTGCTCAATTTCACTGGTTCTGGAAGCCTCCGGCATTGAATCAGTGAAGAATTGTATGCTTTGAGTCTCGAGGAGACATCATTGTCACGCAAAGAAGAAAGTGCAGCCAGCGTCCTGACGCAAGCCGGACACTCAGACTGGAAACGGTCAAACAATGGTCAAACCAGATTTTGAAATTTGGTTTGGACACATGGAAAGTCATTGGAGACCCTCTCTGCAGTCTTGCTTGTTGTGCTGGCAAAGGTTCCAAGCCAAGAGAAGTCATCAGGTGCCGACTTGGATTGGGGTGAAAGGGGCTAGGGTCACGAGCTGGAGCAAGCAGAAGAGATTTGGTCTTGTCATGGTGGTCTACAAACGTGTAGCTCTATGTTCTGTTGAACATTTGTTGCATGATGAATGTCATCCGAGAATTTTCGTGAGCATTTTGAGCAACTTTGAGGTGGTGACGCCTTCCCGGGTGAGGTAGGCACTTCCGAGGAGGAGTGCGGCCAGAAGCATCATTTACATTCAACTGCGATGATTGGAATCGCGCAGTTGCTTGTGTTTCATCAACTGAACTTGGGAAGGATTTCGATGAGTGCCCACCGCGCTCCCCAAAAGGTGCAGGCAAATTTATTTCAAACTTTGTTTAGGGTTTAAAGCAACGTGGACAATGACGAACCCAGGTGACATGAAGATTCGAACCTAACTACAGAACAACTTTTGTGACGAGATGACGCGCTAGGCCTTGCAGTGATCCCCACAAACCTGCAAAGCAGCACACTTGAGGAGGCCAGTTTATCCTTGTCTTCCGTTGACTCTTGGCCATCCATGAACCTTCATACAGAAAACATTTGCAAAACCTCGCAACCCATCACAACCCCATCACGATCTTTCATGACAGTAGACTTGTTGAGACGGACGCCTGGGCTGCCATATATGCTTGTCTCACGATGTGCATTGATTTGCAATGGTTCTGATACTGAAGGAGGCCACAGAGTCATCACCAAGCGTAGACAAAAGTGCAGCCAGCGTCCTGACGCAAGCCGGACACTCAGACTGGAAACGGTCAAACAATGGTCAAACCAGATTTTGAAATTTGGTTTGGACACATGGAAAGTCATTGGAGACCCTCTCTGCAGTCTTGCTTGTTGTGCTGGCAAAGGTTCCAAACCAAGAGAAGTCATCAGGTGCCGACTTGGATTGGGGCGAAAGGGGCTAGGGTCACGAGCTGGAGCAAGCAGAAGAGATTTGGTCTTGTCATGGTGGTCTACAAACGTGTAGCTCTATGTTCTGTTGAACATTTGTTGCATGATGAATGTCATCCGAGAATTTTCGTGAGCATTTTGAGCAACTTTGAGGTGGTGACGCCTTCCCGGGTGAGGTAGGCACTTCCGAGGAGGAGTGCGGCCAGAAGCATCATTTACATTCAACTGCGATGATTGGAATCGCGCAGTTGCTTGTGTTTCATCAACTGAACTTGGGAAGGATTTCGATGAGTGCCCACCGCGCTCCCCAAAAGGTGCAGGCAAATTTATTTCAAACTTTGTTTAGGGTTTAAAGCAACGTGGACAATGACGAACCCAGGTGACATGAAGATTCGAACCTAACTACAGAACAACTTTTGTGACGAGATGACGCGCTAGGCCTTGCAGTGATCCCCACAAACCTGCAAAGCAGCACACTTGAGGAGGCCAGTTTATCCTTGTCTTCCGTTGACTCTTGGCCATCCATGAACCTTCATACAGAAAACATTTGCAAAACCTCGCAACCCATCACAACCCCATCACGATCTTTCATGACAGTAGACTTGTTGAGACGGACGCCTGGGCTGCCATATATGCTTGTCTCACGATGTGCATTGATTTGCAATGGTTCTGATACTGAAGGAGGCCACAGAGTCATCACCAAGCGTAGACAAAAGTGCAGCCAGCGTCCTGACGCAAGCCGGACACTCAGATTGTCCCTTCCATGTCTTGTAGAAGTTCTGTAGCGGTGCTCATATATTGTTGTTTTTGAACTACATTGAAATTGCTGGCAAAAGGAGACGCATGCTTTTAGATGCTTGAAATGCCTTTAACTTAACCCTTGGCCTTGGTTGTTCAAGTGATTGAAGCTGTGCATGCCCAAGGTTCCTAATGACACAAAGCCCTCAGGTGTCGTACTGCAAAGTGTTCTTCAAACTGTGCTTTGCTACTCTTACCTGGGGCTTCAAAAAACTCTCGCCACCAAGCAGTGCGCAGGAGGCGAAGCCATCGCGAAGCGAAGTTCTGAGGACACTATAAACCCTTGAGAGTTTTGTTTCCGTTCCTGCTGCGAGCACCTTCAAACTCAAGTTCATTCCTTCTCTCGTTCCTTCTCAGACTTTTGTTGAGTTTGAGTGCTGCAGTGCCATCGATGCTTTAGCCCGCTTGCAACAGGCTTATTACAGAGACTACAATGGGAACATATGAGAACAAATATTATTAGAAACAGGATATGGGAACCATGGTGCTTGGGAAACCATGTTTGCCACTTTCTGCTGATCTGTTCGGAGGAGGCATCCAAAGCAGTTTCTGATGAACATGCTGAAGGCGCTGCTGTCAAGTCAAAGTATTCCGCGAGGTTTAAGAGGAGAAGGAAAGGAAAGAAGGTTTATAAATTGTTAGCTTTTTACCTTTCTTTGTACTTTTCTTTGCAGCTTTTTACCTCTGAGTTGGTGGGACCAGGAGAGGCAGTGCAGAGCAGTGTTTCTCCGGAGGCTTGGTGTGTTTGTCAAGACTCTATGCGGCCAACAAACTCTTACGCTTCCATACGCTTCCCTTTTTACAGACATCAAAGTCATCAAGCTATTTGCCAAGTTGACTATTGTTGACTATTGTTCTGAACAGAATGTTTTAGACTTTTGTTCAAGACTTCCTCAAAACAGTTCTACCAACTAGCCACATTGACTTGCAATGGTGTGCCCACCGGACCTGTTGCTGCTCATGAGGCCGAGAAAGCAGATGAAGCCCCAGGCATTGGTCGCAGTGCATCCGTGCTTTCAATCAATTTACTTTCTGGTCACTGTGACAGAATTGGAGCTGGGACAGTGTTGCTGAGTCAGCATGATTCAGCTGGTTCTTGCAATGAAATTCTTCCAGCAGTTATACCTTGGTTACCTTGGCCAAAATCAGTAGCTTCCTCCTTTCTTGCACTGTCATCAAGTACAGCAGTACAGCATTGACCTGCTCTTTTTTTCAAGAACTGATGCCGTGCAGGATCTGGGATGGTTAATGATGGTTAGACGGTTAGAGTGTAGGCTCTGAGCATTTACCCCGTGAAGCCCAAAAAAGGTTGTGATGCCAGAGTCTGCCAGAGTTTCGTGATGTGTCATGTGTTGGATTGTGAGACAGGCGGCAAAGTCGTCAGGATGGAGCAAAGTTCCTCAGAGGACTCCGCGAAGATGGTCTCCCAGATGTGCTCCATGTTTTCATTGAACTCCAGAGTGCTTTTTCCGAAGTTCCCCGCATTCATGTTGACACTATTTGAAATGTTTTTTAATACTATTTGACACTCTGTTTTTTAATGTTCTGAAAGATGGCTGGAGATCCTTGGAGCGGCTTCCTTGGCCATCCAGGAGTCTGGAGATCGAGTGGCTTCTGAAGATGAAGAAGGCTCCACTGGTCAAATCGTCAGCGCATCCACACACTGCAAGAAATGCCAGAAATCACATTTGAACATATTTGAAACTAGGAAGGGAAGCGAGCTGTTGATGTGCGGAGAAGTCAGATGCAAAACTCAGGATTTTGGAGGTGTATTTACAGTTAGGTCCTGTTAGGTGTTGCTTCTGCTCTCATTCCTGCCCAGTGGCTTTGTTGCTCTTGTCTTCCATTCAGTCATTGTGGCATCGAGTTGGTCGTAATGATTATCGGCTTCGTCTCTTTACTGGTTGTCACTTTTAATCAGTGACTCTCAAAGCACCGAGCAGCGACGTGCCTTTTTATTTCTTGATCAGGTGCTGGCGGACTGCAGTGTAGCGATCCCTATGAGGTTGGTGAATCCAGACAAATTTCATCAATTTTCGATGCAATTAATTAATTGGTGTACCAGGTACGGAGTCAAGACTTTTATGTAATCGGAACTAGTCACCAACACAGCGCGAACACATGAAAACACTATATATCAGTGATACATCAGTGTACTTTTGACCTTTTAAAGACATGCGAATACAGTCCTTCATGTTCAGCTTGATTCGTTTGAGGAGGGCAAGGCAAAGATTGCGCTTGCGAATTGCGACAAGATCTTGGAGAATTTGTATCTTGGTGGAGTCGAGGCAGTCTCAGACCATTCGAAGCTCACTTCTCAAGGAGTTCGAGCCATATGTGTTTGCTGTCGAGAGTTTGAAATTCCATCCAAGAGCTTTGCAACCGGTATCGACTACTACCGGGTGGACGTGGAGGATATGAGCAAAGAACCACTGGAAGAATTCTTAGAAGAAGCAACTGATCCTGATCTGAGTATTTGGCAACGGTTTTTTATGTTTTTTTTTTTTTCTGTGGGAAACTTGGAAAGCTCGGAGGAACAACGGAAGCCAGTGTTTGAAAAATACCGAGCTTTGGCCAAACTAAGGATTTCATATACTCATGGACCTCCCAAAACTTGCCAGTTCTAGTTCATTGCCGAGCTGGCGTTTCGCGGAGTGCGTCCGTGGTATTGGCCTACATGGTCCGCTTTGCCAATTTCACTTTGAACGATGCCTTCGTATACCTCCGAGCAGCCAGACCTGCCGTGACTCCCAATCTAGGCTTCATGGAGAAACTGGTGGCATACGAGGACACACAGTTTTTTATTTCACTGAAGAGAATGTAAACAAACAAAAGGATGGGCATAGAGCATAGGGCATTTCAAGTTGAACTAACTTACATTCCTATCTATTATGTACTTGATTGTAAGATGCTTGGATCAGACACATGTTAGATTCAGAACTTGGCTTATCTTGTCTGGAACACTTTGCAGGAGGAAACCAATGACACAGAAGGCACAATTGACACCCGTAAATACGAAAGCTGGTTTACCTTCCAGGCAGGGACATTGAAGAGAGGGACGGAGAGAAAGATAGAGAGAGAGAGAGAGCGCGCTGCGGATATTTTCTCGGCGGAATGTACATTTCGTATGTTTCGTACGTTTTTTTCTTTCAAATTACTTTCAATATCTTTCAAACAGGTTTTCAAAGCCGCAGATTTCTGGACATTCACCAGGCTTCATCGCCTGTAGCCATCCCGGACTTAAAGCCGGACGAAGCTTGATGGTGGTGTTCAGCAACTGAGAAGGTGTAAACCACGGGAAGGTAGCTCTGAAACAGTGCGTACCACTCCCTCCTTTGTCTGCTGAAAAAAAAGAGTGTACTTGAAAGTTCTTGAAAGGGAGGATTTTGAGAAAACTGCTACAAGAGAGGTGACTTCAACCACAAGGGTGTGTGTTGCGTTCAATTATGGTTCAAATCTTGATTCTGCAGCTTCCAGATCTTGGTCTGTCAATCTTTGAGCGAAGCATGGCTGAGAGCCAACTTCTCATAGACGAGGAGACTCGTCGAAGGATGTGCTTTGCATCTCTTTGCCTGATCCATCCTGATCCAAATGGTGCTGCATTTGCCTTATTTGCCTTCCTAAGTCCCTGACAAGTTTGGTGCACAGGGCGTCAAGGATTCTTCTCAAGTAGGAGGGTTTGAGACTTTTGCCATCCTCCTGACCGCAGCCTGTTTCTTGACTCTAAATATGTTGTGACAGGAACGGATCTTGATCTTGTCCTGCCTGATCCTGCAGACTTGCTGTACCATTCAGTTTCAAAGTCATTGATGGAGCTTTGATTCAGACACAGCTCTTTCCAAGCAAGTGTTTGTACCCCAGCAAGTCATGTACATGTTCCAGAATTAAAGGCACGTGGCTCTTATTTGCAGAGTGACAACAAGGGTCCTTACTGGATCAAAGACTTGGACGTACATCAGATATCATCACGTGTTGTATTATGCTTTGGCCATGCCACCAAGAAAGCGGCCAAGTGCAGCAATAGAGCCAAAAGCAAAAGGCTGGTCTTCGCGGTTGTCTTGAGTGCTAAGGAGTTTTGTGACACAAGTATGTTGCAGACAACATTTGACTATAGTTGAAGTATCAAAGAGTGATGGCATCTGATGGAGTGTAGACCAGTGTAGAGGTGCAGCATATGTTGCTTCTTGCACATGAAGCCTTCAGGCCGTCCAAAGCGGCAGTCCGGATCCAAAGCTTCCAAGGCTCAGAAGCTTTCCTTTGAATCTTGTCGTGTAGAATTGTTTGGCTTGATTCAAGTTACAGCCAAGTTGCCTATTTTCGCATCTCAAAGGACCAAATGGATCCAAATGGATCCAAATTGATCAAATGGATCCAAATGAACACATGTCCTGAGGTGGTTGAGGTGAAACCAACTGGGCTAGCAGAGATGTGAAATGTGAATGAACTGGTGTGAAATGTGTGAAATTTGAGGAAAACTCCAGGGAGTCTAGTGCCCAAGTTTCCAGAATTCACCAGGCAGCTGCGGCAGATTCCGATGCATCAGGCAGGGTGCTGCAGAAGTCCCGTCCTTTCCGCATGTGCAACACATAGCAATAAACGTAGCAATAAGCGCAGCAATAAACGTAGCATCAGGGGTCAAAATTTCTTGCTTCGTTTTGGACACATTGTCATTCTTTGCAGTGCCTGTGAGCACTTTCTGGGCGTATCCACCATGCGTATCCTGAGTTTTGACAGTAGCCTAGATTCTAAGATATTCGTTTCGAAAGAATCCCATCTAGTTTCACTGATGCTCCTCCTATTGCCCAATGGCACAATGAATGGCTGTGGACATGTAGAATGCCATAGAATGCCACTGTCCCAATAGAGGTAGACAGTCAGTGCACACTTACCAGGTGCTGCATTCCGCGCAGTTGCAGGGTCTGGCACTCAAGGGATCAGCGGACAAATGGCTGTTGGCAAAGGGTTGCTTAGTCCAGGATAGTCCAGGCTCTTCAGTAACTCAGACTGGATCAGACTGGTATATGTCAAGATATGTCAAGAATGTATGGCACAAGCGTGGCTTCAGCGAAGCAAAACACATTGCAATGTACCGCTGGATACAACAGGAAGTGAATACTTGCCTGTTGCTTTGCTTGAGGGGCCAATAATGGAGATAGATAGAAAAGTATATTATGCTATGTAGTCACTACATTATGTAGTCTAAGATTTGAGACCATTGTACAAGCAACGTGGCAGGCTGAATGCATTGTGCTCAAATTGTGTCACTTCCTGTAGCTTCGTCCCTTTGTGAAGGCGCTTCTTGGTGCCTCGAGAAGTAGTGGATGAAGAACTGCAGTCAGAAAATAGCGTTATAGGCACTGGATGGAACTGGTTGAATCGGCTTTCGCTTTGTCTTTCGCTTTGTCCACTCGAATTGAATCATCTCTCCGTTCGACTCCAACTTCTGGGGCCAGGAGAGGGAGCGAGAGCTGCAGTACTCTTTCACGAACCGGCATTTGACACTGCTGCTGTGCTGCTTGAACCGGGTGGAACTGTGCCTTGTCTGCCTTACTGCCCGATCTCCCCGTATTCAAGACTCTTGGCTTGTCATTTGAAAAATGTGCATGTGTATCATTTGTCAAGAGGGCTAACGGCTGCATCTCTTCCCAGAGAGCTGAGGGAAGCAGACTGAAATGAGAAGATAATATAAAACTTGGCTTAGTATTCAAGGCTGACAGAAATCTCAATACTTTTCACTTTGATAGACCTTGGCTTCTTGCGATTTCCTCAGTGCCCCCAGGAGCTGGCTGAAACGAACAGTACAGGCCAGAACTGCACAGAACTGAAACCAAAAATTCTCCAGTCACACTGCCCCAAGCTCCTGCACTACTTTCATGCGTGAAATCTTGGAAATACTTGGGGCTTGGGAAATCTTGGGCAAGCCTCAACAGTTTGCATTGAAACACTTGGAGTTCCTTTGAGTTCCTCTGGATCGCGCCTTGCCAGAATTAGAGATGCTGTACTTCGTCACTGAGGCAGAAGACAAACAGGCACTCATTTGATGTGAATTGTTCAGTTGAGTGAATACACGTGACCAAGTCGTGACCTGTGTCCTGGGCCCTGTGTGTGTTTTCTTCTTCGTTCTTTATCCTGCATAGGGTGTTGATCTGTGTTGATCTGTGTTGATGTATTGTTGATGTGACAACCACAGTTTGGCAGGTGGAGTTTGAGCTTCCTGAGACCAGCTTCAAACAAAGCCTATCGCGCGGTGGAGAGGCCCATGGCCACCTGGCCCACCAGAACTGTGCACATGTTACACCTTAGTTACAACATGTTACGGACTGTTACGACCCAAGTGACATAGATAGGGCGTGAGGGCCAGCAGGCTGAGTGGATTCGGATTCTTTTCTGAGCTCTGTGGGGATAACGCGTCTAAAGTTTCTAAAGTTGACTTACAGCATCTTAGAGAAATCTTACACCCTTGCAGCAAATAGCAGTCATGTCTCAGCAGTCCTGCAGAAGACAAGAATCTGTGCGGAATTTGCATACGAGCTATGCTGCACTGCTTACCTATGAAACAGCAGTCCAGCTTCAGCTTGAAGGAAGCGCTTAGCTCGGTGTGGAAATCTCTGACAGGCTCTGGTTCCACCTGGCGCATCATTTACCCTGAGGCAAGAGCCAAAGAATATTTCCATCTTTTTGGATAGGATTTTTTCTCAGCTTGGGATGCCGGTAGTGACTATTGGTACCGTTGTTTTTGGGACATTGTCACACTTGCAGGAACAACAGTGCGACGACGAGTGCAAAGCTACTAGCAATTGTGCCACGGTAGGCTTTCTGAGACTCGTGCACGGACGTTTCACAACTTTTTCGAATGATTGGGACGATTTAAATTTATACCATGCTCACGCATGCTGTGACGCTCTCCAGCCATGATTTAATTTTTTGTTTGAGAGACATTCACCAAATGGGTCAAGGTCACCGACGGTCACAACTTTTTGCATTGAATAGCTTTGTTCATACCTGGATTATTTCAGAGTGTTTCTCACTGTTGGAAGTTTCCGAGTTGCGGCGAGGTCAAGCGGAAGCTAATTGAGCTTAGTGCTGTTCATAATTAATGAGGAAGCGATGGGATGCGCGCGATTCAATTCGGTGCAAAGTTCCTTTAATTGGCAGCCTCTGTTTCCAGGGTTAATTTTAAATTTCTACGTGTCTATGGTGGTTTAGCTATTAAGTTTCGCTCTTCTGCATTCAACTTCTCAAGCCTGGACATGAACCCCTTGTGAGAGCCTCAAAACGGACCCAAATCTGGATGGAGTGGAGCTGGTATTCTGGATGCAAAGATGCCGCTCAGCCATTTCATCTTTGGGCCTTGCGTTCAGCGTAGTACAAACAGTGAAATTCGCAAGCAGTCTGTAGTCAGATTGAAGAAGACATAATAGGTGGTAAACCAGGATAAGCCAGGTAGGGTAGAAGATGAATGTCAGAAATTTAATAAAGGTTCATGGCACACTAGAGTTTCTTGGTCAAGCAAAACAACAGCCATTGTCATGTGATACTACGCGTGATCTCCAGCCTGTGAAATGCAGCCGCAGCCTGGCCCAGGCATCAATCTGTTTTGTTAACGAGAAAGTGATTCTCAGTATTTTTGAGTCACAATGCAGGCACCCTGACTGCTTCGAGTGCTCTGCGTGTTCAGGCTTCAGCACCAGCTTAACAAGCTTCACTTCACTGGAACGTCCATCGAAAGTTTATCGTGGACAGTGGGTTCAAAGGACATTCAATTTGTCAAGCACGGATGCAAAAAACAACATGTAACATACATGCTGTCACTATCATTCGGAGTTCAAGCACTTTGAATCCAAATGACCTTGTCAAGATGCAATTTGGGTTGTCTTTCTATTATATAGTCTATGAGCCTATGAGTGATCTTGCCAACATGACATAGTTCGAGGATTTTATTTGCAGTAGATGAGTGGTGCATGCGTGTAAGGGCGCTATTATGTGAAGGAGCCCTTACTGCAAAGCTTCACAATCACCGCTAGGGCTATCAGGCCTGTGGCAGATGAAACTGTGAAACTGGGAAGAATATGGAATCCTGGAAACTGATTCAGAGTTGGATCATTTCACAAGGCAGACCAAAGGGTCCAAAGGCATTCGTGGGCTTTGCAGGCAGAGCCTTTAATGCTTTGCTTGGGATCACACTCCTTCGCCAAGGGCTTATATGCATTGAGGTCGACAGAAGATCGGTTGTTGCCGTTGTCAACATGCAACGGGAATCAATGGAATGTGTCAAAACATGAGGTCCCAGGCGTTTGGAGCGGAAACATGTTTTTGCAGATGAAGGCGCATCTGCATTGGGTGAAGCATCTTGGCATGGAGGAGTTAGTCCAGAAGGTGGTCCATTGTTCTAGGCAGGATGTAGTGGGATACCGTGTGGCTACGCTGCGCCCAAATCCTTTCTGCGTTTTTCTGCAGCATTTTTCTTCAAAAGGTTTTGGCACTGGCGTACGATATTTTCCTCAATGTCGCGTATGCATTCCTCCAGTGGTCGCTTGGCATTCGCCGCCGTCACCGCCCTCTGGGTGTGGGCCGCCAGCACTGCCTTCGTTTCTTCGAACAGCGGTTCAAAGGCTCTGCGAGGAGTGGAGAGGGACTCCAATGCTGAATATGCTCCTTTCCCAGCACCTGAGATGGGAGAGCAGCAAGTGCGCAGCGTGAACTCTGGCATGCAGGCCGTGCTGCTGGCAGCAGTTGTTGGATTGATGGCAGGTCTTGCTCCAGTTCGCGCTGAGGAAGCTGCACCTGCAGAGACGGCTGCACCACCTGCTGCATCCCCTGCAGATGTGGGTGACTTTCTGTCCGGCGGCAAAGCAGCAGGCCGCGTGACTGCTACAAAGTCCAAGTCTCGCAAGTCCTTGAAGAAGGAGAAGCCTGCTGCCGCTGGTGTCACTGTCACTGAGGATGACTCTGGCAAGAAGAAGCGAGTCATCTTTTCGCCTGCTGATGAGCTCGATGAGGATGAGCTGTCTCCTACCCGCCCAAACCAGCCCCTGCTCTTCTTGATCTACGCCACACCGGTGACCATCTACCTGACCTTCTATGTCTTGGGATCCCTGAACATCATCTGAGTGCGGAGTTTTTCATGTTTAGATTGGAGGGACGGGACATTGTCCAGGGAGTCCTGAGAAAGGATTTGCACTTTGCTGTGCATGTTCCGTGGCTTAAGTGTCAATACGTATATATATATAGGTAAAATTATGAGGATACGACTTGATATTGTAGTGTCTTGTGCTCTTCAGAGTGCTTTGCAAATTTTGGCTTATCTATATTTGGATGGCATTCGACTAGATCCGAGCGGGTGTAATGCCTTGTAGTGGTCGAGCGGCCTCTGCAAAGATATAAAGTCACAACGCCAGTAATGGGTCATGAGCAGTTAACAATGCCTTGTTCGCAGGTCAGGCTGGAAACTGTCCCACCCCGTCTCAGTTATAATTTGCCTCTTGCCATGGCGTACTCCTCCAGTGGTCGCTTGGCATTCGCCGCCGTCACCGCCCTCTGGGTGTGAGCCGCCAGCACTGCCTTCGTTTCTTCGAACAGCGGTTCAAAGGCTCTGCGAGGAGTGGAGAGGGACTCCAATGCTGAATATGCTCCTTTCCCAGCACCTGAGATGGGAGAGCAGCAAGTGCGCAGCGTGAACTCTGGCATGCAGGCCGTGCTGCTGGCAGCAGTTGTTGGATTGATGGCAGGTCTTGCTCCAGTTCGCGCTGAGGAAGCTGCACCTGCAGAGACGGCTGCACCACCTGCTGCATCCCCTGCAGATGTGGGTGACTTTCTGTCCGGCGGCAAAGCAGCAGGCCGGGTGACTGCTACAAAGTCCAAGTCTCGCAAGTCCTTGAAGAAGGAGAAGCCTGCTGCCGCTGGTGTCACTGTCACTGAGGATGACTCTGGCAAGAAGAAGCGAGTCATCTTTTCGCCTGCTGATGAGCTCGATGAGGATGAGCTGTCTCCTACCCGCCCAAACCAGCCCCTGCTCTTCTTGATCTACGCCACACCAGTGACCATCTACCTGACCTTCTATGTCTTGGGATCCCTGAACATCATCTGAGCAGCTCGCGGGTTGCAGTTTTTCCCAGAAAACATCAAGAAATGGCTCTCGCGAGCAAAGCGGTGAAAAATGACAGCATCATCCCGCTGAGAGTAGATGGATGTGTTTGTTGCGTCAGCAGGTGTATGAATAAGAACATTTTGCATCATTTTGCTATATGCATTCTCACTCAATGTAAGTCCAACAGGACCTTATTCGGCTTGCTCGTTCCATGCATTTGTGACAAAAACCGAAAAGAAGGCTAAAATTATGCTAAATTGTGGGTGTCTTTAAACTGCATTAATTGCACGTAATGTGACATTTTGCGACATTCAGTGTTCAAAGGTCAGGATCTGGAGCTGAAAAAATTGCCATGGCGTACTCCTCCAGTGGTCGCTTGGCATTCGCCGCCGTCACCGCCCTCTGGGTGTGGGCCGCCAGCACTGCCTTCGTTTCTTCGAACAGCGGTTCAAAGGCTCTGCGAGGAGTGGAGAGGGACTCCAATGCTGAATATGCTCCTTTCCCAGCACCTGAGATGGGAGAGCAGCAAGTGCGCAGCGTGAACTCTGGCATGCAGGCCGTGCTGCTGGCAGCAGTTGTTGGATTGATGGCAGGTCTTGCTCCAGTTCGCGCTGAGGAAGCTGCACCTGCAGAGACGGCTGCACCACCTGCTGCATCCCCTGCAGATGTGGGTGACTTTCTGTCCGGCGGCAAAGCAGCAGGCCGGGTGACTGCTACAAAGTCCAAGTCTCGCAAGTCCTTGAAGAAGGAGAAGCCTGCTGCCGCTGGTGTCACTGTCACTGAGGATGACTCTGGCAAGAAGAAGCGAGTCATCTTTTCGCCTGCTGATGAGCTCGATGAGGATGAGCTGTCTCCTACCCGCCCAAACCAGCCCCTGCTCTTCTTGATCTACGCCACACCAGTGACCATCTACCTGACCTTCTATGTCTTGGGATCCCTGAACATCATCTGAGCAGCTTGACACTGCGTGCTTCCAGCACCCCGTTTTTCCGATCTCAAGAACTCTGCAACACCGTGCAGACAGCAAAACAATTGTAATGCAATGGAACTGGGCCATGCAGTGCGATGCAGGGCTAGTGTGCCTTCAATCTTTGTTGTGAATGGTTGAGCACCAGCGATGTTCATAGCTGTCATAGCGTCTGAAGCTTCAGCACACTACTTTGGTACTTTTGCGAGGTATTGTGACACTGAAGATTCTTGCGAATTTGTGTTTGCTTAATATGTTAGGTATGCATATATAGTTGATGATAGTTGTGTTGGTTGGCATGTTCAGAATTCACCACCACATGGTGTGTTGGCTTTGTATGTTCCAGGCGGAAACCGGCCTGCAAAGAAGTGGACGGCTCAGACTCGGGGAGCTCAAGGCATGCGCGATGTTCCGCCCTTCCAGGCTGCCCAATTACATGGTTCGAATCCTTGCTGGCGTCATTCTGGGCGAAATCATGGGTCCAGCCACCTTCGCAGGTGCCTTCTGGAATTGAACCTAAGCCTCTAAGACTCTAAGAACTGACATACCAGACTCTAAGAAGGCACAATACACATACACACACAAAGGCAGCTTGGGTGCAGGACGTGCTGGAAGTGCTGGAAGTGCTGGAAGTGTTGGATTTCTTTTTGCATTTCGATCCCTTTGCCAGGCGGCTGGCCGTTCCTTTTTGCCTACACTGCTGTTTGTACCTCAAAACGCTGCGTCGTTGGTGATTTTTTCAGCTTGACCCTTCCAATGGCTCCCCTCGCCCCTATGGCAACATTCTGAATCTTCTGCTCTCCCTGCAGGTTGTTTATTTGATCTCGGTCGAGTGCGCCAGAACCTGTTGAATCTTGTTACTTTTGAAGACTGATGTTTAAATGCGTATATCTTTCATTTTCTTTCACCCACCAAAAAATGTAGCTGGAACTTGCAAGATTGTAGTTTGCAAGCATTCAAAACAAACGAACAGCCGGGGCATTTCAAAGAGTTCTAAGCTGTGTCAATTTAGGTACTCTCGACTGACTGCTTGTGTTTTGGAGCCACCGCCTGTTAGGCTTGTTTGACGAAATAGACTGAACAATGTGGAGAGTGTGAAAGGTTTGTCTTGGCTTCATGATGGCAAAGAAAGAAAGTGTTTTGAAGCTGCACATAAGTGAAAACGCAGCATCGCTAGACAGAGGCAAGGGCCACCCATCTGTTCGAGTCAAAGGTTAGACTCGGCAGCGCCAATATTGAAAGTGCCCGCAGGGCGCAGAAATGGGCACTTTTCCTGGTAAGCGCTTCAATTCTCTTGGCAGCGCATTGCAGAGCCTGGGCCGTACAGAGTGCAGATAGAGGCAGATACAGAGCACAGACAGATACAGACGGTATCATACAAACAGAAAATAACAGATAGAAATGATACAAACAGTACTAGTTTATACTTTATACTAGTTTTATTTTCTATTTCTTGCACGACTGTTTTAGTCCATTCTGAAGCCTGGGCCGCCTCCAGGGCCAGCCAAGGTCCTGACCGGCATCTTTGAATGTGCCGCGGCCAGGCGCCTAGTGTGAATTGGATCAGATTGGAAGATTCAGGCAATAAGTCGTTTTTATGTTTTTTTTTAATAATTTTTTATGTGTTGTTTCGTTCCTTTAAACATCCCTTGCGAATTCCTTGACACATTCTGTTTCTGACCCGAGAAATTCAGAGCCTGAACTTGATTTTGCAGACATTGCAGACTAATGACTTGCACTTTGTCAAGACTTTCGCAATTCTTTGAGGGTAAATGGAGTATAAACAATGTATATCAATGTATAAAGTGTTAGCACCAGTTGGCCCATCTTTGCACATCTTTGCACTTTCATGGTGACTGTCACGGTGACTGGCTCACGGCATCTTAGGTGACCCTCCTCGTGTTGCTACTTCTCTTGCAAGGCCCCAATGGCCTCAATTTCAGTGAGTCTCAACATGGAGAGTCAGTGTCACAAAAAAAAATGAAAAAGGGAAGACTATGGAAGAAAGATGACAAAGTTTGTGGGATTTTGTGGGTTTGTGTTTGCAGGAGCGCAAGTTGAATAGAAAGATGCTGCACAATGCCCATCAAGAGCGGATATAATCTGCATCTTTCTGATCTGCGTTGAGAGGCAACATCAGACCGCAGGATGGCTCGCCACCGATTTCGTTGCTCTCTCTGCAAATACAGCCTAGAAGATGCAGCCTACGAAAGGCATGACATATGCACCACTATGCCCTTATCATCACTTTTAGCTTTTGAATGCTTTTCGGGTGAAGGGTTTGAACACAGTGCAAAGCGCTTGGTGATCTAGTCAGCGTTCTTGAAGAACTGATCGGGTATGAGTGTATGAGTCAAGCATGTCATGGGTATGCGGGGATAGGATGTGACCACCAGGCCATGAAAGCTTCGGAGCAGGTTTTGCAATTTGATGTAACAAAACAAACAAAACATCGATAGACATGGACAGACAATGGACAGACAATGGACAGACAATGGACAGACAATGGACAGACCAAGTCACTGAATTGTCGCTGAGGTTCTCCCACATCGCCTCTCAAGTCTTCGGGGTTTTCTACGTGGGTTATCTCCCATCGTACTGGGTTCGCCAGCCTTGTATTTGTCAAAGCTTGTCAGAGCTTGTCATTACAAAACTGGTCATAGCTTCCAAGCACAAAACTAAACATTTATGACCTTTCTGCACCATCATTCTTTGCACTCTCCTTGCAACACTTTATAATGAAGCAACTGTAGAATCGTTTTCATTTTGCTGCTTGCAAACATACATACTGTATGTGAGTTATGTGAGTTACGTGAGTTGTTGCTTTGATGCCGAGAGTCTAAGGAAAAACCACATCCATGAAGTCTGTGAAGTTTGTGAAGTTTCTGCCTTCTGTCCTGCGGTTCTGATGCTTCGCCAGATAAGACTGCGAGCCCTTGCTCCAGCTCTACCAGATGGAGCTCCCTCAGGCACAAATGGACTTCACTGATTTCAATTGGATGTCAAGGATAGGTTCAACATGGATCTATATGGTGCAAAAGGCAATGCCAATGAACAGACAAGCTTTATATCATCCGATATCCAACATTTTCCAATACTACTTGTACTGCTAAGAGTGGAGTGTGCTTGGAAGAATTGGGATGGCATGGCCACCCTTTCTGTCTTGGGATTCACTGGAATCGGTTTCAGAATCAAAGACATCTACTTCTTATGGTACCTGTTGATACCTGTTGCATCTGTCCAAGTAGCTTTGGCTCTGTTGCACTAAGTGCATTCTATGTAGATCGTACCTTGAATTGCTCCTCGATTGCAAATCTGCAAATCGAAAGTGGAATACCAAAATGATGTGAACGTAAATGAGTTTTCAATTGACCTAGGAAGTTTGAATTTCTTGAAGTTTCACTTTTTCTGAATATGTCCGATGCACAAGCTCCTGTTGACAGTGTGTGTGTCTCACTGTGCTTATGTTGCCAAGGTTACGGAAGTGTTTAAGGCAGTGATCGGAAGGCACTTTTTGAGGCCACGATGTCGGAGCAAAATTTGGTGAGTCCGAGATTTCGAGCCGTCGCGATTGCTGTCCTATCGGCTTTTGGCGCATTGCTTTTTGGCCTCGACATAGGACTGAAACAAAAAGAGAAACACACATAATATATATATATAGAGAAATCAAAAAGACGCTACTTAAACATACTTAAACAACAATACGAATCAATCATACTCAATCCCCATCTCTTCATTTGAATTTGACTGCATTCCTGACACTGATTTGCCTGGTGTCATTGCAGGATACATTGCCCCTATCTTGGAGTGCGCTTCCTTCAAACGAGATGTGGCGCATCTCCCAGATTGGCACAATCCGCGCGTCAGGATAGATGACTACACAGCAGGTTCTGCGACCCAGGATGATCGGTCTCTATTGGTGTTGTCGATTCCAAGCTACAGCGGGAGATTACTAATAGTTAACTAATAGTTACTAATCCCTTTCCTCTGTTGCCACAAGCCACAAGCATCTACAATCCAGTACCCAAAGACACTCTGAACATCTCTGAACATGCCTAAACCTTTAGCCGCGCCCCAAAACCTTCCGCCTATGCAGGCTTCATTGTGGGTGTGTTCTCCATTGGATGCATCATTTCTTGTCTACCACCTGTGAGTGCGCATTGCATCAATGTGTGGGGGAGACGAAGTTCTATCATCATTGGATCTGCGACATTCCTAGCTGGAAGTGTCCTGCAAGTCTTTGCTATTTCTATCCCGATGATTCTTGCTGGCCGTTTCATCTCAGGACTTTCTATCGGCCTTTTGAGTGCAGTGGTTTCTCTCTACCAGAGTGAATTGGCTCCTCCATCACTTCGAGGATGCCTTACATCAGTGTATCAGCTAATGATCACTGCCGGTATTCTTCTTGCTTCTTTGATCGACCACAAGTTGGTCCATTTGGATGACGGCTGGCGCTGGGCAATAGCAATACAAATGGGACCTGCGTTGATCCTATTGATTTGCATGCCATTTATGCCAAAGTCGCCTCGTTGGCTGGTCCAACAAGATCGGATCGACGAGGCCCTTGACGCTCTCAAAACGGTGCGTGACGAGTCGGATGCGAAAGTGGAGCTGGAAGAAATCATGGAGAGCCATTTAAAGGCGAAGGCAGCTGGAATGAAAGATGTCAAAACACATGGAAGACAATGTTGAGAATATATCCCAGGATTCAGCAGGGTACATGTTCCCAGGGAGATAAAGAGACTTAGAACCAGACTTTTGGGAATTGGGGCTGAAGGATAGGTTCTGAGCGATCAATTTCTTGCAGAGCCCACATTTTTGTGAAGCCCCCACTTTTGAGAGTCCAAAACTTGGTAGGATGTTTCTAGTTCCCTCAGCCTAATGAAACATCATGCAACATCATACAACATCATGCAACATCATGCAACATCTTTCCATGTTTTATAGAATGCTTAAAAAAGGCTTTACACTAAACATCACTAAACTTTATACTTTCTACATCTTTCTGTCTTTATACCCTTTGGGCCCTTTGGCTGTGGCTCAGGCCCTTGGAGAGCCAGCTTGGAGGGACCTGCTCCATGGGCGAGTCGGTTTCCTGCTGCTCGTCGGTGTATCGTTGCAACTTTTGCAGCAACTGGTGGGAATGAACGCATTTATGTACTTTGGTCCCCGTGTATTTCAAGACATTGGTTTCGATCCTGTGCGTTTTCAGACCATCAGCAATCTGGTGAATTTCCTTGCAACTTTTCCAGCTCTCTTGTTTGCTGATAAGTACGGTCGTTGCAGTCTCCTACGTTGGAGTGCTTTGGGCATGTTCATCGCCTGCATGACAATAGCAACAGTTTCCGAAAAGATTCTGGTTGTCAGCGGTGGTTCTTACACGACCTATGCTTCAACAAGCACAAGTGGCAGTTATGTCATCGTTGCAATGGTCTTTCTTTTTGTGATGAACTTTGCTTATGGCTGGGGCCCCATTGTTTGGGTCTACAACTCTGAGATCTTTCCACTACAGTACCGAAGCAGATGCATCGCAACTTCCACCTGTGCAAACTGGATAGGCAACTACCTGATAGCCCAATGTACGCCGATCTTGCTCGGAAAGTTGGGCTTCCTGACTTTTTACGTTTTTGGTACGTTTGCACTGCTTGCCCTACTTCTCGCTGGGTGGTTGCCTGAAACAAAAGGAGTGAGTTTGGAGCAAATGGATCGAGTCTTTGACGAAAAACTTGGAGTTGTTAAACGGAAGGGTGGAAGTCATGGAACTTATGAAGAAGCGCTCCTTGCAAACGAGCAGATCATGGGAGCATGAGTGCAGTGTATAGCAAGGCAAAAATGCTGAGGAAAACTTTCCAATCAAATTGGCACCATTTAGAGTGCCGAGTTGTGAGTGAACTCGTTGCAATTTTCAACCTCAAAGTGTGAGTGGATGTAGGCAGGGTACTCAGTGTGCCCAGTGTAGCATACTTTTGGGACTCTTTTGTCGGCATGCGAAGCAATGCCCAATGCTCCACCTGCCCCAGGAGTTCTGAAGCCTTGCAAAGCGAAGGTCTTCAGCATCTGTAGTCGACTGTGCAGAGTGGAATCCTTTTGTTGAGAGTTTGCAGCTCTCAGTTCTGCTGAATTACTTTCTTATGGCAAAGTATCATAGTGTGTACAGTACAGATGTACATCGTGTTTATACATGTGCGCAATCGACACGAAATACGGTATATTCCCACGTGTACTATATGTACATAGTAATAGTATAATATAATATATATCGTATATATGCACTCTATTTATACGCCATCTGACAGACACGTAGGTAGGATTGTATTTATACATGAATCCTTCCGCATAACTTGGCTGCAAACTCCAGTCTAGCTCGGAGCGGTGAAATGCTTCATGACTTTGACTTGTCGCTAAGACACTTCTTGCACATGTGGCTTTCGCTGACAAAGGTCGATGCTGAGTGCCTCAGAAGTTGTCCAAAGACATTTGGAAACGCTTTTTACAGCATGCATTGCGCATATAGCACGGATTGCACGCATCGCATCGCAGTGCATTACATGTTTTTCATTGTTTCTCTATCGTGAACAACTTGGGGCTTTGGCCGAGGTTCAGGCCTGCAGTTTACACATGTTTGCTGATTGCGTCTTGCCGTCGCAACCGGGGCTTATATTGTATAGTTTACCTCGCAAAAAATGCACCGCATTATTTTTGACGAACATTGTGCAAAGACCAAGTTGCTCCTACTCCAGTTGTGCAGCTGCTTCTTGATTGAACAACAAAGTCATTTAGAATTTCAATGAATTTGCTCTCTGGAAAGAGCAAAGTTTTTTGCACCAATATACCATGGCTCAGGATCGAATTCATTCGATCAACAGACACTACTAAACACTACCGCGACAATAAGCACAGCACTAGAGTCACCGCAGGCACTGTAGTCATTCCAACAATTTCGTGATTTCTTTGACCGCGATGGCAGTTTGGTGGGAACCAACTCAAGCAGAGCTTGCAGACAGAAATGGTGAGTCGCCCTTCGTGCTGCCAGAATTTTTGGAAGAAAGTAACTTTCAGCACTTGTACAAGGCACTGAGCAGCCGCCTCACGCGTCGTTTCAGTTTCTGTCCCTTCGCAACATGCAAGACATGCAAGATGGCAAAATGGAATCTCTTCGCAATTTCCATTTGAGCAAATGGCTCCAACATGATGAGCTGCGGTACAGAAACAGTTGAGTTGCATCAATTTCCCTGCACTTGCTAACCCATTCTCCCAAATTTAGTAGTAAGAGCACAAAGCATAAGAAAAGGCAGACCTTAAACCACATGGGAAAATGCATGTGGGATTGTGCTCTTCTTGTCAGGGGACTGGCGAGCCAAGATCTGTCGATGCCAAAGAGCTAGCAGCTTCCTTTGCTCTTGCTGTCAATGCTTTCGTGCAGCACTACTGGACCTGCTTGAAGGACCGTGACCAAGGCAAACTCATACATAGACAGTCCAGACACATGGATCTTGACGAAGTCCAGACATTTTGAGGCAAATGGGAAGGTGGTCATGACCAACACTTCGCCCATTGAATTCTCGCAAATTATTTTATACTCAAGGCCCCCCAAAGCCTCCTCCCAACTTTTCATAGTTGGCTTAGTTTTCTTTGCAGCAATTGCTAGCTTAGTTCTTGCAACCTCTAGGACTATGAAGTCACAATGGACCATCAAGTGGAGGGGTCTGGACATCTGGCCTTGGAGGACAGCATGGTGAATGCAACAGGCCAATCGCAGTAGCTGATAGTTTTGCACAAAGTTTCCTTAACTCAAGCTGAAGAAGTTCTCGTTTTACAAGACCGCAACTCTTTTCTCAGGGTTGTACATGAAGCACTGTATTTGTAGAAGTGAGAAATAAAGGCATTTGTCACATGTGCACTTTTCAGTGCACTTCCAGTCTTGCATGGCAAAGATATTTGGACAGTCAACCTTGGGTAGGAAATGATGCCCAGATGGTATGATGATCTTGTTGACCACTTTGGAATTGGCTTGGATCCAGAGGTGAGTGGCTAAAAGTGCGAAGTGTGGTTTGATGCGTGTATTGATTCATATGTGGTGGAAAAAACCTGCCCCGTAGTATTGTTTGAGGGGTGACTGGCATGGCAGGCCACTATCAAGATGTACACAAGTGGAACAATGGTTGCAATTCGCAGAGTCTTCAAGATATGTTCGCTGGAACCAGATGGGACACCATATCCACCGGAGACATCCTTTCCGGAAGGGTTTCACCTCGGACAAGTTGGAAGACCGACATCGATTGAAGCTTCTGATGAGATTGGTCGAACAAAGCAATGTCTATTTCGACTGTTCCAATACCCCGATGGTATTCCTGGCCTGGACTATCATGCTTTCATCAACACCAACTTTTCAGATTGGACAAGCAGAAGGCCAGTTCATTTCTTCGAGAGAAAACCTTTCCACAGAGCTCTGAATTGTGCAATTTGTCAGGACTCTCCAAACGTGCTTAAGGCTGTGATGAAAATCATCATGGACATCAATTTCTTTATTAACTCAGTCCACCACGAGGGGGGCGTTTTCTACAGTGGGGTAGGTGTTGGCGAGTCTTTGCATTTGGTCAAGCCTGGAGCAAAATTGCGCATGCCGCGATTTCTGTCGACCACCACTGAATTGAAATTTGCAAAATCACGGCTGACGGACAAAATTGGTCCTGCACTTCTTGTCGTACGAGTTCCGCATGGATTTTGGGGTGCACGCGATATTTCTGCTTTCTCCTCCTGCCCGGAGGAAAATGAAACGATGTTTTGTGCGTATGCACTTTTTCTTGTGGAACGCGTCTCTGTCATAAAGATGCAGGGCCAAGATGTTAGCAGAATCGATTTGTTGGCATTGGACAAGTACGAAGGGATTCAGTATCCTGACGATGCTTATCCACCATTTCACCATGCACCAATTGACATTGACGAGCTGGGTGCATATGACAGCTATGTTCGTCAGTATTCATGAGTAGACAGAGTGAGTGTCTCTTGACATTCATTCTTCAATCTGAAGTTTGTCCCTGCAGTTTTGCTGCAGCCCAAGCCGTCCCAAAAACGACTTTGCTTCGTTTGCGCCCTGTTTTCTTGGGCTCAATCCTTTCCAAAGGCTTGACATAACCTTTTGCCACTCATTCAGGCTTCCACCATTAAAGTTCAAACCCAGATAGCAAACAAAGACTGATACCATCATTGAATTTGCCGACAGGCTTCCTCACTGGACTCCTGCATATCATCCGTTGGCCGCTAGAGCGAAGCATTGGATGTTGTGCCGCTCGTCCTGAGGGTTTTGGTTTGCAACATCTGCAGTGAGAAGCGCTCTTAAGAATCGCATGACCTGACTGAGTTCCCATGTTTGCGCTTCGCTTGACCGAGGTCTGTGTTTCATGTGTTCTATGCATCATCGCTGCAGATTCCTGCGCTTATTTCGGAGGTGACATCAATCCTTTCGACAAATGTGTTGTAAGTTGTACTGTGGTGGATTTGGTTCAGGTATCCTCAGCTTTGGTTCCGTGTGACCTTGTGTTGCTTCAAACGGGTCAGGCAAAGCATGGGGAAAGACACCATTGATCTTGGTCAGCCCAAACAAGACTCAGGAGGCTCCTGTCTGCCAGCCATCTTATGCAGAGTATAAATATTTTAATGCAGATATCCTTTGATTCTCTGCGTTGCTTGTCTTGTAGAGTCTACGTAGTTTGTTTGTCTGTCAGGGCGCTTATTGCGGTCTTGTGGGCTCTGTGGTAATGGCCGTGCTTTGCGATCAGGCAGCAGTTGCATTCTCGTATTCGTGCTTTATTTTTTTTTGCATTTATCAATTGTGTCAATTGTATCTTGTTGTTCATTACTTCGTTTCTGTCTTTGCATTGACGTCTTGACCTTGAACAGATGTGGGGCTTTCCCTCAGACACGCGCATGGCTGTGTGCAGCCCTCGGAGTATTGGAGAATTGCAGAATTGGATCTTCTGCAGCAGTTTTGCAATAGCACAAGCACATCATTTGAGACATTGGTAGAGGCAGCACTGTATTTGGCACAAAATGGGCTTTCCACTGCAGGTTGGCCGGAACTGTCATCTTCTGCGCTAGCCTGCTCGGTGATTTGGTGGTTTCAGCGACTTGGCACAAGTGCATCTTTTGTTGCCGTTGCTGCTTCGAGTTCTGAAACAGTTCTGAAAATGCTGCAACTGCTAGGCCATGAAGCGAGACGCCAGAGTCAAGGAGCCGTGGCGCAGCTGGTAGCAGGTCATGATCGACACAGAAAAAAAAAGTGCAGTACACAAATGTACACAATGGTGTACCTACAATGGCGTACCTATCTACTGATACAGTGTGTATTACTGTGGCGTGCTACGGTGGACTAAGTGAGAGCCTACTGGACTCTGCAGGGCTATAAGGTGCTATAAGGTGATTCGGTGATACGCAATCTGCAGGACACTGGATCCATCATCCCTGGCCATGGTGGAATTCTGGACCGCTTTGATTCCTACTTCTTTGCGGCACCGGTTGCGTACTTCTGTTGGTCCGGCCTTCAAATCAGACGAATCAGAGAGGGACTGTTCATAGTGTTACTGTTGCACGCTGCAAAGCTCGTCCTGCATGCTCTGCTTATCACATGCCGCTGCTGACATTCAAGGCTAAGACACTCTACAATCAGGTGGTAAGATCTGCCACAATAGCAGCCATCGGTGCATGGAGCACTAGATTCACTTGCAGGTTTTCTCACTTTGTTTCTGCACCTCGAATCACTAAAGCGTCTTGCCGGCAATATTGAAACATGCAACAGTTGCAGCAAGACATCCAGACACCCACAAAAACAATAAGCCCTCACCAGGAATAAACCTCATTGCATGCGTACGCCACAGCACACAGACGGTGCTGTACACAGATCACAAACGAGCACGGGCTTACAAGAAGTCTGTCTCCATGGAGCTTCCTCTTGATGCAGAAGCCTATGTCTGGTGGCCTGTCATCCTCTACATGTTCTACCTGATGTCTGTGGTTTGCGATGACTACCTCCTGCCCGCAGTTGATGCTATCAGTGCACGATTTCACATCCCAGATGATGTTGCAGGCAGCCAGACCAGCTGGACACCTTTGCTACATCTTTGATGTCCCAGATTGAACAAGGGTATATTTGCCAGATATTTGCCGATATTTTGCCGATATTTTGCCGATATTTTGCCTATATTTTGCCTATATTTTGCCTATATTTTGCCTATATTTTGCCTATATTTTGCCTATTGTCTATATATTTGTCTATATTTAATTGCTGTGGTCAAGGCGATCTTTTAAGGTGAGGTGAAGTCATTCTGCCGCAGGCGCGACACTGGTCGCATTTGCTTGCAATGGTCCAGAGCTTTTGACGAACAGCTGCTCCATCTATCTCAACGATGAATCAGTAGGACGGAGCCTGGTGGGCAGGTCAGAATTCAATACCTTGGAGATCTGAGGCAACTGGGTTTTGATCACATTGAGACGTGGTATCTATATATGAATATGTTATAATACAATATTATAACTATTGTAACATAACTAGCCTAACTGTGCATCATGTGAATTGTTTCAAGACCCCTCCATCCTGGGGAGGAATTGGCACGATTGTTGGTTCTGCAATCTTCAACGTGCTGGCGACGAGCTCAGGGGGCTTTTAGAGGATTTCTCTTTCAGGACTGCTGCCATGACACTCCATGAAGGAGCACAGTTCAGCACAGTGTGCAACGATCTCAGGTCATAACTGGATGCTGTCCACTCGTTGCCCCGAAGAACTCTCTGAAGGTGAACCCAGCTTTTTTTCTGCGTGATGCTGGTTTCTCTGCTATCTCCATATTGCTGCTCAGACGCAACAAAAACACAGTATGAGCCAGTATGAGCTATTCCTCTCGTGTGTAGCTTTGAAAACCTGAGGCATCCAGCCAAAAACATGGAAACACATCCAAAACATCCAAAACATCCAACAACTTATATACTGCCGACTTGCCAAAGTGTTCTTTGAAATCCAAAAGGAGAATCAAGGAGAATCAAGGAGAATCTTTGACTTTTGAGAAGCTGAGGCTGCTCTGGTGGGCCCTTCCGATTGTCGATTTGTTGAAGGCTTCGACGTTGTTGGCGTTTTCTGCATTGTATGCCTTTGTGGTGGCCAAGAGCGAAACGTGGTTTGGTGGCCACCACTATGTGTGCTCCTCAGACAAGCAAAGCTAAACGAAGCTAAGCAAAGCTCATCCAGATTCTTCGTGACATTTTGTGACAATGAGCATTGCTCCAAGCGGAAGCAAAGCTCTTCTGCATCGCCCGGGTCTCGTTTGAACTAGATTACCTAGACATTTTGTCGGTTGCCAAGTCGGTGCCAAGCCGTTGCCGTTGCCAAGGATGGCACAGAATCCTTGGCAGATGGGATCATAACCTCGCCATCGGCAATTGCTAGGCCTGCCATGGCCATGATCGAAGGGATGTTGGCAGAGTGATAGGTTGCATAGGTACACGATGGTACACGCTCTCAAGCAAGTTGAGGCACTCGCAAGTATGCATGATTTTGTTTTTCTCTAGACTCCAACAGATTTATAATTGGAGATTTGAGTCCCTCGTTTCCTGTTCCAGGCAGGTGTCTGCAGAGCCTGATCTCTCATCTCCATTTCTAGAGAAGAACAACCAGAACAACCAACCTTTGCGGCAAGCATGGAAGCAAGTTCTGCTTTCACCTGGCGGAGTTCTTCTTTGGCTAACCATCCCAAATGTGAAATTACAGCCACGCCGATACTTCTCCAGCTTCTTTATGTCCATGGCATGGCTGAGTATCACCGCCTACATCGTTTGCATTGCTTCTAACAGAATCAATGTTCTCTGGCAAATCCCGAAGAGCTTTCTCGGATTGACTCTTGTTGCGGTTGGCACCTCCTGGCCAAATCTGTTGGCCTCAGTTGTCACTGCCAGGAACGAGGAAAAGGAAAAAAATCATCCCCGATAATAGTAAGACTTAGTAAGAGTTCCCGAATGTTCCCGAATGTTCCCGACATTCTTTCTATATATATATATATCAGGTGTTGTCACAGACTCCCTTTTTTTTTCTCAGGCAAATAAATGCAAATAAGTGATGATTTCATCACTAAGCCTCTACATTTTTTTCGCGTGCGCCCTGAAGGCAAGGTCGTGGAGAAATGGCCGTTAGCAATGCCTTGGGGAGCAACGTTCAGAACATCTTCTTTGTGTTGGCATTTCCCATTTTCATCAGTGTGCTGACGAGGGGCAACTACACCAGTGATAGCACGGAAATCTTGTCCTCAGTGCTTTGGATCCTTGGCTCACAGTCACCACAGTCACCATGGGGCATTGAAGGCTAAAAGAAAAGGATCTCCTAGCAGGGCAAACATGAGGATATGCTGACACGTTTTTGCTCCTGTTTTCACTAACATGTCAGAGACTGTGATTGAAGAAAACGAAGAAAAGAATCCTCAGGATTTGCAATTTCTGACCCTTGAAGATCTTGAAGTGTTTAGGATGGGAGCTACGCTTGCAGTGGTGGTCCTTCTGATAAGCGTTGCATCTTTTGGCATGAGAGCCTGGACTGGCAGCATTTTTTTGGCATTGTATTGCGCTTACTTGGTGCATGTCTCCTACTCGGAGCTTTTGACATGATATACATAATGTCATATGCACATCGTTGTAGGCTTCAATGATTTTTATCATGTTTTGGTTAAGATCCAGCTGCTGTTTTGAGAACAGACTGGACTCCTTGAGCAAGTAGGATTTATTTTAAGCTTGACATCAGGCCAGAAGCTGTTTCTGCTGTTTAAGGCACTCTTGTCCAGCAGCAGCTCAAAGCATGTCAATGCTAGCTGCTTTGCTGTTGCTTTTTGGGCCGATTACAGTTGCGAAAGCATTGTAGAGTCCGTCAGGATGTCAGGATTCTCTTTTGAGTGTTTGACGCCATAGTGAAAGCCATAGTGAAAAGTTCGAGCACATGTCAAATTGCGTGATGATTTGATTTTGTGAGGGAGACGCAAGGAGGGCTCCTGGCATGGATCTGTTAACTGTAGGTACGCCTACTTGAAGTACCACGCCCGCCTGCCTGCTTCTCTGATCCGCTTCAAGCCCTGAGAGCGGTTGACATGCAAAAAAAACTTGTACGTCTGCGGCGGATTGAAGTGCAAAGAGAAGGCGATGTTACCGCGCAATTGACTCGCAAAGACTGTGTTGAAAGCTACCATGTCAGTATTGAAAGAGGCAACCAGGTTATTTTCTCGTGTCTCCTGATTTAAAATTCAATGTCATCTGACAACTTGTCAATCTAGATAAGCTGCCAAGCAAGAACAGTGTAAAGAATCGTAAAGAAACTTTTTTCTCCGCCTACACATGAATCTTTTTTTTTGTTCGCAGCTTGGGAAATGCTCGGATCAGCCCGGATCAGCTCTTTGGCTCTGGTGGACTGCCTCTGGTGGACCTTGCTATATTTCGGCCCGCATGAAGTCGATGAGGAATCCTGCAGTCATTGTTGGCATGATCACATTACAGAAGAAAAGCTGGTCTCATCGGAGCTGTTTAGGATCGTCTAAGGATGTGAGGATATATATTGTATATGTATATATATATATACACAAAATATATATTATGTGTATATATATTATATTATATTATATTATATTATATTCTATTATATTATATTATTATATTATATTATTTTATATTATATTATATTATATTATATTATATTATATTATATTATATTATATTATATATATTAACTATATATATATAATTACTCTAAACTATTCTAATATAACAACATCCATTTTCTGACTGAAGGCGCCCCTTCTGGTGTCATGATTGACAGACTTGGGTGCGAGGCTTCAGTTTCGTAGCCCTGTTGATGAACGAGGGCAGCTGCGAAGCCAGGTTCAGGCCCGCAGGTGTTCCTGAGTCTTAGCCAGCTTAGCAGAGGTCCAGCACGGCCTAGATGCCCTAGCTTTGGGTACAGTTGTTTTCGATAGGTTTGGATTCTTCAAGTTTGGAGCAGATTACTTTCTTCATAACGTCAGTGCCCATGACAGCATTCACAAATGCAGGCTCTTCAAAAAGAGCGAGATGAGCTATTTGCAGAGGTTCGGGATTACATGCCTATAGGCTAGCTTCCAGACCTCTCCTTCACACTGTACCCCAGAGCTCTCCATACCATCAAAATGCCAGAGCATGTCACTTGTTTCAGAATGGCTACAACTCTCAAGCATTTTCTTACCGCTAGCGATGCCTGGGTATGCGTGGACTGCATGAAGGTGAAGCGTCTACAAAGTGAAAGCCAAGACTGTTGCGAGGTGGAATGGTGGACAGGGTTCACAGGGTGGACAGGAGTGAAGGGATAATGCTAAGGCTGCTAAGGCATCCTAGCTTTGCACAACTCCACTTTACTCCCGACGAGTTGGCATTATCTTGAAATGAACTAGTTGCAAACAGGAACCGTTTCGAGGACTTGAAAGGTCTTGATCAGAGATAGTTTGCTGGGACAAGACAGAATATTGAGATATATTATTTCAGACGTGAAATAAGATTGGCAAGTTGAAATATGCTTCATTATGATTCATTATGCTTCTAAAATGATTTTGACGACACGATGTTCGAAGGTGGTGACACTGGAGTTATCCACAAAGGTTGTCGGGTCCCATGTGCAGGCCAGAGAAGCTCGATGGCTCTCGCAGCAGAAGGACGAAAACTCCTCTATCGAAGTGGCAAGAGTCGCTTGCGTTCGAACAGTTATTGCTCTCCATTGGACATGTCAATTCATGCCTTGCTCCACTAGGAGAAACGCCTTGCAATTGTTTTGAGGAGCTTGAGTCAAGGCTTGAAGCCATGTACGATGAGATCAAGGCCGTCTTCAAATGTCACGGCATGCATGTCATGGCATGTCACAATGCAGCAGAACTCCACTCGAAGGCCAGGAGAGCGGAAGCAGCAGCAGCGAGGGATGAGGCTCTCACTTTTCTTGGGCTCTGGTTTGCACGGAGTTTCACTGAGTTTGCATGGAGCCAAAAGTAATGTGTGCCGCAAAAACAGCAATGTTCAACAACAATGTGAGCGTTGCTTCCAGGTTCAGCGGCTCAACAATGCTCTGAATGCATCCCATTCCTCCAGCAAGGCTGCAGAGGCCACACAAAGAGAACATTCGACAATTTCTAGCAGAAATCTCTTTTGCCAGCAGTTCGACAATTGTAGCGGTGTGGCCATGCTGTTTCCAGGCATTATTGACATGTTTTGACAATTGATGCAGTTCCACATGCCGCCCAGTTGTTAATGGGGTGTGTTTTATCTCGCGCAGGCAGAGCTTGGTAAGGCTGCGAAGTGCTTGGAAGAGGTTCGACTCGTACCACTGAATCAAGTAAACACATGTAACAGCAAGGTGTATAGTCACCGTATAGTGTCAAGGAGAGATGTCTGAGTGTGGGCCTTCAAATGAAGCTCTTGCATGGCAGACATCAGCAAGATGTCACTTTGCGGAGGGCAATGCAGATTGCTCAGTCTTCAAAGCACGACATATATACTGTGCTTTCCACTTTTAGAGTCTTTTAGGACTCTTGAACCTTGAAGCCTAAGTTAAGTGCTTTCCATTTCTCAAGAATATCAAAACACTGACCGAAGCCTTGAACCTTTCCGAACTTTATCCTGAAATCTCTGAGGTCCAGCAACTGACAGCTGAAATTCAGGAGCTGCTCAGTGGTCTTGCATGGTCTTATCCCTGTGAACCTCCAAGCCAGCGCCTTCTAACACATCTGAATGATATTGAATGATATTGAATTGAATGATGCTAATGATGCTATCATGGTGCTATCATGGTATTATCATGATGCTGTCATGATACCATATCTTCTCAGAGATTTGGGATGGTTGCGAAGTTGCGATGGAGTCTGTTTCATTCTGTTTCTACAAGTTCAGGAGCTTCGTGCCTCAGCCAACGATGCTCTGCGAAAAGCGCAACGCTGTGATGCCGCAGAAGCAGAGATGGCAGAGCTGCAGCAGAGACTTCGCAGAGAGCTGCTGAGGCGTTCAGACGAGATCACGTTGGAGCAGAAATTTCAAACGGCCCAAAGCCTAGCTGAGGAGCGGACCCAGCAGGCCGTTAGACGGGCTGACATTGCAGAGCAAAGGGCCAACGCGGCAGAGAAACAAATGAAATCTTTGGAAATGCGACTGGCAGATGCAAACACCAATTTGGCAAGCTCAACAACTGCACTTCAACTGGCGCAAGCTGAGAAAGACAGATTCAGCCAAGACGCAAGTACGGCCAAAGCAAAAGTGGCTCAAATCATGGAACAATTGAGTGATTCTGAAGCTCAAAACGCCGTACTTCAGCGTGAAGTCGAAGGGTTCTCAGATTTGCAAAGTAAATTTGCTGATGCAATTTCGAAGGCTTCGCTGAAGGAGCAGAGTTGTCAAGATTTGACGGAGCAAATTGCCGTGTTGAAGGCAAAAAATGATGCGTTCACTGCCGAATCCTGTGCATTGGAAGAGAAGAGACAAGCAGAGATGGAGTCGTTGAGAGAAAAAGAACAGGACTTGCAGCAGAACCTGAACCGAGTGCAAAGAGATGCTGATGCAGTAGCTGCTGCTCTGCTTGCTGCTGAGCAACGAGTAGGTCCGCTGGAAGCAGAGGCGTCACGGTGCCGCGAGGAAGCTAATGAAGCTGTCCTTGAGGCACAGCAACGTCGCTTAGAGGCGGAGGCCACTCGGATGGCGCACTATGAACAGGAGAAAGCAAGTGGTTGAGCTGTGTGAAGCTGGCCATTCTTATTACCTTAAGATTCCAAGTTATATAGGTGATGGAAGACAACAGCATGTTCTTCTTAGATGCTAGATGATGAGATGAGTACACAGTATATGTATGACATGTTCCAAAGGGATCCAAAGGGCACATCTGTACGACATCTACGCCAGATTTCCCGGACCCCTTTTGCCAGGAGAGGGAAGTGCAGCAGTTGCGAGAGCGTGTCATCACCCAGGGCGAAGAGTTGACTCGGCTTCAGACCCTTTTGGTGCAGAGCTCGGACACTTCTGAGACTTCAGAATCAGAATCTTCAGAATCTTTGGAATCATCAGAATTCTTGATTCTACACTATCAGATTTATCAGATCCCATCCTTTTCGATCCTTTTGGATTATTGATATTATTGCGTGACAGATTGGAGAATTGGACAACTCCGACAAGGATCCTTTCGAATAAATCTCACATATTCGCATTGGCTCTGATATGATATGATTCTATTGACTTTCTGCTTGCCCTCAGGCCATGGGCGGCAGTGCTTGTCTCAGCTTCCATTAGGTGACAGTTCATGAATAGCACAGTGATAGTGTCAGCTCAATTGCGCAAAAGCATATTTTAAGCTCAGTTTCGTCAGAGACGGCCGTGCTTAGATGCGGATGACGTGGCAGCTATGTCAGCTACTTCACCTTACATTGGACCTCGGCGAGTTCAGCAGATGCTGGCCCGAATGGAGGATTTATGGCTCTGGCGGCCATTGCAGCCATTGCCATTGCAGCTGTTGCCATACAGTCACACTTCTGCCCTGACAGTATTACGCCGTGGCTTTTGGCGTATGACTCTTCTTTTTAGCCTAAAGTGAGTAAAAGACATGCAGGATTTGTCGTTCTGCTTCGTGCAGGACTTGACACCACGTGGTACACGGCCGCAGTTGCCCCCAGCTGTAGACCTCTTAGTAGCTGCATGTTTGCATTGCGAAAGCAGCATGCTGCATGTTTTGCCTGCAAAAAGACGGCACGGCAACCACTTACATTGAGATCATCACTCCCATCAGTTGTATCGAAATTGCTAGCTGCTGGCAACAGGAAAATCATGGAAAATCTAGTGCCTTTGTACTACCTTGCTCATCCTTGCTCTACTTTGCTCTTTGGTCTACTTTGTTCTCACCAGCATTTGGGAGAAGTTCTCGAGCCTGCTGAAGCTCCTACGCAGTTCGACTAAGGGCAAGCGCCTTCCGACGCCACTTGCAACACGCCCAAGTACACCCCACGAGTCGACTTTTCCACAGGCAAGTGGGTGCTTGAACCAAGAAACAACACGAAACAAGACAGGGAGGACATGACGGGTTCATCCCAGTTCCGGAAAGGACGAGCTGAAGAAGTTCAGACAGATTTGATTCGATAAACTCGATTTCTATTTTTTCTTTCTGTTGCGCTCTGTGGAAGTCCCTTATTTCTTGTGCCAGGCACGGCGTTCCTTCTCCAAGTCCAGCAGGCACATTTCGTTTTTTCCCACGCATCCCAAGACTTTAACATGGCATCAGGGTTTCTTTGCCGAACACGTCCAGGACCCCAAGCGCCAGCACAAGGGTGCCAGATGATGACAACCGCTTCTAGCATTCTATCTTTCCGCAATCTGCAATAGATTGTGGTCTTGGTTGCTGTGCAGCACAAAACCTATTTCTGTTGGTTTTGCTCTGAATTCTTTGTTTGACTTGACACTAGCTTTCACTGAAAATGGAGTTTGTAGGTGTTTAAAAGATCTTCCACCCTGCGAAACCTGCACGGTTTGGAAGCACCTGCTGAAAATGGTGGGTGGAGCAGAATACGCAAATGGCAACATTTGAAAACTGCCAACGAGAAGAGTGGACATTCATGTCGGGGCAAGATTGGGACCTTGTGCCTTCCAGTATGCATTTGCATTTTTTGCAACAATGATGAGTCGTTCGTATTCGTTCGTCACTTTCTGCTTGATGTCAAGACAATTATGCAAAGACAGACAATGCTGATGCCTGCTGATCCTTGATGCCAAGGAAATATACAAGCAACGTTGATGCACAAGTATTTCAACTATGAATGGATGGTTTTTGTGTACATAGTCAGTAACAGTCTCTAGTCATCTGGACATATCTGGATTAAGATAGGCCACAGCAGACCTGACTCGCCAGCATCAGTCGAACGAGACTAATTACAGAGCTTGATGGCCGAGTTTGATGGTACATACATTTCGGCGCCATGGTCAGGTTCTGAACGATCTGAACGTCCAAGTCAAGAGTTGCTGTTGAGCTGGGATGCAGACTCACTGCCCAGGTCAACGCCAAAGATCCCGCGAACTTTTTCCACACCTGGGTCCACATCCCAGAGACAGACACAGTTCGACCTCTCCAGCTGCAGATGTAGTTCACTCTCAGAGGTATGCAAATTTGTATGAACTTCCAGGAGTAAAGTGTGACCTTGCCAAGGTATGCTGGCCAAGCAGCAGCCCTAATTTTCATTTCCTTCTCGCTGAACAGCTTGGCCTCTCCGGAGACATTGTTGGACAATGAACGTGTATGTATATATATGTATATATATATACACACATACACATAGAAACATCGTCAAACATTTGGATGGCCACCTGGTGCTTTGCGATGGCAAGTGATCAGATTTTCTTTTCAGCGATGGGCGCCCAAGGTATCTGGGGGTGCTGGGGTGACAGGCTCTGGAAGTGATGGTAATTTGTTTCTGCTCTGAGTCGGTCCCATCGCCTGATCTTTCTTTGGGCAGATGTTCTTGAATTTGGAGGAGTGCAGGGTTCAAATTGACAAAGTGTCCAGACTTCCACCCACAAGTCCAGTGTGCACAATTAGATATTTAATTAGATTGGGGAAGGCCTTGTGATATGGTTTCGGCCTCTGTGATTTGGTTCCAGACGTTTGCGTTTTCTGCAGCTGCTGCACCAATCCCAACCATACAACGGCCCCTTTTCTCGACAGGTGAATTGTCACCATTCCCTCCTCTTCTACTTGGAAGGCCACTTTTTGGACAGAGCGAGCACTGTTTGGACTCTCGGACCTATCCATTCGTGAAATGATCTGCAAGATGTGCGGCTTCCAGGTCATTGTCACATGCCTTGCCCTCACTGGGACCAAATGGATCCCAGGGACTCCCTGCATCCATTAATGCCCTTTTCCAGCCAGTTTTGATCTCAGCCTTGATACCAGACAGATTCAAAAGGTGTGAGAAGAGTGAACGCTGCAAAATCAATTGACGACACATTTCTGATGGTGGAGATCACAGCTCCTCACAACTCCTCCCAGGGCGTCTTTCAGTTCCAATGCGACCCACCAGACAACTCCAAACCTGCGCCCGCGCCGGAGCCTATTAGGCAGAGAAAATTTGGGGAAAACACCGCACCACGAGAGCCTTTGCTTTCTGCTGTTGGGATTTTAAAGTCTCAACGGACCTTTTCCGATCAGGTGTGTCGTTGTGGCAATTGCTCAGGCAAGCATCGGAGCCTATCGCAGCGCCAAAGCCAAAGGCCTGGCAAAGCGATGCAAGCGAAGCAGCTTGTTTGGAATACCATGGTGATGCCATGGTGATGCCATGGTGACATGGTGCGTCTTTTCGAATGCTTCGTTGCAATGAATTCTGTGCAGGCATCATCTACACCATCAGGACAGATGCCAGTGCAAGGGGCCCCGACCATGCCTGGTCAAGAATCAAGGACTGTACCGCCCCTTCCAGTGGCCCCGGCATGAAGTTTTCGGTGACCTTGCCCTCCGCGACGAATCACTTGGTACTTGGCCAAAACTTGACAGGCGCGAGGGCGTCAGGGAGTGACGCATCGCCATCGCAATGAGGTTGGATTGTGCCAGGACACGGGCTCAAGTTCAGAACAGTGCAGAGAAGAATTGAGAAGATAGAAAAGCCCAGGTTGTGACCACTTCGAAGCTGTTTTGGAAATCAATGAGATGATGCTCGATACGTGACTTATGCAACAAATATAGATGTAAAACAACGTGTGAAGCCAGGAGCCGGCTTTCAGCACGATGCAGCTGGAGCAATGTGCAGCGCAGTGTCGCAAGGAAGTTGAGGCAAGACAGCGTTCTCGTATGATATTGATATCAATTGATATCAGATGTAGAAATCCAGTGAAATTGGTTGGACTGAGGCCATTGCAGCAAGATGTCGAGCAGAGGGCCAGAAGTCAGCATTCTCAAGTGCTCTCGAGTGGTTTAGAAAATAAAACATGTGACATCAAGTGACTCTCACTGAATCAATAACGAAATAGCGAAGTCATTTGTCAAAGCTTTGAGGTCTTCTTTGCCGCTGCGTTGTGCCCAGGTTCAATGATCCGGATTTTCCAGCCGCGAAGACTTCCCTGTTTGCAAGCTGCATCACCTAGCTAACGCCGTTAGGGAGCGTGATTAGACACGATTAGTATCGATTAGTGATTAGATGTGATTCATGATTTATGTATTCAATGAATGCGTCTGCAAAGCGTTGGCAGAATCATGCCATGACAACAAAGCTTGGCTGACGGCAGCCATTGGCTTCTCAAAGCTTGCAGTGGCCTTCAGTCGGCAAATGAAATTTTAAGGCGATTAAAAACCATTGCATGTCTTCAATCACCTCCGAAAAAGAGAACAACGGAGACCTACCAGGAGCGCAACTGTCAGATTTGAAGCCACAATCGCAGAAAAGAATTACCGATCGAGGCAAAGCCGTCTCATCAAAGGAAACAATGAAAAAACAAACATAGTGACCTAATAAAGTAAGTATATAACATAAGCATCAGTGACTATCAGCGACTATCACTTAATAGCTTGTAACCAAATCAATATTCTCAAACAAAACAGGGACAGCACACATCTACTGGCAATCAGACCTTGTCACAATTGCCGGTATTAGAAGGCCTGGATTTGCCACCGCAACGGCCACGATCAGTCGCTGCGATATGCTGTGGGCATTTTGCTTCTACTCTGTGGATTTTGCATGTTCCATGACGATCGACCTCGAAAGTAGAAGAGCTTTAGATCAATGTCGGACAAAGCACGGCACTCTACAAGACTAAACGGTGAGGAAGAGGGTTCACACAGGTTTTCACCGTTTTTTTGTCTGCAGGTGATGGGGGATGGCAGAAAGCTCTTTGTGGCAAAGCTGCCACAGGACCTACAGAAGTTCTGTACGCCGTAAGAGCTCCTGACACCGGTCAACCTCTGGAACTGTGACTAGACCAACTAAACGTAACAAAACCTTTGTAAAATATGAGTCTGATGTCTCGGGTTCTTACACGACGATTCTCCGAGGACATTGAAGAAGATGAGATGGACCAGGCACGCTTCCATTGATGCTATTTAACAGTCAACATGTGTCGATGTATGTAAATCATGTCAACGCACCACCACATGAAATTACACCGATTCATTCCCTCTCGAGTACAAAGTGACGAAGCACAGTGCTTTTGATTCCTGCCAGATCTTCAGCACCTATGGGAAGGTTGAAGAGGCTGGTCAGTGGCTGGTGTGGATGACCTAAGGATCACCTGCAGCATCCTGCAGCTCTTGTTTTTTCTTCGAAAAAGCATTTGTTTTGCGCTTCTATGCTGGTCAGCGTTCATGCCAGATTAGATGTCCCGTAGGTCGCCGTACTTTTTAATACTGTACTGAAATGGGTGCCTGGAGGTTGTGATACTGGACTCTTCTCGATCCAACCGGCCAGATGAGGCCCACGAGTTTCTTTTGCTTCGCAAAAAAGTTAGTACTGAGACCAGCTGCAGCCAGTCAGCTATGCTACTGCGGTGATTCTTTTTGTGTTTGCTGACTGAAACCATATAGATTCATAGATTCATAGATGTTAATTAGTTAAATAATTATATAATTGAATCTTTATTATGTTCCTTGAATTCTGCCAGCGCTGCGGCTTCGTGATCTACAAGACGCCTGAAGCTGCCCGGATAGCTGTACAGGTGCATCCTTAAGTATAGCGTGCAAGCTTGTTTCATCTTGTTTCCTTTCTTTGCGTTGGTTTCCTTGGTCACCTTACATCAAAGCAATCCAGTGTGGTTGACTGCCCCCAAATTGCATGAGGTGCTGAATAAGGTCTATCGCTTTCGAGAGGACTGCCAGTCTCACAGTCTCACCATGTGAAAGTCTGAGTTTGCTTGGCATCACACTGAGTTGCGCGACTGAAGGAGTCTGTGGACCCCATCCACGTCAGCTTTGCCAGAACCAAGGAAGGCAAAGGCGAGGGCAAAGGCGACGACAAAGGCGATCGCAAAGGCGATCGCAAAGGCGATCGCAAAGGCGGCAAGGGAAAGGACCTTTGTGGAGTGTTAGCGTTGTCATAGCATTCCACGAATGTTGAACAGCACTTTGTCATAACACGGCTCACATATGCTCACATGACACTTGTGCAACTTGTGCATTGCTTGAACTTACAGCAAGGACAAGAACCACCAAAGCTACAATGAAAGCTACCACAATGACCGAAATGATCGCCACCATCACGATCGAGAATTTCATGGTGGATCAGGCTATGCTCTCAGCACATGTTGCGTTCAATCGATCCATTCAAATGCATTCACTCCACTCACATCATTCACACCATAGACGGTCCATAGACTGTGAATCACTGGGGATCCGTTCATGGTTAGGTGGCGGGAGAGGGCCTGGAGCACAGCATCGATTGTTGAACAAATAGCAGTTCAATATATCTAAAATGCATTGCAAAGTGAGTAACTTTATTGTGAGTGATATAGTGGTATAGTATATTAATGTATATTATTAATTACACTTTGTCTGACTTCTAGTCAAACGATGTCAAACCTTCTTGCTGTGGTTGGACGGTCTTCGCAACAAGGTACGAAGCTCCTCCTTCATCTCCTCATTCTGCCAGTCGTCCTGTTTACAGAGGTGACGGAGGCAGAGCGATGATTGCAGAGATGAGTTCTGGCATGCAAATTTCGGAAGCCAGAAGGTTGAATTTGTTGAAGAATACAAAAAAGGATAGAAAGGCACACAAGATGCAAGAGAAAAACATAGAAAAGGCATTTCTGTGTCCTTGAAGCCGCTTGACAGGACAGACTCGAGAACGCTCCCATGGTGCTCGAGGCACTAGCGACGTACCTCGCTATGGCAGAGAAGATTTTCGAGGTGCGCAGAGATCCAGAAACATCACCAGACCACCAGACTCTTTTGACTTTTTATTCCCGAAAGCTCCTGCGAAGGGTTTTGTTTAAAGAACTGCTGCCAAATTCAACTTATCGCTCAGCATTCGGCAGTGGATTCAAACTGTACACTGGAAGGTTCGGACTTTGGTCGAGAAAGAGAACGAGAACGCGATAGATACCCACCCAGAGAGCAAACCAGGCCAGATCGAGGATACCGAGACCGAGAACGGGAACGCAACGATCATTATGACAGACGGGAAGCAAATTACCCTCCCGGGGATCGACTTGATCGACAGCGACCAGATCGAGATCGTCAGGATCGACAGGATCGGGGCTATGACCGCAGACCTGAAAGATACGATGATCGCGGTGGCTATGATGTCCACAGTGGCCATGACAGAGGCTATCGAACTGAAGGTGCTCACCGACCAGCCCCTGGCTATTCTGGCCATTCTGGCCACTCTGGACACTCTGGACACTCTGGCATGTTTGCAGGAGCTTTAGCAATTCAGTCACTGCAGACCGGAGATAGTGAGGGTGAGAGGCTGCCCGAAGCCATCGCTGGGTGCAGCGGCTTTGCCAATACTTTCGCATGAACATATTTGTACATTCAAGACATTTGTATACATTTTTGTATATACATTTGTGCTCTTTGGGCCCATATGCCCCCCCCTAAATTTTGATTTGGAAACATTGCAGAAAGAGTCAGACGCAATTTGCGATTCGAATGGGTTCAGTTCGCATGTCAGGCGATGATCGGAGAGGTGGGTAGATGGGTGCAATTGGATGAGTTTAGAACTTGTGCAGCTTGTGCAATACTTTGTGGATTCTGATTAGAGCTCTTGCAGAAATCAGCGCACTGCAAGTCTTGTGCTGATGGAGGAGCAGGTGGTGGACCAGCTTCTGGGTCGAAGGTGTACGTTGGAAACCTGCCCTCCGACATCAGCAAAGATGCGCCCTTCCCTGGTTCTCATACAGTCACAAAACAATCACAAAACTATAGATATGTGCAGTACTGCATTACTTACCAATTATTACCATGTGCATCCATGTACTGTATCATGTTTGCATGTCGCGAAGAGGACTACTCACTACTCGATGACCTCCCCTTGGACTTATCTGCGGAGTCTGCGGAGGTACTTCAGCAAGTTTTTACGACTTATGGGCAAAGACCTCAGCCGATTTGTTTTGAACACCGCAGATTCATGCAGATTCAAACCATTTGTCTCACCGTGTCTAAGGGCTGTGGAAGACATCCATATAATGACAGGAAGGCGCCAAGAAAAGGGAGTGAAAACTGCAAGCAGGTTATGAGGTCTATTCTTGATTTCTTAATATTTCTTGCCTTTCTTTCCATGTCTCGGTGGTCCTTAACTGATTTCATCCGCAGGTCCAAGAGTGGCCAAGCATCAGCTTTCATCAAGTACTTTGGAGCCGGCGAGGCGAGCGATTTTGGAATCGGGAACCAAAGAGCATCAGAAGGTGCAGAACAGCACTGCATGAAACTCGTTAAACTGTTGCCCGTCTCTAGGCTTCTGACGCGATAGCTGCTATGGCGAGAGGGTGCCACGGCAACAAAGTATTCACTGGTTGCACAAGTTGTCAAGCATCTCACTTCGATGATTGTCCACATTCGACATGTTATCATTTGCAATTTATGAGTCAACAACAAAGCTTGTGGGCTATAAGATTCTCGCTTGACTTTGTTGTCGTTTGGGCTTTTGACATTTTGTTGATGTGTGTGTGTGCAGCCGTCCCGAACTCTCAAAGCCCAAGTCAACCTGTCTGCTTCGGCACATTGACAGTTCAGACTCAATGCCAACATTCTATGAAGAGCTGGGTGTGCCCTGTGATATTGACCAAGCAGCTTTGAAGAAAGCCTTGAAGAAAAAGGCTTTGGAATACCATCCGGACAAGCATCCATCTGAGGAACAGCAAACGTGGACGGAGAAATTCCAGCACCTGCAACTCATTATGGAGACGTTTGAGAGTGAAAAAAGTCGTTATGTGTATGACGAAATCCATCTTCGCAAGGAGAGGACCAACCGTATCCTTGTCTTGATGGATATGAATGGAAGCTTGCTCTGCAAGTTGGGAAAAGATGGAAGAGATGGCTACCCAGGGAAACGCTCCATCAGGCCTGACTTCAGCGACAAGAACAATGATTTCTGGGTGCGTCCACATGCCAACGAGTTTCTTGAGTCCATTTTGCACCCAGCCTCAAAGATAGCATTCGCTATATACACAAGCCGCCAAATGAGAAATGCACTTCCACAGGTGACGATGCTCTTCAAGAGCATCGGTCGACCAGACCTACAGGAGAAAGTATTTGCAATTTTTGCTGGCGATGAATTCTCCGTACCTGATCCAGATGCTGGCCCGTACAAGTCCAAGCGGAGTTTGCCTCGGATTTGGAGGGATCCCCGAACATGTGCGGCACGAGGTGTCAAGTTTGACATGTGCAATACAGTCAACTTGGACAATGAAGTGTCAAAGATTCGGGAGCATTTGGAAAATGGCATTGTCGTCCCAACTTTTGGATCTCGTGAGATTGGATCAGCAGACGAGATCTTGCTAGAACTCAAGGATTACTTGAAATGCTTGGCAAAGGAGTGCCATGGAGACGTCAGAGAATACATGAAGCTGTTTCCATTTTGCAAGGGGGGAGGATTGCTAACTCGTCCACCCTTGCCTCCAATGTCCACATTTGAGGATGAAGATGACAAGGATGTGACTACCTTGACACAACAGCTCGCAGAGATTGCAATTGATGCTCAAGGAGAGAATGCAAAGAAACATTGAGCTAGTAGATCAGATAGATCAGAGCTGTTTCCAAATTGTTGACCAGTTGACCGGCTGGACTTTTGGGCTTTTACAGTCAAGCTGGAATCTAGGTGTGATTTTCAGCTTGGGGCTCATGAATCGATGGCCCTCTGGCAACAACCGCAATCAGGGCTATTTTAAAATCGAATGAGGACGCGTGGACAGATCAAAAGGCAGCTGCTGGCGCTGGGCCTGCTAGGTTATATTTTTGTGTTGCGATGTGGATGGCTTTTGAACAAAACAACAGATTTCCTACAATCCATCAAATTATATACTTCCTCCTCCCTGGTATTGGACATGCATACCTTTGCAGCAAATATTGAACTGCTTCAGAATACGACCGTTGTCAGTACAACCATGTCCTATGACAAATTCCAAATGGGTCCAGGAGTCCAGGCTACAAAACTGCTAAGTTCGACACTGTCCTTGCTCAGTGCTTTCTTGGCAAGGTATGAAATCAGACCCGGAGAAGGTCCCATAGTTGTCCGACTTGCTGATGGCGAGGAGAATAGCTTAGCCCTGCAGCGTAAATCGACCATTAGCTTTTCAATTGTACGGACAACAGAGGGCAACAGAGGACAACAGAGGACAGCAGAGTACTACTTTTGCGCCTTGATTTCTCCCAACTTTGCAATGCTAAACGGACCTTGAGCCCAAAAGGGCTTGAAAGTTAGAGTTTTGTGCCAGGGCCAAAAAGGCGGCGGTCGTGGGGGCGACAGATCAAGACCTTACTGAAGAGGCGCAGTGCTGTGATGTCAAGATTACTTCAGAGGGTGATGCCATAGTGCAACAGTGTGCTGTGTCGAGCAGCCTTTCACGTGTGTTTGGGTGGTGCGCAAGGTCCGATGCGCTAGATGATTTCGCCGCTTGAGTCTTGTCTCGCCCGTGAAGCAGAGCGTGGAACACGTTTTTTGAATTCTTTTTTGGTAACTGGTGAGCCAAACCTTAACCTTTTGAAACTTTTAGTCCACGCTAGAAGACCACAAACTCAGAAACTTCACAACACGGGCGTTGACAAGTCTGGTAAGTCAGCAGAGGACGACAGACCCAAATGAACCCCAAGGATTCAGGAGACTTCCTCTCAAAGCTAAACAATACTTACCTGTGACATTGACAGCACTAGTTCCATTTGATCTGGATAAACTTGCGAATGTATTCTGATTTGTTGCCGTCCTTTGTTCAGAACACCAGAATTGCTAAGACAAGCCGAGCTAGTGCTGTGAATGCAGCGCTTGGTTACTGGCCAGAAAAGGATGTTGCAGGAAGGTTTTGATGTCATATGCGATAGAATGACCCATGGCTTGTCCATGTTGGTCTTGAAGGTCTTCTATCCTTTGTAGATCTTGGAAGCATTTCTTTGTAAACCTGACGACGATCTGAGGCACTCCTTCGTCGAGCTTTTTTGGAGCTGGGGCGACGACCTGGGCTCAGAACTAGTCCAGGTCCCACTTTTGGTTATTTTATCAGTTTTTTTTAAGGAACCATGAGAAATTGACAACACCGCATCATCTATACGCGCTCGAACTTGCCTTGTAATTACAGACCCACAGACCTGTCACTGGTCACACGCTCATCCCTTATAGAGGGGACCCAGCTTGCTAGCACCCCCGAAACAGACATGTTGAAGAACAGCCGGAGGCTGCCTGTTCTTTGCCCGGAACAGGACACGTAGACATGACATGATGACATGCACATCACCATGGCACATGATTGTGATATGAGGAATGCTTCTTGGCGACGAGAGGCTGAAGTCGAAGGCTGGGAAGATCTGGGCAGAGCTAGAGGAAATACATAGAATATACTGAGAATATATTAGATTATATTAGTATGATTTAGATTGATTTAGTATATATTAGTAGAGAATGGCATATATGCAGTACATAGACGGGAAGAAGAGCAAAGGCCACGAGAGAACTGGGAGAACTGAGAGAACGGAGAGAAGGAATGGAATTTTCAGACCTTTCTGTCAACTCTTGCCACCGTGCATCCTTATCCTCCGGCCGAGGGCAATGGAAAACAGAGGATTCCCCAGCTGTGCGCCGTGCAGAGCTGCAGAGCTGACCATTGTTTGGACATGTTTTCACAATGTTTTGGTATGTCAGTGGTTGCTAATTTTGCCGTGAAAGGAACAACATGGAACAATGATTATATATATATAATATAATATACTATACTATACTATAATATAATATACTACAATATAATATAATATAATATAATATAATATAATGTAATATAATATGATATGATATGATATAATGTAATGTAATATAATATATAATGTAATATGCTCCCACGGGAAACCAAACACAGAAGACGAGGCCGCCCACGACAATTCTGGACAACTAACAATATGAGTAAAGCATGGGAAGTGATTAAAACGCATGATGCTACACAAACGCAAATACCATTCGACAAGAAGAACCGATCGATACGTGAGAGGATTATCGAACAAGCGCAGCGATACCAACCCCCATTCAACAAAGGACACCCAATATGAAACATTCAATGTGAAACTTTTGCTCAGTGTGACGCCTTTACAGTACTCAGTGTGAAACTTTTGCTCAGTGTGACACCTTCACTCAGTGTGAAACCGTGCTCAGTGTGAAGCTCTTGCTACATGGGAAGATTTCGTTGCATTAATACACCACCAAGCAGTGAGCGAGGCCCTAGGTTCTTGATAGTAGGTAGGAAGCGGGTTAGTGCCTACGACCTGTGGCAATGTCCGTGCTATAGGTTATGGCAGTAAAAAAGATAATATAATATAGTCTAGTATAATATAATAGAATAGAATAGTGTGATTTTTGTGACCAAAGTCAAGGGTAAGGAGCGGGCTGATGTTTTGAGGCACAATTTAGATCTCAAAGGAAGTTGGTAGAATTGAGGTTGTAGTCGGTTGTAGTCGGTTGTAGTCGGTTGTAGTCGGTTGTAGTCGGTTGTAGTCGGTTGTAGTCGGTTGTAGTCGGTTGTAGTTGGACCACGGCTCATAATTCGCCGTGGTAAAATATGCATTTTTTTAAAAACCAATCTAGGCCTTGCGACGGGGTGCGGTGGGGTGGGGTAATAATGTCCTGGTACGCTAACTTCCTGTTCTCTCGCGCTCAACATACATACGTCATGCTACGTCTGGGGTGGGGTGGGGTGGGGTGGGGTGGGCTAATAACGTCCTGGTACGCTAACTTCCTGTTCTCTTGCACTCAACATAACATACGTCATGCTACGTCTGGGGTGGGGCGGTCTCTTGCGCTCGACAACTTGAACGCAAAGACTTTCTTGCGGCACTTGACCAAAAGTTGGTGAAGATCACAGTAGTTTACCCGCATTTTGCAGAAGAGAAAAAACTTTTGCAAACATTGAACGCACATGACAAGTAGAAACCCATGTAATTGCGATGATTTGAATGCGGCATGCACATCATCGAAATGTCATTTTGACTGTATCTTAATCTAATCAGGTGTGACATGAAGTCTTCGGATGGGTTTGCGCAGGTGCAGTAAACCAAGTATGTACAGTACCGGCCTGCTCAGCACGATTTTCTCGATGAACGGTTGCATTCATTGTGGTCCGCCTTCCGCTACCTTCTTTTTGCATTCAACTTGTTTCAGCTCTCAACACATGCAGTGTGAAAGAGAATGATGTAGCGCATAGTAGCGCGACAAATTTGGATATCTCCATATATATATATATGTATGTATGTAATATAATGAGACCCTTTGGCGGTTCTTCAAGCCACATGCTACAAAGCTTGTAATGCAACATTTGCAAGCGTACACTGCTCATTGCTCATACTGCCTAACGTCGGTACTTTTCCTATAGATGCTTGGCTCCTTCGATTCCTAGTACTGATCCGAAACCGCTTCAGAAAACTATCTGCGATTCAGAACTCATGCTGCCTGTAATGCATCTGAGCAAATGCGCAAACCCGACCAATGCATTTGGAGCAGTCTGAAAAATGTGAGGCTTTTCATGGCCTTAATGGATCTAAGCCATCTGGAAAAGAGGCCAACATCTTGAGCTTATGAGCAGTCTGCCCTTTCTGTATTCTTGGTCGACCTGTAGCCAACATCATGAGTCTTTTCCACCACCAAGACCATTCAACGTTTCATGACCAAGTTGCCGTTTCCATGTCGCATGTTGTATTCCTTAGATTTCCTTCAACTCTAAATCAATGTCAACAGAGACGAGGTACTCCATGTTGGAGCGCTGGGTAGCTTTCCTCTGCAAGGCCGGAGGCTGAGACACCCCGAGCTCCGCGCAAAGTTTGATAGTTGTCCAAGCATCGTGCAAGTGCGCAAGCATTGTGCGAATCTGTACAGTCTGTCGCCGAGTCCAAAGCTGAGGCGCCTTGGCCACGATGCAAAGCATGGGCAAAGATCCCAAAGAGTCAGTGGCCTCAGCGCGCTGTCAGCGCGTCTCAGTGCTGGAGCCGCTGACTTTCTGTGCGTCCGGGTGGATGAGGCTGATTGTATGGCATGAGCCAGAGGCAGGAGTCTATGGCGTCCGCTTTTTCAAGGACAGCGCGCTGCCACGTTTGTTGCTGCCACGTTTGTTCAAAATGAAGTGCCCATTGCAGCAGACCTGCAGACCTTCCTGTCACAGCATGTCTTGCGTTCAAATTGGGCGTTGCAGTCCTTGGTTTCGCTGAGTTGGTGTCTAGGATGGAGAGTGGATGTACGAGGCTCCGTTGTTTTGTGCCTGTTCATACTGTACGTCAAACAGGTATATAGATAGATCTCTGTTTCATTCTCTTTCTCTGTGCATAGATGCACGTATATATATATATATATATATACGCGCAATGCCTGGGCTTTGCCCAGGCGTTGCAGCGTAGAGCGTCCCCATTCCCAATCAAACGTTGTTGCAACTCTGCATTCCGTTGAGAAGATCAACAAAGATATTAGGGAATATTAACATCCGACCTCCGTTAAACTCTACATTCAGTTGGGAAGATCAACAAAGGTATTAGGGAATATTCAAATCCCACCCCCGTTAAACTTTACATTCCATTGGGAAGGTCAACAAAGTTATTAGGGAATATAAAAGTCCCACCACCGTGAAACTTCTACCTTCACTGAAGATATTCAATAAGGGTTTAATTCTCCCACGCCCGTTAAACTTCTACATTCATTGAAGATCTTCAATGAGGGTTTATTTCTCCCACGCCCGTTAAACTTCTACATTCTTTGAGGATCTTCGATAAGGGTTTAATTCTCCCAGCCCCGTTAAACTTCTACATTCATTGAAGATCTTCAACAAAGGTTTAATTCTCCCACCCCAGTTAAACTTCTACATTCATTGAAGATCTTCGATAAGGGTTTAATGATGATGATGATGATGATGATGATGATGGTGATGATGGTGGTGGTGGTGGTGATGATGATGATGATGATGCGTTGCCTGTTGTGGTTGCGGTTCCGGGCAAAGCCCAGGCATTTGCCGTATATATATATACACAACCATACATAATATATATACACACGTATTTCATAGTTGTATAATTAATGCTGTGCATGTAATACTGTATATGATCTACACACACATATATATATAGATATACACACTATATACATTACATACATATGCACACTATATTTTCATAAATATGGTTAGGAAAAACACCTTTGGAACACTGCTGGAGTACATTGTATTCCTCGTGCATATGTGAAGCTAGGACTTGGCATTCGGTGGGGGTTTGATTGATTACGTGCTGGCATATTGGGATTTGTACTAGCAAAAACTTTTGAAAATTGCAATTGGAATTCAAAACGAAGAGCAGGTCTGAAGCTACTCCAGAGATGCTATGGATTCTTGTGTCGAGATTCAGAAGTGATTCAGGTGCTTGATGACAACCTTCCTGTTTCGCAGCCCGATCCCAGGATACAGAAGTTGTGTTGCCAAGTTCAGTATCTTCAGCCCTAGAATAAAGTTGGTTTCCAGCTTACAAACCCGAGGAATGGACGGCCGCTGTACAGTTCCTGTGGACATGAACAACAGGAGAAAAATCACAGACAGCAAATTCCTTGCTGCAACACCGGTCTGAATCAGTCAGCCCTGTTCCGGAAATCACATATACTCCACCTCCCTTCGAAAAAGGATTGGGCAGCTCTGATTGAAAAAGGGTGGGGAACTTAGTGCGTGCTGAGCAGAAAAAACAATACATGATATTATAGATTATGTTGGCTTTCCGATGGTCATTCCTGTCCTATGAGGTACGCAAAACTCCACGGGTCCTATGAAGCTGCTACAAACTGTCAGGAAGAAGACACCTTGGAGGACACGGGTACAGGAAGTTGAGACAAGCTGAGGCTGAGCGAACTGGTTTGTGAGTTGATCAGGGCTACGTAGAAAATCGTAGAAATAGGAAGCTTTCGGACCCCTTCGGACCCCTTCGGACCCCTTCGGACCCCTTCGGACCCCTTCGGACCCCTTCCCATTCTGGAAGGATGTCCTCGGCGTTGCCTCGGGGCGAATCTCGGTTGGTGACTTCCCAGTGTGGGTGGGGTTGCCCGACGGTTTCCCACTCCAGCATTTCCTCTCGATTTAGCAAAAATTAGCATCATCAGTCAGCCATATTACCCATATTCATCTCTGTGGCATATGCCTCATTGCTTTGTGAAGTAAGGTCAGTACTGTATCATTTCTGTACCATTCTGAAGTGTGAAGGCAGAACTGTGGCAGCATCTCAGGAGCAAGTCAATCTCTCAGAGGAAAACGTGGCAAACTTCACCAAACAGTCTTCATGCAGACCAACTGATCTTGGAAGCATGAACCGGGCAGAAAAGGTTTTTTCTTGAAGCCCACATCTGCCAAATTTGCGGCAACCACTTGGCAAGTTTCAGAAAATGTCTATGATCTGTGTGGAAAACATCTAATTTTCCAGCAGCTTTGAGGTGCAAGAGAAGATATGCCCTTGCTGCAATCCGAAGGTGACTTGGGATGACAGATAAATCTCGGCGTTTGATTTTTCTTTCAAAACTTTAGTTGTGCATTTGTACTCATTTTGATCCATTTTGTACCCTTTGCCGAGCCGACTGCGCAAGTTCTTGTCCCTCAGCTGAGAAAGGCAGTAGCTAAACTCAGGCGGGAACGTCCCGGGGAGGTGCCTTGTCCTTTGTGCTTCGGCCCGTGCAGGATTTGCAACGCTGGAACTTGAGTTGAAGTTTGGGTGCAGCTGTTTTCACTGAACTTTCACATATTTTCACTTTGTTTTTTGCTGTTTGAGTCTTTCTCTTCGACCCAAGATCAAAGGAATATACGCTCATTGAGAGGCTGCCAGAGGTCGTTTATGGCTCTGAAGTAATTTCCGGAAGCATTTGGGTTTGCACAATGCATGCATTGTCAAATGGTTCACTTGGGGATCCCCAGATTCAACAAATGCATGTCACACCCAACACACGTTGTACAACTGGCTAACGCGCAAAAATGAATCCAAGTTGACATCCGCAACAAGTCGTCTTTGCTTTACTCTTCAACTTGTCCAAGTTTCTCTTGCCACATGCATTTTGCCCCACGGAATGGAACGCGTGCAAGCGGTTCGAGAACGCCTGTGCACTCCCAGAGGATCTCCGTCGCCGCGAAGGCCACTGACCGCTGAGGTGTTGAAAGGTGACAAAGGTGAGAACGGCAACTTGCAGGGCGACTTGCAGCGACTCTTGAAAACACCACGAGTTTTTCACCGATGCCAAGGGATCAGCCACATCAAGAGGAATGAGCTGCGAGCAAACTTACTGCCGTGTATTCTACAAACTCCAAGCTCCGACAGGGAGGAGACAGACGTCGAGCGATCTGAGAAATTTAAGAAGCGATTGGACTATCAGAATATCATTGGCACACGGAGCGAGAGTGAAAGCGAAGTGAATGAAATCGCATTTTTGGAAAAAACTATTGACTTTCCAGAGGAATGGGATCCTGCTTGGCAGGCTGTCAATTCTTGCGACTCTCTGAAAGATTTGGTTCACGAAAGATGTAGCAGATTTCGTCGACCGATTGAAGGAATGGTGAACACCAGCAGTGACTTGCCGTTCCTGCACAAGGCTGGTGGAAGGGAAATGTGGTGGGCAAAGCGGGTGGAATATGAACCAGCAAACCTAGACCAACAAGCTAAGACAGTCATGAAGGAACTTAGAGACCTTGTTTTCGTCGTTTTCCATGTTTATTGATCTTCATTGTCTGTTGCAAGGTCATTTCATCTTTCTCATGTTTTCCAGCCTGAACTTTTTCTTTTCCGGTGTCCATGCAATGCAGGATCAAGCTGTGGACCTGCAGGAGCTTGCCAATGTCTTCACCATTGAAATCCAAAATAATCCGGGGCGGAACCAAGGCTCCAAAGGAACCAAAGCCGCCTTCGCAAGTCTTCGGATTGCTTCTCGAGTTCCTCTCCTGGTGAAGGATCCAGCCACTGAAGCAACCATGGAAACGCAGAGCTTGCTCAACGATGTCCACACGTTGCGCTTGGATATGAATCCACAGGAAGTGCGGCATATTGCATGTAACTTGAAGAGTCGGCATTTCAAAGGCGGGATGGGGGGGTCTCCGGGCTCCCAGGGCCAGCCAAATGCTTTGTTCCGGACTGTTCTGTTAAGCAAGATGTTCTCTCTTGTTCGGGCGTGAGCTAAATTAGTGTGGTGACTCCAAAGCCCCCTTTAATCAATGCGCATCATGTGACAACATGTGGTTTTCATGTATCATCATGTTACTGTCCGGTGCGACACCACACTTTTGTTTGTCTTACCTTGTTTGGCTGTGCGTGGAAAGGGATCACTGAGTGATCGGAGGGCAAACTTGAGACGCTGTGCTGTGGTTGGTGTTCTGTATTTCTTGCTGCTGGATTTTAGATTCCGTCAGCTGGTAAATTGGGCAGGGTGCTTAGCTTTCTAAGGGGGTTCCGGGCAAAGTTGGGACAAAGCTTGAGTTTCCGAGCTTTCAATCATTTCAAGTTGGGGACGCTTCGAGGCTCCTTGCTCCCTGGGGCTTGTGATGGCTTATCGGTCCAGGATCTGCCACAAACACGTTCATCTTTCAACGATCTAACCCTCCTTGTACTGTGACTTTTGATTTTCAGATACCTGTCTTGTTAGACACCAGTCGATTCTTATGTCAGGGCTCCCGAGGTCTTCGCAGAAGTTCCTGTCCGGGATATCACCTTGATACAAAAAGTAGAAACCAAGACGGTGTTTGAATGCATAATTGGCGATATGCTTGTGTTCATTCCGTCTTCAGGTTCCGAATTGGAAGAACGCCTTGCTGCCGTTGTGCATCCAGAGCGTGGCGCATTGGCCAAGATGGTCAGGGCCCTGGAGCAGAAGGAAACCGAGGCCCAGGGCCTTCAAGCCGTGCTCAACAATCTCCTGCGAGAGGCAAGAACTTGTGGCATGTGTCATGTCCAGTCGTAGTTGTGCTGGACCAAGGTGTTGGATTATGTTGGACTCAAGGATCAAAGATATAGCCCCATGAAATTAAGGGGAAAGTGTGTTCCACACCAGGGCAACCAGAAGGGGGCTCCAAAAAGATCCAAAAAGGACTTCTGGGTTTCTTGAGAAGTTTTTGAGATCAGGGCAGATCATACGAAATGACATTGCGCTTTTATGACTTTCACACTTCAAACAAGATGGTTGGTTTTCTTCCACACATGATTTTCTAGACGACGAGGTGGTAGTACTCACGGCCTTCAGTCTGATCTAGAAAATGCACGAGATTGATCAACAAGAATGTGTTCTAACATGGTTCAGCAACACCTGAACTTTGGTCAATCAGGTGTCGCTTTTTGAACTTTGCTTTGAGTCAGGTGTCAAAGCCACTGCCCTGGTTGGACGTTTCAATGGAATCGAGTGAAAGGCTTCAAGCAATGCTGACCGAACCTCGCCGAAGTCTGGAGCGGCTTCTGTCAGTTTCAGATCGCTTGGCACTGCTGGTCTGGGGCTCAGATGGAGCTGGGACAATCGGCTAATGATATCGAATCGATGTTGTATGTAGATATTACATGATATATATATATATATGTATAGATTATATATGATATAATTAATGTAGAATGTAGTGTATCGTGGACTAAGAATGCATTCACGAAGCTTACGGTCTGGTAGGTAAGCAGGATGTCTCAGGATCTTGTGATAAATGTGACAAGATATTTCAAGATATAAAACTTCTTATCACAATTTGCCAATCTTCTGAACAAACCTTATCACAAAATATCACAAATACATTAGATTCAATTAAATTCAATTAGATACTCAGGAAGACTCCAAATTTTGGATGTCACTCTTTCGGAATCTTCTGAGGCTCAGCCTTTAGTGGCGTCAGTGGCACATGCCATTGATCAGATGGCCTTGATCTGCGTCCGTGAGGCAAGGTGACGACACCAAAAAAAAACCACAGGAATTCAACACAGAGCGCGGAGAGCAGATATTCTCGGATTTTCTCGGAAGTTCTCCTGTTTCTGACCTTCTTTTTCACGTTTTTTCTCATGCGATGATCTCAGGATGTCTGAGATTTGTCTCGTGTCAGACACAGACTTGTAGACTCTTGTAGGTTGACCGCCTCGCTAGCTCCTGCAATGCAGAAATAGAGAAGCTCTTGCAGGTGCTCGGATTTTGTGCTCAACGTTGCTGCGTTCAATAGTGCTTAGTGAAGGTACAGTAGTACAGCGAAGACAGCGATTGATTAATTATTTGCTGTGTGAATCGTAAACATTAAATGACGCACTCATGTATTTTTCAGAAAGAAGACACACACACACACACACCCATGCACACACACACACACGCAGAGCTTTGGATCGCGTCAGTGATTCCAAATCAGTCCACACGTGGGAAGTCTCTTTATATAAGTCTCCTTGGCTGATTGAAATGCCCGTGAATCAGAATATCCCTTTGTTGAATCCTTCCAAAAGAGAGAAAATTGTGCAGGCATTCAACACCAGTGAGAAGGCTGGGTGCAAGTTTTATATTTGATCTTGAATCCTTCTACATCCTCTCCATCCTTTTCCTTTGACTTTGCATGCTCTCAGGCACGGCGGGAAGCAGAAGAACGCATTGAAAAGATGGGTGGAGCAAACCTGAGGGATGACTCCTACGTTGAAATGTCAAGAGGTTGCTTGCCTTTGGTGTAGCTACAGGGTAACTTGTGAAGAAATGAGGTCGAACCGTTGGCAACGATTTCCAGAGCCGGCTAAAAAACATGGAGGCGCTTGGGTTGGAGGAAGACAAATGCCATACATATGGAACCTTTCCAACTTGACCTTGTGATCACGAATCAGCTTTTGAAATGACACAAGCTTACTTGCAGGGAGCTTGGCAGTCTTGTTCAACATGCTGTCAGAACGAGCTTCATCAGCACGCGCGGACTCATGCAAAGCTCATTGAAGAAAAAAATGAACTGGAGGCCTTGAGAGAAGCTCGTGTCAATGTTTTGCAAATTTGTGTTGGCTGCCTGCAATCGTGCAAGTCTGGACTGGACTTTTGTGCTTGAAAAGACGCTTGAAAAGCGCAAAAGGCCCTATTGCAAGAAGACTCTCATGCAGCAGCCGCTTGACATGATATTGTGTGATACGACGAGGGACAAAAGCCAAGATTGTGTCTATCTTCTCAAGCAATTCAATGATACAAAGGTACTGTTGCGAGCCCAGCACGGCAAGACAATCTGAACCAAGGCTGCTTTGAGGGTTAAAGTGAAAGAGTTGGAGCAGGAGATGTTAAGCTGTCGTTCTTGCGCGCTCATAAATGAACCATGTAGCTGCCCAGGAAAGGAATAGTACCAGAAGGGCAATTCTTTTCAGAGGGAAATGTGACAGGAGGTGAAATATTTGCGACAAAGGGGCCCTCAAGCCTGGCTAGAGACTGAGATCATGAGAAGAATCTCATTCACTTATATAATTCAGAATTGATTCAACTTGATTCAAGCTTGATTCAACTCGTACAACCTGCGCGGCCTGCGAACAGAGAGTTTTGTAGCACGCGCTGAGGAAGAGTGACTCACCCAGTCACGCGCAACCGCCGAGTCCGTCAAGAGCTGGAGCTGCAAGTGCCTCTTTGCAGCACCGGAGAAAGCTGTTCCGAAAGCTTTTCAGATCTTTTCAACATTTTTCAACTTTCGAGCTCGCTGGGATTCTTTGTGTTGACAGAGGTCAAGCTTGAGGAAGATCCTGGCTTGGAAGCCGACGAAGACGAGGTGGAAAACAAAGCCGAAGAAGTTAGAAGAAGATGAGTTCGTCGAAGAAGAAGAAGAAGAAGAATTTAAGCCAGTGCCAACCACACAGGGCTTGCACATCCTTAATTGTTCCTAGTTTCCTTTCGCGAGATCATCTTGTGAACATATCAGGAGTCTCAGAGCCCATCACTCACAGTAGTAGGTAAAGGATTTAAATTTAGAAGTCCACAAGAGATCCCAGTGCAGGGCGAACCAGCATCTTCTTCCTCTATGAAGAAGGCTGGGGTTGGCGAAGTGAAGAATGTGCAAAGTGCGATCAAGATCGATCAAGTACGTGTCTGACTTCACACAGCTGAATTCTTTTCTTCTTTTCTTCTTGGTTGTCGGCCTCTGTATGTATATAATATTACATAGTATATATATATACAAAACATATGTATATATATATATACATAAATTCAGAAAGGGACGCCGCCAGGGCTCACAAAATACATAGCTAGAAATTTGTGCTATACAAGGCATAAAGTCAATGATCTCTCTTTGATTATTTTTTTTGTGGAGATATTTTTTTATGTAGTTTTTTTTGGTTTAGGGTCCGTTCATTTGGTGAGGGGGGGAGAGCAAAAAAAAACAGAGACATATATATATATATATATTTGCTCTCGCCCCCAAACTGTGGTCGCTTGAAAGCCTTGAGTGGTGGGGCTGTACTAGAGTCGGTTCAACATCTAAAATATAAACAAAAAAGAACTGATGATACCTACGAAAATGAATTGAACAGTAAAAAGCAATATGATTAGATGTTATATTTGTGCCGTAGATTTTTAAACGGGCCCTCACACAGTTCCACTCTCCAGAAATATGCCTACATACACAGTATGCATATGCAATATATAATGTACATACATACACGTGTAATGCCACTTGTGGGGGCTTTCATTTTCAAATTCCTGCTGCAGATCCATCCGCCACCTGCCTTCACGGTTGCGAACTCCATGCAGACGGAGACAGAGTTCTACTTCTCCAGAGGCAATGCGGCAATGTTTATCCCGCTGAGAGTCAAAGCACAACGGAAGAAGAATTCAGCCTAAGCTGCAAAGAGTTGTCAGTGCAGTGAAGTGGTGCTGTACTTTTTGAGAGATTATTTTAAAGAAGGTGCAAAAAGACAGAAAACGCTCGACGCAGGCGAAGAAGCCAAGAACTTCAAACCACCAGAGTTGAGCTTTCAGCAATATACAGACATTCTGGAGTGAAGCTCTCAAGAGAGAAACCATGAGAAACCCATGCTATGTGTAACGCTCGAAACACAATGCCTTATGCAGTCACCATACTTCGATTTTTTGCTGAAGTTTCGTATGCCTAGGACCATCAACAGGTTGTTCGTGATGCTGGCCTCATACCAGTACCTCGATGTCAATTCCTGTGCCCAGATATTGCATATGATAAATGATTGTAAATGCATGTCCACAAGTCCAGGACGAGTTGACGAGTCCACGTCCTGTTTGCCAAGGTGGAATGACAAGACCGCCACCTTTCTTGTCAGGAAGCCTTGCCAATCTTCTCGAGATTTCTCAAGTGTTTGTTACAGGACTTTGTCTTTGCCCACGAGAAACCCGCAACGCCAGGAGTGTAGATGACATGACTTCTGATGAGGAGGATGAGGAAGAAGCTTTTGCCAGGAAACCCAATTGTGCTTGCATTTGTGGCTGTCTCTATCTTGTACAAGAACGCAAGATATTGCAAGCACGTACAGGACACCGACAGGCACACGTACATGAGACACAGACACATCCCCTCGAACCTAATTTGCAGAGTGCGTCATCATGAGCTCTCAAACCAGAACCAGAACCGCACAAGCAGCTTTCGGAATCATTACACGGAAATCGCATAGGAACCAAGACGAAGACTGATGTGAAGCGAGCGCAGAGATTTGCAACCTTTGATCTTTGCGAGGCCCGAAGGCCGTCACTCTGTGGGAAACAGACCACGTTGCTCAAGCCTTAGCCGAAGACCAACAGAAAAAAGTCTTTATATAATTGTTTTATGTCGTCTTTTCCTAAGAGGAATTCGAAACATCAGATTAACCAGGAATTAACTACCCTTTTCAACCTGGAATAATCTGGACGCAGTGAATGAAGTGCTTTGCGTTTTTGCCCCTGATGACTTCGGTACTGTAAAACAAATCGCATTTGGCATTTCACTTCGTTGACGGCAACGGTGTGGGGATCTCAGGAAGGGCAGCAGTCAGCGAGAAGTGGATGCTCGGCTGGAAGACTGTTCTCACACACTGATCATTCTCAACACACTCTGATAATCTCTGATCTCCAAGCAGATCCAAGCAGAAATCAACAGTGAGAAATCTCTCTCTGTGTAGAGGGCAGTCATGTAGACAGGTTCGTGCTCAGAGAGGTAATCTCCGGCAATGAAGATGCAACATACGACTAAGGGGATTCGCCGACTGAAGGGAAAAGTGGAAGCAGCTCAGCAACAGGCAAAGCCTCGCAACTCTAGACATGCCATTTTTTGCAAGGATGTAGCATAGGAATCATAACCTGCATCACACTGGCTGCCAAACTGGTACCGTGCAGAAGTACTCTATTAGGTATATACTGTAATTCTATTTGGCTTTTGTTAGACCATGGAACTGGTCTGTGATTGGAGACAGGTCATTTTTCATTTGGAGATTGTGTTAGACCATTTATTCTGTAGACCTAGCCATGGGAGGCAGCTGCTTCCCAGCTTAAAGAGCAAGTTGCGATTTTGCAGCTCCTGGTTTGGTCCCTGGCACTTGTTGCACTCGTTGCACTCTGTCAATATCCGGACAGGCTCTAGGACCTCTAGGACCTCTAGGACCTCTAGGACCTCTAGGACCTCTAGGACCTCTAGGACCTCTAGGACCTCTAGGACCTCTAGGACCTCTAGGACCTCTAGGACCTCTAGGACCTCTAGGACCTCTAGGACCTGAAGGACCTGTAGGACCTGTAGGACCTGTAGGACCTGTAGGACCTGTAGGACCTGTAGGACCTGTAGGAACTAAGAACGGTGGCATGGTACATCATGGCACATCATGGCACACATGAGCATTCGATGAACTGAGGCCAAAAGCAGTTTCGACGCATGGCTGAACAAGATACTGAAGGAGAATATATGCACCATGTGTACCTTGATCCGGTTTGACCTGAGAGAGACTCAGTGAGACCACATAGAATTGATATAGAAACCTTGAGACTTGAGAAGGCTGTTGAGAATCTCAGCAGACAAGATGGCTTCAGACGTTCACATCACGCCAAGTGGGACTGGATTCTGGTCATGGAGGACTTGGGCTCGAGTGGGTTGCAAGCTGGGCTAGGGCCTTAGTTGCTGCCTGGTTCAGGAAAAGAGGTTGACCCTGACGCAGCTGAATTTACACAGCAAATGCTGACCACCACGACCGGCTAGTAGCATCAGTGGGATCATGTGCCTGATCTGTGGAATCACGGCTTGAAGCAGAAAGGTGCACTGTTGTGCCAGTCGGTCCACAGGGATCCTGTACGAACTCTGAGGCTGCCAGGTCCAGACAAGCTCTTCTCTGCAGTGGGCCCTCCTGATTAGCAAATTTTGAGTAATTTACACTAGATAGATTGAGCAGTTTCAGAAGCAACAAATCAACAAATTTGAATACTACTCACACCCTCTGCAGCCAACTTGGCTCTCAACACATAGCTTCACCATGCTTCACCTATCGCTTAATGCAAGATGGATATAGATAGATGGTGTTTTCATGTGTCCAAGTGATGACGAACTCTTACGGACACACATTTTATTTCGAAAACTGTTCTTCATCCACACGCCTTCTCAAGATGCAATGACGGATGCTGAACTTCTGCAGAGAGCAGAGCATTTGCGGCTGCAGGCCGCCTTCGTAGTACCAGCTGTTTGGTTCGCCTGGGCATTTGGGACAAACATGGAGTATCAAATCCACAAGATGCTGACCCATGTTTTGTACATTCTGTTTTACTTTTTTCTCATTAGTACAAACACACACAGACACACACTGTGGGGTAATGGTGAGTGGAAAGTGTGAATGATGTCACCGTCGTCGCCTAATGTCCTGAGTTACCTGTCAGTAGTTTGACAACGGAAACGGAATCGCCAAAGAATAAACAACGCACAGCTCATGAACAGGAACAGAAGGTCAACAGTTTTAACCATAGCAGGTACGTAGACCAGGCGTCCCTGATCTATATCCTTACCGCATGTCACTCAGCTTCGTTGGCAGAGGAAGTGACATGGGCACCTCTGCCCCCTGCTTTATGAGAATTGTACAAGCGCGATATACAGAACTAAACCGTATGTTATAACGGTGTACACACACACACGCACGCACACACACAAATGAAGTATACAGATTTATATATATAATACATTATATATATAAATGTATGTATGTATGTATGTATATATATATATATATGTACGTATACATATATATATGTATGTATATGTATATGTATATGTATATGTATATATATACAGATACATATTTGTAAATATACATATGTACATAATGTAATGTAATGTAATGTAATGCAATGCAATGCAATGCAATGTAATGTAATGTAATGTAATGTATGTATGCATGGATGGATGGATGCATGCATGCATGCATGCATGCATGTAATGTATGTAATGTATGTAATGTAATGTAATGTAATGTAATGGTATGGTATGGTATGGTATGGTACGGTACGGTACGGTACGGTACGTATGTATGTATGTATGTATGTATGTATGTATATATTTTTGCCCACAAGTTGGCAAAAAATCATTCCAGCTGTCGCTCAGGAACCTTTTGATGCTCGAGATTCCCTCTCTAGCCGGCTTCCTTGTGCAGGGCCTCCGCGCTAACCTTTGGGGCTTGGCGTACTGTTCCGGCTCCTCGGTCTCTCTTAGCCTGTCCTGTTTCTTGTTGGGCTTTCTTGCTGGTGTTGGATTTTGTGCCTGGCTGTGTTTTCGGTTTGGCTTGATCCCGTCACTTGCCTCCACACATCCTACTCCACCAACTGGCCCTGTTGCTTCCTCTGCCCATCCTCGTACGGCCCTTCTTGGCTACTTGCATGCCCAGGGACCACGGCGACGTTCTGAGATTGCCGGCCTTCGGGTTTCCGTTGCTGGTCCTTCTGATTTGGTTGGTGGCTTTGTGCAATACATCTCTGCCTTCCGTGGTCTTCGACCCAGGTCACCTGATCCTTCTGTGGGCTCTTTCGAGGTGGTTGGTTCTGACACTCCTGCTCAGCCTTCCTCTGGCTCCGCTGGACTTGAGACCAGAGATCACTTCGCTGCCTCTTTTCCTGCCTGCCCTGAGCACCTTCGATGCCTTGGTGTTGAGCTGGTTGGGGCTGCGCTGTCTGGTTCCTGTCGTATCGATCGGGCTTAGACTGCTGGCTGTTAGGCGCGTGCTGTGCTGGACAATCGGGTTCCCTCACCGAACCGCGCCCCTCCTTTAGATTCGCGCTTTCGGTTTTACTCTGTGGCCCGTGCTGATTTTTTGCAGCTCCCCACCATCTTCCGCTTTTCTGGCTCCTATTGGCGTGCCATTGGGCCACTGGAGAGCAGCTGATCAATTTCCCAAAATCCTAAATGAATCAGAGGCACGAGTCTAGATGTGGAACCAATTGCCCTGCCTTTCGGCTCGGGCTCTCCCTTCGTTTTCCTTCTCTCAAAGAACTTCGGGCTACTGCTATGGATCGGATTCGAGGTGCAGACGAAGAAGCTGGACTCATCTTTCACGCAGGAGGTGGTGGAGTTGGAGGACACGCCGGCGGGGACCCCAAAACCCCGAGAAAGCCTGCCGACACCAGCGCCACTCCTATTGGCACTGGAGATCCAGGAAAGCCAAAGAGGGCAACCATGGCTTCTCTTGCAGCCTCAATGGATCAGCTGTTGACTTTGGTCTCTCAACCTGACATCTCAACTCCACCCTAGCTCGGCGCCAGGAGGCTTTGGAAACCAGGATTGCAGTGCCAACAGAGCTGGTGTTCCTGGACTTTCTCAGCTTCCCTCGGCCAGCATAGCAGTAGCCAGTGTTGTGGCTCCTCCCCCAAGGACAAAAGGGCCTTTGGTGCCATCTCTGGACTTGGACTTGGATTTTCGCCCAGGGGATTTGAAAGCTTTGGAGGAGGGGACGCCTCCCGTTGTGGGGGAGACTCGGACTTGGCGAAAGCGGCGCTTGCCCGGTTGCCCAGATCGCGCAGAACAGCCAGGATTTTTTTGTGGACTTGAGCTCTGCTTCTACCTTGGCCACCACCCAGAAAGCTCAGGGCAGTGTCTTCAAATCGATGGCCAGGCGCATGCAACCGACCGCGCCCAGCACTGGAAGCCCTGCGGAGCTTCTACAGCGGGGCGTATGCGGTACCCGCTACATGGAGAGATTTGGCGGCTATGGGAGGCATTGAGACCTGGGCCTGATCCTGTTCCAGGTCATGACGGTGATGGACTTCCTTCAACCGACAATGTGTGAGCAGCCAAGGATGCAGTGGCTCTGTTGGCAACCTGTTTTGGGCCAGGGTGTTCACTCAGCTGGCAGATCAGCGTTGGGTGACGGTGGCTTCCGCTTTCATCAAGGAATTGGATGTTGTGACCAGAGGCAAGAGCTTGCAGGTGGAGTTTCAAGCGGCCAAAAAGCCCAGAGCCTCTCCCACCCGCTCCAAGGCTATGCAGGAGGGGGCAAGCAACTCAAGAAGCGGAGGAGGATTGAGAGCATGCGGGGAGACCAATCCCTGCCCTGGTTCTATGACTGATTCCATTAATTTTTCCACATGGTGGCTCAGTTTGCCTACTAGGTGGATTTTACGGTCCCGGACCGATTTTGCATGGCATTTACGCCGCAGTTTTTCTTCCATGCCACAGTCAAACCCAGTGTTGTGTACCACGGCCTTGCCCCTGCCTTTGCCTCCTTCGTTGGCTTCGTGTTGGGGTTCTTTCTCAGGTTTGTCAAAGCGGGGGCTGTCAAAGCTTTGCAGGGCTAGGTTGCTTCATGTCTTGGTCTTGACCTTGAACTACATGCATCTTGGTCGTTTCCCGACTTGCGATGAGGCGGAGACCTTCGGCCTCCCAGTCAAAGATCTACCATCGACTGAGGTCTCTGATAGCTGTGTGTGTGTAACATCTGAATAGATGTAAAACTTCTCTCTTTTTTCTTCCTTCCGTCCTCTCCCCTTCTAATAATAATAATGCAGGGGGGCAGAGCTCTCTGATGCTACTCTGTCCAACGAAGCTATGCATCAGAGAGGGAAGCATCCATTGGCCATGGATGTGTACCTGCAAACATGTCTAATGGTCTAGGCTGGTTTTGCACGTTACAGGACTCAGTTCCTGACGGATCACTATAATGATCCATTCTTATCTAGTGTGATTCCTATGGTGACTCCGGCATGGTGCCATAGGGCCAATTGAGGCAACCCTGGTTAGGGTCAATGTCGACTGAATTGACTTCCGAATTAACACATTTTAATTTGGTAATTCGTTTAAGTAAAGTGAAGCAGTTGGCCTTACTGTTCTGCACCATTTCTGTAATGTCCCGCTGGTCCTTTGGTCCCAGGGTTCCTCGCCGAAATGCCTGTCTATCACAGTGAAGCCGTTCGAAACTACCAGAAACCGTGTTTTTACTGCAGCTCTTGCTTTCACAGTGACCGATTAACCAGGACATGATATGAACAACAGGCAGGTACACGACTTTCAGGTGTGGTCTTTTTTCTTTTGATGGTTGTCTGGTGAGGTGAAACATATTGTGCACCTAATTCGTTGGAACTTGAAAGCCGTTTATGCCAATTGGGGCAAGACTTGACCACGGTCCCGGAAAGGGAATAACGCACGACTCCTAGGTATTTAGGAACTGAGTTCTGTGTTTAAAAAAAATGTTTTGGTTCCTTTTGTTTTTCATCAACTAGTTCCCCATTTGGTCCCTAATTCTCCCTGCGTGCCTCTCCGTAATGTGTCGTGGGGGTTTAGGTGTGTGCTCTGTTTTGGTCAGGTCCGTTTCGCCGTGTAGGTTGGTTTTGGAGGTCCGTCTGTTCCCCTCCCCCCCGGCGCTGTTTTGGCCCTTTGCCCGTCGTTTGTGTCCGCTTTTTTCTTCCTTTTGCCTTTCAGGGTTGACCCGGTTCCGGCCGGGTGTGTGTGTGTGTAACATCTGAATAGATGTAAAACTTCTCTCTTTTTTCTTCCTTCCGTCCTCTCCCCTTCTAATGATAATAATGCAGGGGGACAGAGCTCTCTGATGCTACTCTGTCCAACGAAGCTATGCATCAGAGAGGGAAGCATCCATTGGCCATGGATGTGTACCTGCAAACATGTCTAATGGTCTAGGCTGGTTTTGCACGTTACAGGACTCAGTTCCTGACGGATCACTATAATGATCCATTCTTATCTAGTGTGTGTGTGTAACATCTGAATAGATGTAAAACTTCTCTCTTTTTTTCTTCCTTCCGTCCTCTCCCCTTCTAATAATAATAATGCAGGGGGACAGAGCTCTCTGATGCTACTCTGTCCAACGAAGCTATGCATCAGAGAGGGAAGCATCCATTGGCCATGGATGTGTACCTGCAAACATGTCTAATGGTCTAGGCTGGTTTTGCACGTTACAGGACTCAGTTCCTGACGGATCACTATAATGATCCATTCTTGTCTAGTGTGATTCCTATGGTGACTCCGACAAGGTGCCATAGGGCCAATTGAGGCAACCCTGTTTAGGGTGAATGTCGACTGACTTGAATTCCGAATTCACACATTTTAATCTTGTAATTCGTTTAAGTAAAGTGAAACAGCTGGCCTTGCGGTTTTTCAGCCTTTTAGGGTTGTCCCGCTGCTCTTGTGGTCCCAGGGAACCTCGCCGAAATGCTTGTCTATCAGAGTGAAGCCGTTCTGAACTTCCTGAAACATCTTTTTTTTTCTGCAGCTTCTGCTTTCACAGTGACTGATTAATCATGACATGACATGAACGACAGGCAGGCACACGACTTTCAGGTGTGGTCTTTTTTCTTTTGATGGTTGTCTGGTGAGGTGAAACATATTGTGCACCTAATTCGTTGGAACTTGAAAGCCGTTTATGCCAATTGGGGCAAGACTTGACCACGGTCCCGGAAAGGGAATAACGCACGACTCCTAGGTATTTAGGAACTGAGTTCTGTGTTTAAACTAATTGTTTTGGCTCCTTTGTTTTTCATCAACTAGTCCCCCATTTGGTCCCTAATTCTCCCTGCGTGCCTCTCCGGAATGTGTCGTGGGGGTTTAGGTGTGTGCTCTGTTTTGGTCAGGTCCGTTTCGCCGTGTAGGTTGGTTTTGGAGGTCCGTCTGTTCCCCTTCCCCCCCTGCGCTGTTTTGGCCCTTTGCCCGTCGTTTGTGTCCGCTTTTTTCTTCCTTTTGCCTTTCAGGGTTGACCCGGCTCCGGCCGGGTGTGTGTGTGTGTGTGTAACATCTGAATAGATGTAAAACTTCTCTCTTTTTTCTTCCTTCCGTCCTCTCCCCTTCTAATAATAATGCAGGGGGACAGAGCTCTCTGATGCTACTCTGTCCAACGAAGCTATGCATCAGAGAGGGAAGCATCCATTGGCCATGGATGTGTACCTGCAAACATGTCTAATGGTCTAGGCTGGTTTTGCACGTTACAGGACTCAGTTCCTGACGGATCACTATAATGATCCATTCTTGTCTAGTGTGTGTGTGTGGCTCTTCCAGCGATTTGTTCCCGCTTGGGCCGGTCCTGAATTAAGTGCATCCCTGCTCCAGCTTGAGAATTTCCTGAAAGTCAGCCCTGAGTTTCAAGGGGGTTATTTGGATGGCCCTATTGACTTCAAGAGTGACCCTGCGATGTTCCCTGCAGAGGATTCTCCTGAGCTTGTACCATATCGTTGTTTGGATGCTTCCCGTTTGCGACTTGTTGGTAGTGGCAACTGGAGAGTGGTAGATTTCATCCAGGGGCCCTTGTGGTACCTGGACTTGGAAGCGCCCTTCACACATAAATGTCCTCAAAGTTGCTTCTGGCGTTTCTGTTGTCGAGCATGTTGGTAAAACTGTACCACATAGTCGGTTTGTGTCTGCTGTTGACTCCGCTGTTGCTCGTGGTGCCCTTACCAAGGGGCGATCTACGTCTCGGCTCCTCCAGCCTCTGCTGCGGAAGTCAGGAGTGTATCAGCTCTGTTTCGATGTCTATGCAGTGTGGCCCTTTTGCCCTACCAGGTTGAATGTTGCAGACGACCCGACTCGTGATGTCGCTATATCAGGTCTCGGTCGTGCCTCAGCCTTTTGGATCGAAGTGATGTTGATCTGCGCGCCGGAATGGGTTGAGGCGTTTCGCTGCAAACTAGATTCGTTTGGTCTTGCTGATCTCGTTGCCAGTTTCAGGCGAGGGGGCCTTCCCCAAATCCTCCTTTGGGTTTTGTCCGGAGGTCTCCTCAGTGCCTCTCTGTGCTTGCTCTGATCTGCGTCGTTTTTGTGGTCTTCTGTGCTCTGTCGATCCTCGGTATGTGTCTGGCCTCTTGCCGCGTGCTTCGTCCTTGCCGTAAAGCCTATTTCGTGTGTGGACTTCTGTCTCTGCTGGAGAGCCCTGCCCTGCATTCCCCAGGGCGCATGCCATGGAACCTTCTTCAGATGCTGAGCGGAAGAGGGCTGCACTAAGGTCAGAAATTTCGCTGCCAGGTGACAGAGTTGTATTGGATGCCACACGTATGAGGCAAAGGAAGCTGCTGCAACAGTTTCAAATCTGGCTATGGCAGACAAAAGGTATCTCTCTTTCCTATTTGCTGCATGAGAAGCCTTGTGACCCTGAGAAGATTTCCCAGTGGTTGGTTGTGTATGGCAGAGAGCTTTTCAAATCTGGAAAGGCCTACCGCAGTAGACCTGAGCTGCGGAAGCAACTGACTCAGGCCTGGGATCTAGCTGTTTCATGGGTTGCAGGTGAGCCTTTTGTGGGGCTGGCTGTGTGAAGCAGCAATTTTTGCCTTCACTTGGGCTGGCATTCTCCGAATTGGTGAGTCTCTTCAAGCTCGCAGAAAAGACTTGGTTCTACCTGTGAAGATGCCGCCCCAGGAGCCCAACACGCTTTGCTCCGAGTCAAGGAGCCGAAGCAAGCGCGTCACCAAGCTGCCAGAATAGATCCCAGTGACATTGTCATTTTGCTCGGAATTGCATATGGAAAGCTTGGAGATGAGGAGATTTTTTTGGCCTTATTCTGCCTCGAGACTCAGGAAGCGCTTGAGCGATGTCTTGAGAGCTCTAGAATTGCCCCAAGACGGTGAGAGAAAGGCGAGACAGTTTGACCTCTGGTCCTTACGAGCTGGCGGAGCCACCTGGCTCTTAGCCAGCTTGTGCGCAGCCGTGGCCGCTGGGCCACCACGCGCACGATGGAGATCTACCTTCAGGAGATTCTCTATGCCACCTACGTGGAGAAGCTGCCATCAACTGCAAAGGAAGCAATTTCCATTTATGCTGCAGGTTTCCCTGAATTTTTGAAAAGTGTCCAATACTTTGTCAATGCTGGGATACCGTGCAGCACTTGGTATAGCCTGCTGAGAAATAGGCAGTGGACTGAAACGCATGGGATGAGTGGTGGCAATGGAGCTGCTTTTGCACCGGCAAATGGTGCCGCAGCGTAGAGTCGAGCAAAGCCCACAGCATGGAGAAGCTGCCCACAAGTTGACAAACAATCATTCCAGCTGTCGCTCAAGAACCCCGCCCTGTTTTGGGGCCCACCCTTTTTGACTTTGGCCATTTCTCAGCGGTGGCAATGGAGATGCTTTTGCACCGAAAAATGGTGCCGCAGCTTAGAGCAAAGCCCACAGCATGGAAAAGAGCGTGCAGACAACTTGCATATATATATATATGTGTATATATATATATTTGTATATTATATATATATATTTATTTATATATATATACAACTACATGTACGTGTGTGTGTGTACATACATACATATATATATACACGTATATGTATATGTTTATACGTACATACATATATATATATATATTTATATATATACACGTATATGTATATGTTTTTACGTACATAAATATACACGTATATGTATATGTTTATACGTACATATATACATATATACACGTATATGATATGTATATGTTTATACGTACATTATATATATATATATATGTACATCACGTATATGTATATGTTTATACGTACACACACACATATATATGTATATACATATGTGTTTAGTTGTGTATTTGTTTGTTTATGATATTTGCCATTCTTTTAATATAACCTTTAGAAAGGTTTTCTGGATCGAAGGGAAACAGATCCACAGGGGCCAAGATGTGCTAGGCGACTGAGCTGGTGCTGCGGAGCTTCGGCAGAGCAATGCTGCCGTTTCGGCTTCGGAAAAGAGTTTGACTATGACAAGACATGCCGAAACGGTATGCTTTGACATGCTTTTCAAAAAGTTTAACTTTTGCCCAGACATGTTTCATTCTGCATTTGGTTTTACATCTCTTCTCATTCTCGCAGAAGGGGAAGAATGTGCTGCTTCAAACTCTGCGTTGGCATGGTGGAACACGGTTCCAGTTTTTTCTCACTTTTCAACTCATGCTAATGCTGTAGAGGTAAGACGATCCCATGAGTTCGGGTGATTTAGTGAGCAGCATGTTAGGCAATGCATTTGACCTTTGTCTGTACGGTCGCAGCTCTCAGGAAATGTGTGGCAAGCGGCCGCTTACCTAATTTAGAAGATATAGTAGCGGCCCTAGTATACGCACACACATGCGCGCACACGCATATGTCTTAAGCCATTTTGTTGATAGTTGTTGTAATTTGAACTGCTTTGAACTTTCATGACCCAGGAGACATCACCGACACTTCATGTCTGCCATTATTTTATCCCGATCATGATTTCCCGGTCGCTATCACCTGGACCATCATCACATGTGACGCAGTTTGTTTACTTAAGCAACAAGGGATAATCCTCCTTGTCGTTGCCGCTGCCCCATTTGCTGTCATCATCTAAATCGCGTCATTTTCACCACCAGCGTTCATAGCGTTCCAATCGGGTGATTCAAAACCGTGGCACTGCCTCAGATGGCTTCATGTTGACCCTGCCCTTTTTTTTCCACCTTATTGTGGCAGGACCCATCAACACAGACGTATGGAAATGTATTCCTGCACAACCAAAACCCCAACAATGAGATGACACACACACACACACGCATGCATTTATACACCTATACATTGTTACATGTGTGTATATATATATTGTTACATGTGTATATATACATACAGCAATGCTTGTATATATATATATATGGTTTATATGTATATAGTGTATATATATAGGTAGTATATACATATATATAGTTGTGTATATATAGTGTATATATAGAGCATAGGTATATATATATTATAGTGTGTATATTTATAGTGTATATATATATATACTATGGTATATATATAGTTTATATATATATATATATACACACCATAATGTGTATGTGTATACACACATACATACACACCTTTATAATACATGATTACCTGCGATTTCACATACATTCCAATTCCAGCTGGATTCCAGGATCATTGTGCAAGCTTTTAGACATACTTTGATCAAATTCGAAGCATTTTGATGCATTGATGTGGCAGTTTGCATTGAAGGTTCAGCAGAACTTGACCTTCAAGTGCTCGAGGCAGCTGTCAGCGACGCGCAGCAGCTTCAAGGACGGGGCCCGCAGTGGTCCACGCCTTTGTCGCATCAATATCAGTTGCGCGATTCAGCAGCCATGGCAATGTCTCCACACTACACTCGTAACATATAAATTCATTGAAAATTGAAATCGCTGCCTGCCAGAAGTGCAAAGATTGTACAGCTTGCGCTTGGCAAAGCTACCGATAAAACCGAAAGGCATGGACACCAGGAGACCTAAATGCTTGCGCTCCTGCGTCTCACATCTGCTACTGTTTCCATCTCTTCACAGAGGTAACTTGTAGCATTGCTACTTCAACTGCTAAATTGGCCACCTCATACTGGTCATGGGCCTACAACACATACGGGTTTATTTCAGAGGGACCAGATAGTACCTGCATGTGTTTGGAATGATAGTGTTGGGTGTGTAGACTCGATTAGACACCCTGTGAGGAATTGATGAAGAACTGCTGGCAGAGGCAGAGCAAGTTCTGGAATTGGCAAAGTGCATTGGAATTGACGAGAAGCCAGAGGTGCTAAAAGAGCGCCTCTTTAACGCTGTCAACGATGGTGAGCTTTCCGTCGCCCAAGCTTGTTTGGATGCCAATGCTGGGACCTCATTGCAACTTTTCATTGACGTGGTGGATGAGGATGGAAACACTCCACTCTCAGAAGCTGCATGTTACGGTGAAAATGAACTGGTCGAATTCTTCTTGTCCAGGGGAGCTCACCCAGATTCACGCAATGAGCTAGGACGCACGCCGATTTGGAGAGCGTGTTACAATGGTCACTTCGAAGTCGTGAAGTTGCTGCTTGAAAATGGGGCGGATAAGTCAATCGCAAGCAATACTGGAGATGCGCCTGGAAAGCAACTTGGAGAAGAAACTAACATACGTATGTTCGATGATATTTGTTCTTTTTCCTGCTGCAGCTCCGTTCACGTTAGCGGTTTGATATGATGTTCCGTTAGACACAGTAGTGCAATGTAATTGGGAGCGCGCACACATGTGAATATGGAATCATATGGATGTGTACTAAATCTTATTATCTATACATATTCCTACAAGCTGTTACTCTATCTACATCACTATATATGAGGGTTCGATGTTTGTGGGGAGTGTCAAACACCCATGCAGGTTTCCTTTAAAGCACGGAACCCATTCTTGTGATGGCTTGCAGACCTCCGTATGCAGTGATTTGGTTTGGTGTATCTTCATGTATCTCCACTATTAATATGATAATAACATAGGATGTAATAAAATAAAATTTAATTTAATTTGATTGAATTTAACTTAATATAACATCATTTAATAAACCATAATTGGATATAATAAAATATAATAATACACAGTAGAATATAACTTAACATAATACAATGTAATATAATATAATACAATAAAGTATAATATATATACTTAAATAAATATATATATATATATAAACAATATATATATATATTTATTTAGAATAATGTATATATATATATATATTTAAATATAAAAATAATATATATATATATTATCATAATATGTAAATGGTATAATATATATATATATATTGAAAGTAATATATATATATATATGTATATATTATATACAAGAAACATGTAATATATATATAGATTTATATACAATAATATGTATATATAAGAAATTGCATATATTATATTTAATATAACATTTGGTATGTGATATTTTATTTTTGATATCTGATATATTATACATGTTTTTGATATATGATATATGATATTCTATTTATTATACATGAATATGATCTATGAAATTTGATACATTATATTATATTTGATATATAATATACTGTTTATGATATATGATATTTGATATATGACATTTGATTTTTGATATATGATATATTAAATTTGATATTTACTATACTATATATGATATTTGATATATGATATACAACATAGAGTTTTCTATTCCTGATATTTGTTCGGCCAGGCATGGAACTGCGGAAACGAAAGCCCTGATTGCGGCATGGGATCCGGAGGAGACCGTGAAGCTGAAACAGGCGCGAAATCTCGGAGGCTGGCAGCCCCAAAAGGAGAAGAAAGGCCGGGCGAAACCAGTTGTCCAGGCCGAGCTGACGCCGCAACATGCCTCAATGGACCATTTGAGACATGCGAGACATGTGAGACATGTGGGCAAGCACCCGAAGCTTCGCAGAATTTAGTGAACTTAGTCGCGCTGCAACTGAAGTTGGATTTGCTTGTTGACTTTGCCGTGAAAATCAAGGTTGCAAAAGATGCTGCAAAGCGGAGAAGAACCGGCGTGGCCGCTGAAAGTGGGACTTCGTGAATTGCCCCTGGCATTGTCTGCCGCTCATGACTTTGGGAAGGCGCCTTTGGTTTTCTGCACACTCTGGTTTGATGCATAGAGCTGCAATGATGATATTGACTTCGCACACACACACACATACACAACTACAGTTACAGTCCACCCGTTGTCGGGTTAGGCCATTCCAATTTTGTCACCAAAACAACAAGAGAGACACATTACCCACACTTACCGTGGACTTGCAACATCTTGCAAGTAGACCTGTGTCCAAGAAAGAAAGACGTGAGCTGTGACAGCGCTGTCAAGGTGGGTTTGGTGGTGGCCAATGGATTAGAGGAAGTTGAACGATACCTTCTCTACTCCTGTGAAGGGCTCATTGATGGAAAGCAGCTGATTGGAGAAGTCTTTATTAAGAAAAACCAATCGCTGGAGGAAGCCAAGGAGATGCTGCGAGATTTGTTGCTGCGTCTTGTCTGGGAGCCGGACCACAAGCGTTCGCATACGTTTTTCTTCATCACTGCACGTCTGGATATTTTTGCATGTCAGGTCCGATTCCGAAATTGCCGACTTGACAATGTCTTTGATGGCTTTCTTGATTGGCTAAGGTCTTCTATGGAAACGCATGGTGTTGGCGTCTCTCTCCACATTCGCATGGGTGATTCGGCATGCGACCTCCAACGGTTCTGCGGCGACGGCATGTTCCCCGCTGAAGTCTTTGGAGGTCCACAGCGCTGGAGCAACGAAGAGGCTCGCTTCATGAAACGATTCGTCAAACTGAGCACGAAACAAATTGAAATCTGGCAGAATCTGGCTCCTTTATCTCCTTTATCCAAACCTTGTGGTGTGGAACCTCCTGTTGAAGCTAGATCTGTACAATAGCAATGCCGAGCACAGAATATGGTCCAGACTGATCTACACTACTACAGTATTTGCCAAAAAAGAAAGGCGTGCTGATGCAGTTGTCGCACGATCCAGGTTCTTCGCCACTTTCCACATAGCGGGATATCACTTCAAAAAGATTTCCAACTAGCAGGAAGCCTAGACAATCTCAGATGTTTTGACGGTTTTGGTCCGAGACAAAGTCATCCAAACTAGGATGAACAAAATTGAAGTGTCTCAGACGAGCTATGATGCCCTTCGCTTCATTGCAGACTCTTGCATCACTTTTACCCCGTTGGCCGAGGAGGTTCTCTGGTGATTATGTCCCTTTAAACGGCTGTATCCTGACTTAGGTGATTAGCACTCGCTTCAACCTAGAAGACTGCAGGCTTCATTTGGCAGACAAGATCCCATACTTTGAGGCACAAAGTGGCAACATGTAACATGTTTTTTGCAATCGGAGCATTCGGCCACAGTGTGGATGTTCGGCTCAATGCAGCAGATGATACTCATTACACTCGATGCTGTCAGGAGCTGGCTTTCATCGAAATCGACCCGGAGTCCGTCAGCTGAGAATGGAGGATTGGTTTCACCTCTGCTCCACTGCTCCTTTGGAATCGTTTGAGTCTAGTCTAGTGTTGAATTTACGCCTGCCGATGGCTGATTTCTTCACTGGCTGTGCGACGAAAAAGGGGAGATTGGTTTTTAGGGGATCAGCATAGTTATTGCGATCAGATCATTCTTCCTGGGTACCTTTTTCCACTGAAATCTCCTGGAGAAGCTGTGTCCAAGTCGAGATTTGCTAAGAGGGATATTGAGAGGATTTGACCGGGATGGAGTGCTGCAATACTTGCGCACACTTCGACCACTCGTGTTTTCACCAGTAAAAAGCCAGGTCATGGAAGCGGCACAAACTGGAGGCAACGGTTGTGATTGGTTGCGATGTCGCAATATTCCCGTCGTTGTGGTTTCTGTGTCTGTGTGGTTCTATGTCGGCCTCTTTACTTTGTAATTAGTTCGTTTCTGATTTGACGATTGGAAGGACTGCATCGGCGTGTTCGCGAGTTGGAGGAGCACTTTTCGTGTTGTGTTTACCTTTGTGGAATTTGTCCAGCAATCTGTCATACTTTCTTACGCGACACAAGACCTTCTCAGCTAGTGGTCGCCTGTGTGCCCTTAGCTGCTCAGCCAAGTTTTGGACACTCTTTGCAGTCCATGGAACTTCGCTTTGCTCGGAACCAGACATTGAACCAGGACAAGCTGAAGCGCTTGATTCCAATATCGGATCGTTTACGACAGAAGGAAGGTTTGGGAAACGCTGAAATGGGCTGTCCACACCCTGGAAATCCAACCAATTGTCCTTCAGTTTGCATATAGAACTCATTAGTGAAGTATGACATGCAGCACAGCACACACACACACACTTTCAAAACCGAGACTCGAGTCGCAGAGTCGCGGGGTATAACAGGTGGCGACTCGAGCTTCTGGAAGAGGGTGATGCGATCTGTGCGGCACAGCATGACGGCCCGACGCGGTGCCCTGACATCAGACAGTCACACGCTGCGAGATCACTGTGAGTCCTTGTCCAATTGGTGAGTCGAGTCCCATTTGAGTCACGCAGTCAGTTGAGAACGCTGGCAGTTTCCAGGATCATCTGCAATGAAAGCAGATACTGTGCAGAGAGCGTCGGGGTCTCAGAAATGGTCAGCAGTTCTCAACGATGTTGTATGACATGATGCTCCTCTGTGATCTTTTCCTTCATCCTTCTCAGAGTACACAAAGGATCTATCATACATATTCATACAGTTTCATACATTACAATACATTGCAATATGAGATGTATCCACTGCGCCGACAGGACATCTGGATTAAAGAACAATCTGGGAAACTTGGACAGGCTTCACAGCAGGGCCCCTTAGAGTGGAAACAGATTGCAGGACGGCAGGACATGGCAGGACCATACCGTAGATGGACGAATTATTCAAACCCTTATACATACAGCAACCCCCTGCACCCCAAATATCAATGTTATTTTCTTGTTTGGTTCGTTCCTTCGAATGGGCGAAATAAATCAAACCCCCAGAGCAGGAACAGCGCTACGAAACCATAACATTGAAATTCGGGGGAGGTAGGGGGTGGCCTATAACTCATGGATAGGGGTTTGAAAAATTTGTCCATCTACTGTAGCAGTACTTTGATCCTTCAATGGTAGATCTAGCAGACGTGTGTCCTACAATTTTTGGAAAACATTGGTGCCATAGAAACACAAAAGCAGCGTTCCTCAGGTGAGCTCGTGCTCATTTGGCAAGCGCTTCCCCCCAAGCCTCCGAAAATGGCGGCTCAGCTGGAAGTCACTGCAGAGATCGGCAACTTTTTGTCACAGAGACAACTCGGAACGTGACAGGCTGCAGGAACCCTTCTTCTTCGACCGATGGCTCCACAGGTCGTTCAACATCATTTCAAAATGACTTTTAACTTGGACTTTTTCTATTCATCTTGCTCTCACACTGCTGGTTTCGTCCAAAAGGAGACGCCTATATAATGTTTGCTTGGTGAAAGGGTGGGCTGCTTTTGCACCTCTTGATAGGTGTTGCAGGAAGCTGTACGCAACTTCTACCTGAAATCATGTGGCCGACACAGACAGGCAGCTTGGATATGCTTTTCATAAAGTTCAATCTTGTCATATCTTGTCATCATGCATTACAGATATTACATTCCATCCCATTCCATCCTGGCTTAATCTGGAATGCCTTGCTCCAGTATGACTTTGATGGGCTTCTGAAGTATGTATTACAGACAGCTTCACTCATTTGATATGGTCAATCCCTGTACACCCTTGAGTTGTGTCACAAGATCAGCAACTGGTTCTGAGCACACATCCAGTTGTCCTTCCAAGATGAAGCCTTGAAATATCCTGATTCAGGTGGAACAAGCAGTGTGCAACCTGTGTCGAATGGCGGCTTGGCAACATTCCCGTAGATACCATTTCAAGTGAGTTGAGTTGAGCTCCCCAGCAGTCACTGGCCATCAGCAGCCACCACTGAGTACTTTGAGTATTAGGTTTTCTGTCAGAGTACTAAAGTGTTAGAACAGTTTTCTTTTGCCCCATTTCTTGCAGTTTTCTACACGCCAAGCCCAAAAGTTCAATAGCATTTTGGAGCCGCTAGGGGTACAAAAACTTCCAAAAACTTGTAGACTCCATTTCAGCCCTCTAAATGTACACAACAAGCATTAAAGGGAGACGCTGGGACCAGCCACCACAGAAGCACTCTTGAACACTGATTCCACCACATTATTTGGCATTTGCTGGAGCTCAAAAGGAAGCTGCTAAGCTGCTGGCTCATCATGCTTTCCAAATAAATACGAGTGGGCTACTCTTGAAGATTCAAATCTTTTTTTTGACCCTGCAAGGTCCTACAATTCGGGAACAATCCCAAAGTCAGTTGCTCAAACAAATCTCAAATCTGAGAACTTACTGTAGGTCGTAATTCTGTGGCCCAACGCACCAAGGTGCTGCTTTTTGCTATTATGTGTCCGATACCCAAGATGAACAGAGCAAGATGCAACAAGATGCAACAAGGAACTGAAACGATTCCACCATATTCCCCAAGGTGACATTGTCACGTTTGGGGAGTTGGAGGGCAAAATGCCCAAGGCACCGGTGCAAAGAGTACGAAACGCATCGACACGCATCGAAACGGATCGAAGTGTTGGATTTGTCCTTCAATTTGACACGTTTGACACGTGTCAATGCTGCAACAGACAAACTTTCTTGCTTTAATGAAGACTTCCAGATCTGACTCCTTTTGCTTTGGTAGCACGGAATTCCCTCAAAAGTCTAAGTCCCTTTCCATCCTTTTCCAGGTTGTCAATGATGTGAAGTGTTACCTGGAAAGCCTGCAGCCTATCATCATTTCAAATCCTAGCAGCCGATTTGTGTTTTGAAGCTGTGATTGAGGCCCAAAGCTGGACTATGTATCGAACCTGCCGTTTGATGCTTCTTGGACACAACATGGAGTGTACAAGAAGTTTATATGAGGACTTTTGACGGTTTTTTTTGTCTAAAGCTGTCAACGGGTCTGATGAAACGACACAGAAACTCAAGCATTTGATGCAGGTTCTCAGTGATGCAATCAAAGGGGTACAACTCTTGCGTTACCCTCAACAAATTGGCGATTTGCAAAGCGCTTCAAAGAGTACCCAGGCTGTTCACACCATGAGCGAGTTTATGACTGCCATCAAGAACGTGAAACGCTCGAAGTGCTGCGCCTAGAGTGAGCCTTTGTGCGTTTCCAATCCACACGTTTTAAGAACATATTCCGGTCATTGCCATTCTTTCAAAAATGACCTTTATTCATCAACTTTCCTGCCAGCGCTGTTCGACAGGCAATTTGCAGGAGGTAATGATGGAAGCTTGGAGCGAATTCCACGGCAAGCTTCGGAACACAGAGGCTTGAAACTTCAACGGATACTTACTTGGTTGCCTTTCACGTTGGCCGGCCATTTGCCTTTTGCGTGAAAGCTCTCCACATGAAGATCATGTACGCATTCTGCGTGAATTGGAGACGGATCACATCAGTGGAGTCCACAGTGCACCCGCACTTGAGCTTTTGCAGGGAAAGCTGCAGAGATAGAGGATTCTCTTCTTCCTGTTCCGCAACAGCCTGAGAAGTTGCTGCTTTGTTGACGTTTCTGAAAGATCATGCCATGTTGACATTCCTTGCTCCGCAAACCCATAAACAGTGACATTCTTTTGGGCCAGGCTACTCTTCATAGCTGCCAACGTAATCTGCAGCCGCAGCAAGGCAACCGAAACATGCAAATTGCCAAGGGAGATTCAGATAGATTTAGTATGATTTAGTCAGATTCAGATAGATTTAGTAGGTTGCTTTAGCCTTCTCTTACCGAAGCTTGGGTTCACACCCTATTCCCACCCTATTCGCTGGGTCGCTTTCTATTGGTTTTCTCGCTATGTCCTTGGCCTGGACAGTTAACGGCGCAGTACTTCAACCTGATGATGCTTAGTTACGCTCGGTTGGGCACCGAGTGGAGCAGAGCGAAGCAGAGTGATACTGTAACCACTGTAGCTGCCGAATGCCCCCAGGGATGAAACAGCCCGTAAAAGCAATGAAATGTAATGAATAGCAATGATATATCGTGTTGGATGTTCCGTCATTGAGGCAGCCCATCCTCGTGTCGCCGGTAAAAAGCCAGGCCTTCATACAGCAAGAAAACAAATCCCGCGTCGTCAACCCTGAACCATAAAGCAAACAATTTCTGAGTGTGCAAACATTGCAAAATCGCTCTTCATTGTGTTGCAAAGCAGCTGTTGTCGGCTGTAGTTGATATATGTCGAATTATGTTGATATAGGAAAGGTTTGAGGGTTTGTACGGTGACTAGCAGATGCCTCAGCAATCCTCGCCATGCATGCTGCTCTTTGTATTAGGAATTGGACAAGCTCCTCGCTGTACCACGGAATTCCGGATCCACGGAGCGGAAGAGCGACTCAGAGGTTGGGTGCGGCGGTGTGACCGCTTGCATTGTTCGACGATTTCTTTCGAAGGACGAAGTGAGTCGATCTTGTGACAGGGTACCCCGTATGTGCAGATGGTGTATGCCCTGTGCCATGATTGTGCACCTGTCTGTGGCAAGGATGCGCACGTGCCAAGTCTATCCATGTCTGGCTATAGTTTATCCATGTTGATCAGATTTGATCAGATCCTAGTCATGCTGATTCAATTTCAATCCCCGCCCACCACATTCAACGATTCGGACCTTCACAGTTGGCCTTGCGTGTACTTGAGGTGGTCATGTGAGTCATGTGAGAGGTTAGAGGAAGCTCACCCTTTGTGTGGAATTGACTTCTTTTCGGGTACCGGGTAGGGGGTAAGTTGGGGAATTGGAGTGTCAGAGTCAGAGGATTGCTTAGCACCAGAAGGGATCGGGTCCTTTTGGAGGCTGCTGTTGCCTCTCCCACTCCAGATATACAGCGCTCCGTGTCGAGGAGACAAAATGCAGAAAGGAAACAACTGCTGCAGCATCACAGTATCACACTTCATGATGTGCCCTTTTGCAAACCTGTTTGCAAACCTCTTTCTGCAATCTGGGATGCGGTGGGATACAGCAACATATTTTGTGTCATTTGTGTGATGCCAATGTGCCTTGGAAGGAAATCATACGACTCCTTGTCCAGCAAGAGCTTCTCCTCAGGAGTCATACTGTGTGCGTGATTTGCGCACTGCCCTTTGAAAGTCATTCAATACATATTTAAATAATGATTCATTAATGATAAATAGATATATAAACAATACATATACATATATATACATTATACAGATAGATGGTGTAGATCATTCTCCCTTCCGCCCGTGGAGTGATAAGCGCCTGAATTTTCTGTGTTTGACGCAGGAATCGGGGACGAAGAAGCAACAGTCTCCGCAGAGGCCAGACTCTGCGGGTTAAGTGAATTTATCTGCAAGAGACCTGTAAAAGACACGTTATGATATTTTTCTATACACACATATCACGTATACCAAAACAGCAAAGATGTATACACTGATGTGATATCATGAAGACGATGAAACCACTGTTTTTTTAACCTCGATATCTCGGATTTCATTTCCTCAGGCCTTGATTGTGTCTCATTTGATTGCTGCTGATCGTCTACGTCGACATCCAGACATGTGGGAGGAGAACTCATATTTTCTGTGGGAAGTAGCTCTTCCAAAGCCGCAAGACGCTTCAAGAATTGCATTGCGTGACTTGTGGCTTGCTTGTTGATATTCATGATGCTTCATCTCTTGTTCCATCCCAAAAAAAGGTCCGGTGCAGCTACAGTGGCTCTTTCTACCACTGATTCTGTTAGTTGCTGGGCCCAGTCCCTAACCGGCTCTCAAACTGCTTTCACTACTCACAACGGCGCCAAAAGGCTATCCCAGGGCTATCCCACCTGAATATCAACACAGTTGGCACAGTTGGCTGGGTACATGGGCTCCATTGGGCTCCTGTCAGCGTTTGCCATGGGTCATCTACAAGCTATACGGTTCAATCGCTCCAGCTACCCAGCCTGTTTAAAGCTACAGTACATCGTATGCACCAATACTAGCTTCCTGGTCCATCAGAAGGAAGGCCTGTCTATCTGCAACAACTCGATTCAAGAGTGAACATACTCTTTGTATCTCTTTATAGTGAATGTTTCTCAGCATCTTCTGTTCGCACAGATTTGACAGATTCTCTCTTTTGTTTTGAACTCTCTGAGTTTCAGGAGACGAACTCCTTTGTTGACAGTCTATGGGAAGCAATCATGAAGACGACTCGGAAGAAGGCCAGAACGGCCAGATTTCTTCAAATAATCTTTGACTCTTTGAATTTGAATCTCAGCACACTGCATTTGTTCTTTCTAAGTTTGGACTGGCTGACCTCAACCTGCAGTACAGTAGGAATAACAAATCAGTGTTTGCTTACTTATTTTCACTAGTGCTCGCGCTTCTGGTATTCCAGAAAGTTGCCACCCTCATCCTTTCCTTTACCGGCACACCCTAAAAACCATCTATGGGAAAAGACTTTGGACGACTATCACAATCCATATGTGATGCTTGAACAGGTCTTGGGACATCTTGGGTTTTCTCCGAATGTCACGTGTCACCGTGTCACAAGCTCCTCACAAGCTCCTCACATGTGCTCCTTGCCAGTCACGGCTCAGCACTTTCTCAATTCAGCTGGGTAGGGGCCTCGGCGGCCTCGGCGGCCTCGGTGGCAGATAGATTTCATTGTGAACTGTCAGACCATGTCAGACCTGTCAGATCCGGTCAGCATGTCATGTCGTGCTTCTTTTTGTACTGGTGTGGCCGGTGTGTCATATTCTTGTTTGTAGACCAGAGCTGCTTGCTACACAATTTGATTTGGAGACACTTGGCCCTCTGAGATCAATGGGAGATTGCAGAATCAAACATGGCTGCCCAGGCCAAATATTCAGCTGCAAATTGCATTCATTGCGTTCATTGCATTCATTGTTTTTTAAGCGCTTAAGTCGCTTGTATAGGTGCATTTCTTGTGACAACCTCTTCCTTGTGCATGCTTCTGCTTGATACTGCCTTTGTTCTGCATCTGGCCTGTGCAGGTGGCACTGGTTTCTTCAATTGAGGGTAAGTAAAGTACTGTACCCCAAAAGTTCTTTTCCATTCATACTGCTGTTGCTTTTTCCCAAAAGCATCTCCGATGCTTGGGTTCTCCTTTAGGTTACTTTGCCGCGAGGGGAGCAATACGGAAGCAGCGGCGAGAGGGTGGACGGAAACCGTGGGAAATAGTTTGGGGAGAGCTCCGTCGGGAGGGAGCGAGATGGAAGCGACGACAGGGTGGACGGAGGGAAACTGTGGGACATAGTTTGGGGAGAGCTCCGTTGGGAGGGAGCAAGACGGAAGCGACATGAAGCGACGACACGGTGGACGGAGGGGAAACCGTGGGAAATAGCTTGGGGCGAGCTCCGTTGGGAAGGAGCAAGAACGGAAGCGACAACAGGGTGGACGGAGGGGAAGCCGTGGGAAATAGCTTGGGGAGAGCTCCGTTGGAAGGAGCGGGATGGAAGCATCGAAACGGTGGACGGACGGGAAACCGTGGGAAATAGCTTGGGGAGAGCTTCGTTGGGAAGGAGCGAGACGGAAGCGACGACAGAGTGGACGGAGGGGAAACCGTGGGAAATAGTTTGGGGAGAGCTCCGTTGGGAGGGAGCAAGACAGAAGCGACGACACGGTGGACGGAGGGAAAACCGTGGGAAATAGCTTGGGGCGCGACGACAGGGTGGACGGAGGGAAACTGTGGGAAATAGTTTGGGGAGAGCTCCGTTGGGAGGGAGCAAGACGGAAGCGACATGAAGCGACGACACGGTGGACGGAGGGGAAACCGTGGGAAATAGCTTGGGGCGAGCTCCGTTGGGAAGGAGCAAGAACGGAAGCGACAACAGGGTGGACGGAGGGGAAGCCGTGGGAAATAGCTTGGGGAGAGCTCCGTTGGGAAGGAGCGGGATGGAACCATCGATGCGGTGGACGGACGGGAAACCGTGGGAAATAGCTTGGGAGAGCTCCGTTGGGAGGAAGTGACACGCTGAGAAGGAGAGCTGTTGGCACGGGTTTTCAGGACAAATTCCATCAATGTGATTGTCCAGAAAAAGTGTGGGCCCAAGACTTGTCAAGTGGTTTGCAAACATTGGGCGATGGGACATGCATAGCTTCGTTGGCAGGGAACGAGACTAAAAGAGCAGAGCTGTTGGCACGGATTTTTCAGGACAAATTCCATCAACGCGATTGTCCCGAAAAACTGGTGCCAAAAACTTCTTAAACGGTGTCTAAACGCTGGGCAAAGGGACATGCCAGACATGCATGGGAAAAAGTTCTTTGCTGGAGGGGTTTTATTTTGCACGGCGTTCTGTCCGTCGATGCTTGGTTTTCGCTCCCTTTGCAGGGAAGCAAACTAAACGATAACCCAAGCATAGGATATGCATCAGCGTGAACGGACAGGTGGGGAAATAGCTTGGGAAGAGCTCTTCTGGGAGGGAGCGGCACTGAAAATGCGGAGCTGTTGGCACGAGTTTTACACGGAGCAGCTTTTACACAGAGGAGCTCTACGCAGAGGAGCTTTACATAGAGGAGCTTTTACACAGAGAAGCTTGTACACAGGGAGGACTTTACACACACACTCTTTTACACACAGAGTCTTGTACACAGAGACACTTTTGCACAGCAATGGTTTTATACACAGAAGCTTTTACACAGAGAAGTCTTTATACAGAGTAGTCATGACACAGAGAAGTTTACACACACACACACGCACATGGGCTTTTACACAGAGAAGCCTTTTACACAGAGCAGCTTTTACACAGAGGACCCTGAGGAGCTTTTACACACAGACGCTTTTACACAAAGAAACTTTTACACAAAGCAGCCTTTACACACAGAAACGTTTACACACAGAGGAGCTTTACACACAGAAGCTTTTACGCACTGAAACTTTTACACGGGAAAGCCTTTACACAGAGAAGCCAGTACACACAGAAGCTTTTACACAAAAAAGCGTTTACACAGAAACTTTTATGCACAGACGCGTTTACACACAGGAAGTTTTTACACACAGAAGTCTTTACGGCGCACTGAAACTTTTACACAGAGCAGCTTTACACCCAGAAGCTTTTACACAAAAAAGCCTTTACACACTGAAGTTTTTACACGCAGAGGCTTTTGCACAAGGAAGCTTTTACACAGGAAAGCTTTTACACGGAGAAGTCTTAACACAGAGAAGCCTGTACACACAGAGGCTTTTACAGAGAGAAGCCTTTCATACAGAGAAGGCTTGACACAGAGGAGCCTTTACACAGAGAAGTTTTTACACACAGGAGCTTTTGCACAAGGAAACTTTTACACAGGAAAGTGTTTACACACAGAAGCTTTCACACACAGAAGCTTTTTACATAGAGAAGTCTTACACAGAGAAGCTTTTGCGCACAGACGCGTTTACACAGAGAACTCTTTTCACAGAGGAGCTTTTACGCACAGGCGCGTTTACACAGAGAAGTCTTTACACAGGGGGGCTTTTGCACACAGAATCTTGTTCACACAGACGCGTTCACACACAGCAGGTTTTACAAAAAGACAACTTTACGGCGCACAGAACTTTTACATAGAGCAGCTTTTACGCAGCGAAGCTTGTACACACAGGGGAGATTTATACACAGAAGCTTTTACACGAAGAATTTTTTTATACACAGAAGCTTTTACACACAGAAACTTTTACACACAGAAGCTTTTACACGCAGAAGCTTTTACACAAAAAAAACCTTTATACACAGAGGAGCTTTTACACACAGACGGGTTTACACAGAGGAGTCTTTACATACGGAAACGTTTACTCAGGGAAGCTTTTACACACAGAAGCTTTTACACAGAGTAGTTTTTACACAGAGAAATCTTTACACAAAGAAGTCTTGACACAGAGAAGCTTGCACACACACACAGAGGCTTTTACACAGAGACACCTTTTACACAGAGCAGTTTTTTCACAGCGGAGCTTTTGCACAGAGGAACTTTGACAAAGAGAAGTTTGTACACTCAGAGGCTTTGACACAGAAAAATGTTTTACACAAAAAACTTTTACACACAGAAGCTTTACACAAAACAAACCTCAACACAGAGGAGTGTTTACACACAGAAGCTGGTAAGCAAAGAAACTTTCACAAACACACACATTCACACAGAGGACGTTTTACACAGAAGTTTCTACACAAAAAACCTGTACACAGAGAAGTTTTCACCCGCAGAAGCTTTTACATACAGAAGTTTTTTCGCAAAGAAACTTTTACACACAGAAACTTTCACACACAGAAGCTTTCACACACAGAAGCTTTCACACACAGAAGCTTTTACACACAGTTTTTTTTTCACAAACAAAACTTTTTACAATCCTTTACACACAGGAACTTTTACACAACGAAACTTGTACGCACAGACGCGTTTACACACAGTAGCTTTTACGCGTAGAAGTTTTTGTGCAGAGAAGTCTTTGCCCATCTTTCATCATGTCTTATTTTTCATGATCATTCACCGTCTGTCATCTTCATACCTTCCTTTTCATGCTCTTTTGGTCAGCTCCCTCCGTCGTTTAGTTTTCATTTCGCACGGTGTTCTGTCCGTCCATGCTTCGTCCTCGCTCCCTCTGCTGCGACGCAAACTAAACGAGAACCCAGGAATAAATAGCGGCTAAAAAGATGGGATAGAGTTATAGTTACATTAGAAATAGCGACTAGAAGAATGTAGACGTAGCTGACACAGCATGCTTAAAGATCTTACGTCGGTTTCGTGCAGAGCACAGCTGCCCACACCACAAGATTTTTTTAAAAAGGCGCGTTTTTAAAATGTTTTTTTCCCGCTCGTACTTCTGCGTTGGGGCTTTGTCTGTTTTTTGTGTTTTCTTCGCTTCCTGCTTTTCGCCCCTTGGCCTCTCTATGTGCATTTAGTTTTTGTCACTCCAGGATTCCAGTCTCTTAGGATCTGTCTTTTGCAAATCAATTTGACTTTACTGACTTTACCTGTTTTCCAAAGGAAACTGTGGCATTTTTTTCTGCATTTGCTATCTCTACTGAGTTTTTCGTTGCTGTTCCCGCTTCTTTTTTGTTTGCATCATGTCTTGTGACTGTTCTCTGTGTTGCCTTCAGGTGTTGTTTCAAGTTGAAACAGTTCCGGGATAAGCCATAGCAACTGATGTACCTTCATTAGTGTTTGAAACCTTGCTTTCCCAAAGGCTTACTTCCAAGTTTTGCCTGCAATGCCTGGAGCCTTTCCAGATGTTCCCGCTTTGTCTGGAAAGAAGGTTGCACCTCCCTGCGAAACTAGATCCGGGTTTTAAGGTCCAAATTGTTTGGGGAAACACTACCCTTGGACGTGCGTTGAAACCCGTGGTTTAGTTTGCAGTTCCAATATGTTTGTGTCATATTTGCATTTGAGCAGACGAATCAGATTACATATTTGTATCAGGTGACAACTGAGCGTTTTCGACTACAGGCCTGTTCCTCGCAATGTTGACTGAAGAGTACCAAAGTACTGTCAGTTTGACGTCGAATGTCAGGTGCTTTGCAGTGCGGAGTTTTGACCGTCCGAGGTGCCGGAGGCCCTTGTGGAAGCAGCGCTATTGGCAATGCAGCCTGAACTTGCTCCTTTGCTGCATGTAATGTCACTCAATGTGCATATGTGTTCGAACGGATACAGGTGACACAGGTGACAGTTGTGACACAGGTGACATGTCACAATATGTCTTGTATCTTCACATCTGTCCTCCATGTTGCACATTTCTGCGGTCTTTGTGGCCACTGTGGCCTCCTGGGTTCAAGTCGAAGCACAACGCATTGCGAATTGTGAAGCATTGCGAGCTCATCCCAAGAGCTCTTCATCGGGCTTGAAGCTGACCAGATCCTGATCAAAGAGATGTGGCAAGCAGAGCTGAAACAGATGGAAGAAAGGCTGCGACTTCAGATGCACACAGCAACTCGTCCATATGACGCCTGGACATCTTTGAAATATATGGCCCTCTTGAGTGCATTTGGAGTTTGTGCAGCCCTATGCTACCCATTGCTTTGGGTAGGGATGGCATTGCTTTGCTTCATGCCCAGCAGCCAGCTCTATGCACCTCCTTTGGTTGTTTTGGCGGCCTTGGGGACGGTCTATGGATCTGGCATGCTGACCATCTACTACGTGAATGCATACCTCGGAGTGCCCCTCACTGATCTGGGCGTGAGCTTCAGTTTTGCAATTCTTAGCTTGGCAGCAGTGACAGCTGCAGAGAAGCACCAGGTCAAGAAAGAGAGCGATAGAACAAGTGGGTGTGGCCGTCAGGTTCTCTCGTTGTGGAAGTACACCATCACACCCATTGTGGCACTGTCCTTTGTGTTGCAGTTTGGATGGCCAGGAGCACTATTTGGTGCAACTTCCTTTGTGTTGGTACTGAAGATCTTCAGGGCAGTGCTGCTCAAGCTTTGCTGGGCAGGTTGTCCTTCCCCAGGAGAACAGATGCGTGTTCTGCTGTCTGGAGATTCCTTTCCTCCGAAATTGGATGGAGTGCAGAACTTTGCCCGTAACACCATCCAGGCTTTGGTGCGGGATGGGCACAAGGTTCATGTCTTCTGCAGCAATGGCAGCCCAACTACTCACTTGGCTCCAGAGAATTATGGTGCCACTGTGACTCGAGGACCTGGGGTGGAGGTTCAGCCGAAACACAAGATTACCTTGCCATCTCCTCACTTCTTGGTGGCATTGATGCGTTTCAAGCCTCACATCATTCAGTTCTTCGACTTCACTCCATGTGCAATCTTCGTGGTGCCGTTTCTATGGTGGCTGGGCATCCCAGTCGTTATCTCCCACCACTCGCGTATCGACCTCTATGCAGCGTATGTGCCTGGCTTCATTGGTGACTACTCTCCACAAGTCGTCAGAGCAGCTTGCGAAATCGTGTTCCCTTTGGTGACGGGACACCTTCTCATTGATGGCTCTCAGAAGGATCAAAGTTGGTTCCAGGGACATGCAAATACCCGCTTCTGGGCCACAGGATGCGACTTGGAATTCTTCCATCCTTCCAAAGCAAACCCAGAGACGCGTGCAATCTGCAGCAATGGTAGACCTGATCTTCCTCTTGTGGTCTTTGTTGGGCGACTTTCACCAGAGAAGCAGGTTGACAAACTCATTGATTTGGTGAAAGTCACAAACCTGCCAGGTGAGCCAGAGTTGTGCCGCTTCGCCATCATTGGCCATGGTGACTCATGGGAGTCGATACATCGGGAGATTGGGAACAGACCAGATGTGTACATGCCTGGTGCAGTTACTGGAGAGCAGCTTGCCTCCACAGTTGCATCAGCTGACATTTTCTTTTCACCAACCGTGACTGGCACTTTGGATCTGGTTTTCATTGAGTCACAAGCTGCTGGCATTGCAGTTGTTGGCCCTCGAGCTGTTGCAGTTCCTTTGGTGGTTACTGATGGAGTCAATGGCCGTTTGTACGATCCCCTTGACATGCAAGATGCAAAGAGGGCAATTCAGGAGATTGCAGCAGGAAACTTGGACAAAATGAAAGCAGAAGCTCGCAAAAATGCCGAAGCCAATTTCACATGGTCCAAATCCTCCGATGAAGCCATTCAATTTCACAAGGATGTTTTGCAGTACTTCCAACGACATCGATGAATCTGCACGAAGCTGTAGGAGCTTCAGCGTTTGAGTACCCTAGTACTCTACTAGTACTCCTTCAATTTCAACTGGGATTGGCCGTGCCATGCCGTGCTTGTCAATGCAAAGCATTGTCAGCCACTTTGTGTACAACTAGACTTCACGTACGAAGCGATTGCCAGAATGCGTAGAATGCATGTCCTTTTTGCATCTTGCAGCATTTGCATCAGTTTAGAGTTCGAACGCTCCTGCCCCATCTGAAGGGATGGGCTGGCTGACTGCAAAAGCGCACGTCTTTGAGTTCCTTTCACGCACCGCGAGAAGAAATGGTTTTAGCGAACCTGCAGCAAGACTGAAGCATGCCGAATCTCTTGGTTGGCTGTTGGTAAAGCGAACCTAGAAGAGCAAGACAATCGTCAGCACAATGATTACCCCCAAAAAAAATCATGAACAGCAATGCAGTGCAGCATGCATTTTCAGCCAGAACTTTAGGATTTGGAGGCTCCTGAGGGCAAGGCACGGGGCAAACAATAGCTCAGTCTTAGCCTACAGGATGGCTGCAGCCCAAAGGGAACCTGGCAGGTCACCAAAGAGGCTGTGAGCAATTTGATGCACTTGTGGCAACAATGTGGTCATAACCTTGGATGTGTTATAGAAATTTGTAGAACGAAGTTTGGATTGCGGTTAACATTTACACGCAAGGCATACAAGTATCATACAAGCACATACTGTACCGCGTTCTTTGATTCAAAGGCGTCCTGTAAATTGCAACTCAGGTGGCGCTGCAAGCATGTGCGTGATGGAGAGTCATGCAAGAGCCTCATGTTCACCTATACCTCTTCATCCCGTTCATATCCCTTGGTGCTACTTGTAGAGGAGAAAGCAAAGCAATGCAAAGCAGTAGACCCAAATCGTTACAGAAACATGGTGAATAATGTGTATATATATATATATATGGCGATCGATCTAAAGGTCCTTGTAAGGAGTTTTAATTGCGAAAGCCGTGCATGTTATGTTGGAAACCCTCGCGAAAGTTTTTTTTCGAGTTCGCGAAAGTAAAATTTTATTTCGCGAAAGTTTCGCGAAAGTTGGGTATTATAATCATTATATATGTAAAGGGCTGCCACCCACTGCCGCCCGGGGTCCGGCAGGAGAAGGGCACCAGAGAATGCGAGTAGCAGTAGCCAAGTTTCCAAAAGTGAGGCTTTGCGAGAGCCAAACACCAAGGCCCCTGGTCTTTGCTTTTCCTTCAGTGCACACCCTGCTGATGGCCGGGGTCTGTGAATAGGGATATGTTCGCGAAAGTTCCGCGAAAGTTATATATATATTATTACAAACTTATGTTTCTTACTGTGGATGCCACATGTTGCAGCAATTTGTGCAACACTTTGAAAGGTGCGAGAAGTCGTACGAATAACGTAGAGCTTTCAGGCCTTGTGGGCGGCTCTTTGGGCCATGGCCCTGGAGCGTGCGTACGAGGTAAAACTTATGGGTCATGCCCTCAAGACCGAATTCCCAAGGCAGTTTGCCTCATTCCTGGGCCAAACATACCTAAGCCATCCTAAGCCTACCTAAACTGCCTTGCTTTCATTTGAACTCTCAAGACAATTGGGAAATATTGCGAAATATTGCGAAGTTTGGAGTGGTTTGAGTGTCCTTTTGAGGCAAATTCTTCACCATCTTTGATGACTCTGGAGACGATTGCCTCCAGTTCTGGGCCAAGACCTTGTTTATACCTTGTCTATGTTACAGATTTTTGGGAATTTTGTGTGCTCCAAACCTTGTGCTTGACGGCTGCATTTCGGGGAGACGGAACGACTTGAAAAAGGTACGACGAGTTTGTGAATTTCATGACTCACATTGCGCCTGCGGTTCCTGAGGTGTGTTACGCTGTAGTGTGCGCATAAGATTTTGTGACCTCCGTTCTTCTCCAGACCTTTTCTCTGCAGAGCTTGAATTCGAAATAAGAATCTGAGCATGTTCGCTTTGGACTGTGAAGGACATGCTCCTGTCTGTAACAAACCTAACTGTTTGTCAAGCTGTTGCTTTACAATTTGACGTGGCTTAGTGATCCTTTCACACTTCAGTCTTATTCAGACATGACAGTAGTACATTAGTAGTACAGAGTACGCGCTTAAAATACGGTAGATCAGTAGAGAATATAAACTACAATTATAATGAGATAATGATATATATATATACATGTAATATGTATATATCTATTTATATAAATGTAAATATGCATACACGAAATTTACGTGCTTAATATACATATTGTGATAAGTTGATATATATATATAATATAGGTAAGGATAAAGCCAGAGGCAACTCGAAGTCTCTAACTTGACAGGCAGACTGCGCGTCACTGTTCATGGCAGCGGCTGATGACACCTCCGCAGATATGACGCAGGAGGTTGGAGCGACAGGATATTGTGTAGGATAGGACACTGTGAAGAACTAGAGAAAGTTGCATTTAAACAGCAAGCATTCGAAATTTCAGTTGAGGCTTGACCTCTTCTCAGAAAACTGCAAAATGCGGACATGCACAGGTGTTCCTCAATCTGGTTCAGCGTGTGGGCGTGTCTTCTGATCTGGTCTTTGCCTTAGTATGATACTGCAAGTTTTGCATCATTGTGGTCATGAGTTGCCTATCTGTGTGATATGTTTGTGATGTAATTACTTGTGATTGTGGTATTGGCACGTACTGACAGGATGGACTGGAGAGCCTGGTAAAGTCTCACGAGGACAAGGCACGACAACGTGCTGGGTGCATTTGGGTGCATCTGGGTCATCTGGTTGCTGGTTGCTCCCGTTTCTGCCGTTGCTTGGTGCTTGACCTTGCGGGCTGTGACTTGTTCCCAGGTTGCCCAGACCAGAAAGGCTTCCATTAGTGAGATGGGGCAGGTATCTTGAGCGCAGCGTTACAAGCCAACGCTTTGGCCATGAGTTGAACAGCAGCTTCCAGAGATTCTAGACATTTCTAGAGCACCCAGGAGTTTTCAACATCTGTCAGAACAAAAATCAACAGGGTTTGTACTGTACATGTACTCAAGGCACATCAGAGCCGCCTTGGCTTTTCAGAGAAAACCTCTGAAGCTTTTAGCGTTTTCCAGAACGCCGAAGGTGTCTTGTACATAAGTGTGTTACATGCCATGCGCCGCACAAGCCTGCGCAACGAACGCAAGCATGTGAGGTGCGCAGAACCTGTAACTCGCGCATGAAGATTGGATTCCCAAGCAAAAGTTTTGGCAACTGTATTGCAACTTGTGCTCTTTTGCTCTCTCACACATAAACAAACACTTGAAGACACACACTTGCTCAGAACAATCTTTGCGAATTTTGATGTGAAATGCATCGGACGTGCAAAAACACCAACAATAAAGTGACACGAAGAATGACAATTTATACAAGTATATATAGATGTACAATCACATTAGACATTGACCGTATAAAACAACAGCGATAAGATATATGTCCCCCCCAGCTGCGACTTATATGCGCCCAGGGGCGGGACTATACATATACATATATATATATATATTAAGCAGGTATGTTTACACAGGAACATTGCAGCGCCTTCATTGGCCGCTGACTGCAATGTTCCCCAGCGGCCCCCTGCAGCAATATGAAGTTTTACATCTATGCAGATGGTACACACACACAACACACACACAACACACACACACAACACACACACACACACAACACACACACACAACACACACACACAACCAACACACACACACACACCCAACACCCAACACACACACACACACACACAAGCCCTGTGCGGGCACGAGACCCGCTCTCAAGTGGTGAGGAGCCACAGGAGTGTTTTTGTTTGCCCCTCACGCGGCGTCGTTCCTCCTTGAGTGGCCATATAACCGGGTGAGCTCCGGGCACAACTGACTGGCTCAATAGCATTCGTTGCACTCGATTCTTCTTACATTGATCCTTTTTCGATTGTTGGTCTTTTGGATATTGCTTGTTTTTATTTCATCAATCTGGGATAAAAGCATCCTGATCCCTGCCTGCTGGACAACGTGGCCCTTGCAGGGTCAGTGATACTGACAACGTCAATGCATATTTTTCGAGTGTGGTGGATCTTTTGTCACTTGGGTCTCTTGCACTGCACCCCGGTCCCAATTCCGGGGACAACCTTGAATCAACCTGGATTACAACATTGCCTCGACAAGATGCGCCAGCGGTCCATCCAGGAATTTGGTTACAATGCAACAACAGGTTGTCAGGGTGAGGGTTATCGTGGCTCCACAACCACGATGCAAGCAGCAGGATGGGAAAGAACATTCATTGACCATTTTGCGAAAGGTGGACAACCACTTCCAGAGGACTCAGGTCCAAGACAGAGGACACCTTCCTATACAGCAGTTCAGAAACGCAGTTTCAAAAGGGCTTGTAAACGGGCATTGAGGTATGGCTCCACGATGTATCATGGCATCATTCACACTCCAGCAGATTTTCCTTCACAGCTTTTGGACAAAATGCAGCGGCCGGCATGCAATATCAAAGAAACGATCAAACCGATGCCCCAGCATCGGACGGCAGCTCGTCTGCGCCTCCTTTGTTGGAACTCAGGTGGCATGTAGCAGGGGAAACTCCTGGAGCTACGATTGTGGCTATGTCATCAAACCTATGACATCGTCATATTGCCAGAAACGAGGTGGAGCTACAACCGCTGCTGGGAGGATGAAAAATGGCACTATATCCACTCTGCCACCGAAACCCCCAGGGTCGGCGGCATTTTGATAATGATTGCCAAATCCCTCATCTCAGCAGAGCACATTGGCTACGACGCCGTTGTCCCTGGACGTCTACTTCACGTCCGTTTGCATTATGTGAGACATGCCATTGATTTGATAGCAGTCTACCAACATGCTGAAGCGTCCAGCCATCACCACATCCAACAACGGGAAATCTATTGGAAGACTTTGGATGACCTTTTGTATCGTGTCCCTCACAGGAACCAATTGATATGTGGTGGAGACTTCAACTGTGCTACAGCCGCAATGCCCCCATGGATCGGCACGAGCACCTTCAAATGGAAAGGCCAAAATGTTGCAGGACATCAACATCGGGACATGCAAACTCTGGGACAAATTTTGCAAAGACATTCCTTGACTGCAGCCAATTCCTGGTCCGCTACCACAGGACCGTCATATTTTCATGGGGATTATGCTGCTAGGATAGACTATTTCTTTTTACGTTTACACAGTTGTGATGGCATCTCCAAACAGGCACACTATTTACACCATGCGGATTTTTTACCTCTCAATCAAACTCATCATTTTCCATTAGTTTGTACGATCCCCAAAAAACATATGATTTTTCAATCCAAACAATTTGCACCGGCATGCAGCTATCGTCAACGGGCACATTGCCGACATGCAAGCGAGCAGGAATCCGAGGGATGGCTTGCCTTGAGTCAAGAAGTTGCACAACATTGCAATCGACACTTGAACCAGGCGACACATTCTTGGACCTGCATCCATGAACTCCATCAAGACATTATTCCATTTTTCCAGCAACTTTTTCCTGGTAAACCTCCTGTTTTTCCATGCGCTGACCAAAGTGATGTACACGGGCCCATTGAAACCAAATGGAAACATCGGAAATGTATTCAAGTCATATCACATCGACAGGGACCCCATGATATTCATGATTGTTTGAAGGCGTGGTATCATTGGAGCCGTTTTCGAACCTTGCAACGACTCCAACAACGGAGCATCAGGCAGGCAAGAGCTCGACGTTTTGCCACACTCTGCACTGAAGCAACAGCCGCGGCTCAAATTCATGATTCTCATTCATTATTTCAAATTATCAATCGACATTCTCCCAAAAGACAAATCACGAAGGCTAGATTGAAAACTGATGATGGACGCATTGCTGATCAATACATGGCTCATGCATTGACGGTCCAACATGTGCGGCAGACGTGGCAAGGCCCTGACACCTTGCAACCATTTTCTGATCAGCCTCCAGGGGTTCCTATGGAAGTATGGGACATTGAACAGGCCATCATGACTTTACACCCAAATAAGTCAGTAGCCAGTCCTTACCTCCCGGCTATCATTTGGAAGAGTGCTCCCAGAGAATTGGCAACCCTCATCCATCAACTGTTGACCAAATGGTGGTCCTGTGCGGTTCCTTACATCCCGCCGGAATGGCGAGATGCCTGGCTTTTTTTCATACCAAAGCCAGGAAAGCCATGCACGCATCCGAGCCAATTGCATCCAATTTCTTTGATGGAACCGATAGGCAAACTGGTTTTAGGAATCCTTACGGAGAAACTGAAACGTTTTCACCTGGTTCAATTGTGCAGTGAACCACAGTTTGGATTTCTTCCCAAACGTTCTGCTTTGGACGCAATCGCCAGAGTTATTCGACATTGCAACCTGATTCGAACCTTAGTGGCTTTGCAGCGCAGAACTGTTGCTCGACAACGGACCACCAAACCTGAATATGCTTTTTGTGGAGGTCTCCAATTGCTTCTGGATCTCAGACAAGCGTTTGACACAGTGAACAGACCCCGTTTATTTCAATTTTTACAGAGAAGAGGGACCCCAACTGAACTTCTACACATCATTTCCTCATGGCACATGGATACACATTACAACCTTATTCACAATAATTCAACTACCAGAATTCCTGTGAATGTTGGTCTCCGACAAGGATGTAAAGCCGCCCCCATATTGTGGGTGTTTTTCATGAGTCATTTTGTGGAGCTGCTGCAAGAGCACATTGACCCCGGCTGGCTGCAAGAGGCACTGACAATGTATGCAGACGACCTGCATTTTGGGACCACGTTTTACAACAAAACAGAGTTTCAAACGGCCTTGACTCGACTGGGCAGAATCTTGGATGTATTGGAATCCATGCAACTTCAGCTGTCTTACGACAAGACCTTTGCCATATTAGCCACAGCGGGTTCAAATGCGACTAGAGGACTTAAAGGAGCAGTCGAGCGTCGAAAGGCTGGCATGGTCATCTTGCTTCCACGTGCGGGACAACAACCCAGCGCAATACCGTTGAGAGCATCTGGAAAATACCTGGGCATTGTCGTTTCATATGGCACATATGAACAGTTGACATGGAGGCATCGCATGAAAGCTGCCAGAATTGCGTTTGCTCGATTGAGATGCTGGTTCAAGAGCAAACAATTTTTTGCACAACATAGAGTACATCTCTGGATGGTTTGCGTGCACTCAATCATGACCTACGGTCTCCATGCCACCAACGCGACAGTGAAGGTACTCCATGAATATCAACAGCTGGTCTACCAAATGATGCGACAGGTCTTACATGACCACGCCTATATTTCCAGGAACACACATCAGCAGGTTTTTGACCATTTTGGCATTGCGTCTCCACTTGCCCTATTGGCCAGCCATGTTTCCAATTTATGGCGACGGCTACAAAGGCGGGCCCTGACACTGCCATCCACAGATTTTCTGCACAATGTGGATTGGTCGCACTTGCCGGGATTGATTCGACTTATTCAGTGCGTTGCGGACACATCCATTGAGGCTCCAATTGCTTCTAACGCGGCAGCACCAGTCAGGACACAGGCCCTGCACAGATGCCATGCATGTTCCTTTACAACCTGGTCAGTTGCAAATTTACGCAGACATCAAACACAACAACATGGATACAGCCAATATCGAACATCACCTTTTTCACCACTTGATTTTGCATTGCATGGCCAACCCCAATGTCGAAACTGCCTTCAAGTTTTCACCACATGGCGTCGATTTTTCATTCACATTGAGCGCAACTGTTGCCAGGTCATGACAAGTCCAGCCGATGTGGCGCCTGGAGCTCATACGCAGGATGGACACAGACCCATGTCCTCCATGGACAGGCCTTGGGATCGACATGTCAGCACAGAGACACATCCCTTAGGGAACAGGATGCCTGCACCCATTGCTGCAGAAGCCCAAATTTTTTGGCCATTGTTGCGTGAAGTGGTGCAAACCTCAGCATACCATCGACTGCAAGAAGACCCACAGATTGGTAGCTTTCTGGCCCACAATTGTGTTATTTGCGGCACATGGTGCAATCGGTGCCAGGAATTACACAGTCATTTCCGGCTGAATCATCCTCACCAGATGCCAGGCGTTTTAGCTAGAGGTGCCCAAATCACCCATCAGATAGCTTCCCCAACACCGTGTGTGCTCTGCCAGAAGCCTTACAAGAGAAATCACAGCTGTCCAGTGGCCACCCAAGTGGCTTGCTTGCAATTGCATGGGCAGGATTCCAATGCCAATCCTGATGCCCTGAGGACCTGCATCATATGTGATCTCCTCTTGCCGGACATGGCGCAATTGCATCAACACCTTGGTCGATGCCACGATCTCCAAATCCCAGACTGGTGCCCAGCCAGAGACTCCTTAGAGGGGTCCAGTGCATGTGCGCACTGTGGCGCTACATTCGAGACACAAAGTGGCTTGCGCCGTCACATATTGGACGGTCGCTGCGAGCGGTTCAACCCAGCGGCATCACCGCAGCCACTGGATGCGGCCACAAAGTGGACTGAGGTCTTGCAGCAAGGAGAGCTGACCAGGAGCACTCTGACTCCAGCCCAGCGCCAAGACTTGACGCTAGTATGTCAGCTGTGTGGGCAGCGCTATGGACGCCAAAATGATCTTGGCGCACATCTCCAACATGCACACAGTCAGCTCTGGCAGGCATCACAGGAAACACTCCGATTCCTGATCCAAGCGGTTCAAGCCCAACATGGATGTCAATGCAACCCCAGTTGCCATGAACAGGGTCGTACACATGTGTGCACGTTGCTGCGTCAATTTGCCATGATCTTCATGCTCAGTCAACATGAAACATTGGTTCCGACGCAGTTCCTCCCTGACAGGTTGCAGGTGTGGCTACAACACATTGAATTTTTGCCCATGTACAGGACGATCCATGACACGCTGTACACCAGACAATTTGAAGATTTGTGGCAGCAACCGGGCCTGGCAGGTTTTCTCAGCACTTGGTGTGTTCAATGTGGCCTCCAACACCATCCAGCTGCACTCGTGGTACATCACTGGCAACAACATCGGGACAACAGTCAGTGGGCGGCCCAGATCAAGTACCAGATTGTTACCAGCATGTTGGGTTTGCAAGATCAAGACACCACATGCAATTTTTGTGGTCAACCAGTCAACTTGCCGACAGATCCTGCCAATGCACTGCAACCTGAACGATTTATTGCCCTGCAGATTCATTTTGCCTCAAATTGCCCCGTTGTGCATCAAGCTGCGCAACTTCTGCTTCCACTCGATGGACGAGACGATGCCAGACCTGGATCAGAACGACATGGAGCTTTTGGCCTCCTTCCGGGAGCTGGGCCCTCTTCTGCAAGCGGCCAGCCGCTACCAAAGAGACCTAGAAGAGGAACCCCATTCCAAGCGCCCCAAACAAGAAGTGGGACACGAGGAAGCCAAACCAGTGGCCGTCCAGCCCCAGGTTCAGGGCGCCATGATGGGCATGATGAAAGTGATGGCCAGGTTACTGCTCCAACACGAACGGAGCATACAACTGCTTCACAGACAGGACTCCTTCGTTTTTTATGCCCAAGTCAGTCCACAAGGCGCAGTCCCTCTGCTGACACAGGCGGCCGTGGAATGGAAGGACTTGCACCAGAAGAACCCCGGCAGTCTGAAGGTACCTACCCTCAGAACACACCTTATGAAGACAATGACGAAAGAGATCCACCGCAGGGTGCAACAGATGAGCAACAGCAGCAAGGGCACAGAACTATGGGACAGAGCAGTAGAACGAGGAGTACTTCTCCCAGACGGGTCATGGCCGTACCAACGCTGGAGTCACACAGATCAACGCCTGATCCCAGCGGCCAGACCGCCCCTGCCGATGGCTCGACTCCTGAAGCAGCTTCAGCACATGGAAGAGTTGCTGGAGGATTCCACCCACGTGATCCGATTCCAGTCCTTGAAGGCTCAGCCTACAGTCATTCCCTGGTACCTCCAGATATGCCTGCGGACGGACGAGATCTGGTTGATCCTGACCGAGCTCCAACAGCTGGCGATGTGGAGCCTCCTGGGCCTGACATTGAAGGCACATCAGCAGGGGCAATGCAAGCAGGCCCAGCTCTTGCAGCAATGCCTCCAACAGAATCCCAGCAATGCCAAAGGCAAGGGGAAGGGGAAAGCCCCGGGCAAGCACAAGACCCGCTAGACCCTGCAGCTATCCGAAAGGCTTTGCGACAGGCCATTAGAGACCTCAGCATGGAAAATAGCGGGAATTGGTGCTATGCCAACAGCGCCGTATTAGCCTTTCTGTGGGCCACTCTGTCAAGGACCACATTCCAATTGACAGACTGGGGTGAATTCTCGGAGCTGTTTCAAGACATGTTATCACAACCAAAGGATACACCACTTGTGCTTGAACAATTTCAATGGTTTCAAAGTCTCATTGCATCCTGGTCAGAACGACATGGCCAAGCAGACAGCACCGAGTTTTCCAACATTCTTTTGAAAGGGGTCGCATCATCCAGCACCTCCAACCGCTGGGAACGCAGGGTATTTCAGGAACAAAGAGTTGAAGTGCATGACATGGGAGATCAATTCATGCCCATCACCATATCATTGGATCCTGAACTCACTGACAATGGCTCTATCCGCCTTGTTGACTTGATCAGGAACTGGCACAATGAGCTTGGAATGAGTGCAGGCCTCATGGACACTGCTGACCCCATTTGCATCCATGTTGACCGCTTCCTCAGGCTGCCTTCAGGCCAAGTGACCAAATCATCAACGCCAATTGGATTTCATTGGGGGATTCTTGTTCCTGTCTTCACACATGGCCCCGACAGTACAGACTGCAGTTGGGAAGGTTTTCAGGTTGTTGCGGCCACCGCCCACCTTGGATCTTCAGATGCTGGCCACTACCAATGCATTCTCAAAACAGGACATGAGGCACGTGCAAACCAGGAACCTGCACTTTGGCTTCACTGTGATGACAACAGGACGCCACAACCCTGTTGGTACTTGCCCCCAGAGTTTGCTGCCGGCGTCACATGTTTCTGGTTATGCAAGTGTGATTCATTGGACTTACATGACATGCGTGAGGACATAAGTCATGAGGCAGGCGCGACACCGAGCACAGTTGCATCCGACCACCATGCCATGCTCACCATGCTCAACAGCTTGCCGACCTGACCCAAGCCATGCTTCCTGCCAGAAGCACCCATGGCCTTGACCCCCAGGTCAAGATGACCCTTTTCATGCCCTCTGCAACCCAGAGCGTACCCCTGTTGGAAAGGACCCCAGAAGATGTCCAAAAAAAAAAAAATCATTCTGTTGCTTCAAAAAAAAGAAAAAGGACGGAATAGATCCGTTTCACCGCAGTTTCACAATCACAGGGTCGTTCCCATCAGGTTGCAGTACAGAGACTCCCTATATGTTTCACACTTTGCCATTGCCATCCACTTGCGTGTATAGCTTTGCTTGGGCATTTTGCCCTTTCCAACTAGCCTAGCCGGCGATTCAATCGAGTGACTCCGCAATCAACATGCCATTTTGGCCTCTGGAATTCATGAGGCATTTTGCTCTTTCGATGGTTGCATGCTGGCATTTTGCCAATGACACTTGCCTAGTCGGCGCTTACGAATGCTATTCCGCTTGGTGATCCCTTTTTTAGTTACCTGGCTTCGACCGTAGCCACATATGTGCCACCCATGCCCCTGACCCCTGTTGTCACCCTTTTCATGCCCTCCGTACCCCGGAGTGTACCCCCAGTCAGAAGGACCCGAGAAGATGTCCAAAAAAAAAAAAGGAATGACTCATTCTGTTGCTTCAAAAAAAAAAGAATGGGAGTCGAATCCATAATGCTCCCATACGTTTCACATGCCATCCAACGTAGCTGTGTCACCATATGTCCTAAAGACCGATGCTGCCTGCATCCTGAGCCTAGCCATTTCGGTGCACCTGCACCAATTTTGCTGCCAATTTTTCCATGCCCTGACTGCAGCTGATTGAACCCTAAGCTGCTGACTTGATCCAACCGAGCAACACCGTTGGAGCTGGCTGGGCTGACATTTTTTCCCCACTGATGTCAGTCAGCTGAGATGCGGAAGGATCCTCGCCTGTAGTTTCTCCAATGAGAGAACCAGCATGGTCAATACACCATCGCTGAAGTGAGCGCCAGATTCTAATCAGAAAAGGAGCGGAGAAAAAAAAACAAACACACACACACACACACCGCCACGAGCGCGGCGCCCAAGCTATTCCTGCTACCAGCAGCAGAAGGAGCCGTTTTCCCACGTTTTGAGCGTTTATTTATTTGACCTGTGCCATTTCCTCTGCGGCGAATCTGACATCACGGCGCTGTTTTGCCTTTTATTAAGTGCTTTTGCCTTCTGCAGTGGGGCTATTCACACTGATTTTACTGGACCTTTTTTCTCTGGTTTTGGGGCTTGGACAGACATTTGCAGTTCAGTTGATTTTCCTGACACATCGGCCTGTTCTACACCCTGCTTGAACGCGTTCACTGCCCATTTAGCTCAGCTCTGCCAAGCCTCCCAGCCTTGGCCAATTGCAGCTACAGAGAATTGGGTGAAATTGCGTATAACCAATTTTTTGACCTTCACACCGTCTTTTTTAGCCTTCTGCGGTGGGGCACTTACACTGATCATTTTACACGGTATTGTTGTGGCTTTCTGCCGTGGGGCCTTACAGCTTGTGCGATTTTTGTATTTCAATTTTCATTCCACTGGTCACGACAGTTCGCAGCAGATATTGGCTTGCTTCCCATTTGACAACAGGGATATACTACTTGAGCACTGTCACCGCCAAGATAATCACAGCCCAGACCGCCTGCTGGCTCTGTTGGCCCTTGCGTGTCTTCCTGTGCGATACATCATTGGTGGTCTGACAGCATCAGACGCTTTTTCTTGGGATTTCTGCTTCCTTCTCAACTTTGCCTGGGCTCCCAAGTGTGGCTGCAAGCCCGGTCCCAAGTCCGGGCGTCACAGGCGACGTGACTGGGTACCTCTTGTGGGTGCCCTCATCCTGATTTTGACCATCTATTCTTCCTGTGACGGGGGTGAGGGTTGTGGTCATACCATGGTGACCACTGAAGCACAAACACCATACTGGATTTCAGATCTCTCTGCATTCAGTGCGAAGCAACATGGACCGCGGCCAACAGCAACCTCAGAACTTCTGAGTTGGGCGCCCACAGACAGATCGATCAAGAAGAGGAGCATTAAACGGGCCTACAAGAGAGCATGTCGAGACGGACTCAGCTGGTATCGTGGGAAATGCTTCTCCCCTGAGGACTTTCCTGCCGAGATGAGACCTCCACCAACGGCACCATCACATGCCAAAGACTTGACAGCGTCGGGACATCGAGACCTGAAGCGATACAATGACAAGCATTGCAATCGTCGTCGCGTACAATTTCTTTCTTGGAATGCCGCAAGCCTCTCTCAGTCTAAGTTGGACGAGATACGCATTTGGGCTCTTGAACAGAATATCTCTGTCCTTGCTCTCCATGAAACACGGTGGAGCTGGTCCGGAGAGTGGCAGGATGAACACTGGCAATATGTGCACTCAGGTGATCCTCGTTCTCGAGGTAGCGGGATTTTGATCATGATTTGCCGCAGACTGAGCACTGACCTTCGATGGCGAGAATGCTTGCCTGGACGCCTTGTCCATGTTCAGCTTCGGCTGTCCCCACGCAACTTGGATTTCCTGGCATGCTATCAGTACAGCTATCAGCATAATGCCACTCGACAAGCAGATCGACTCCGCTGGTGGGAAGGCTTTGAATCAGTTCTCAGCACCCTTTCTACACGGAACGTGCTGGCGATCGCTGGAGATTTCAACTGCTCTTTGCCAGTGGTCACTCCCCAGGTCGGCCACTCCGGATATCACTGGGAGGGAGGGACTTTTCAAGGTACTGAGCATGGTGACACTGATGTTTTTACCCATATCATCCGGACTTTTGATCTCAATGTTCTTAACTCATGGAACCCATCGTTAGGGCCAACTTTCATAGGGCATGACAGCCACAGTAGAATAGATTTCTGCCTTACACGACAGCACATGGCTGATGGTGATTCTCGGAATGTTAAGTACTTATGGCATGCACCTGTCAAATCTGATTTCAAAGATCATTGTCCGATATTGTTTCGACTCAACAAGTATTGGATTCCGGCGCCACTCCAAAAAAATCGAACTGGCTGCACCTTCCAACAACGCGTGCAGTGTCGAACTGCCTACTTGGAGGACAACTCCACGTGGCAGACTTTCTTGCACAAGACCATGGAAACAGCCAGAACCCATTTGGACATGTCGGATCCTCATGCAACCAATATTCTCACCCATTTGCATGACTTGGTTTTGCAGGATTTTCATCATTATTTTCCCCCTCCCTCTAATTCAACCATGGCGGTTTGGAAAAACACTGAACATCATATTCAGTGCAAGTGGACTCACAGACGTGATTTTCAAACGATTGCTGCAGGAATGCATTCAGGTCTCACAGATCTCTACCATGTTTTTCGCTTCTGGCACCATGTTTCAAGGTTTGGCGCTCTGACGAAACAGCAGAAAAAGCACTCCAGACAAGTGCGCAAAGATCGTTTTGCTGAAATCATAGCTCAAGCCCAAACGGCTGCTGCAAGGCATAACACATTTCAACTATTTCAGCTCATCAATCGTTTTGCCCCCAAACAGCCACGAAGACGCACACAACTGCGCACGATCAATGGTCAACTTGCTACTGCCACAGAAGAGCATGCCATTTTGTGTCGTTATGTTCATGATGTTTGGTCAGGGTCCCCTACTCAACCAACCCATCCAGCTGTGATTGCAGGTACCCCCTTCTCTGAGCAGGATGTTAGGCATGCCTTGGAATCGATACCCATCTCCAAAGCCATTGCCCCTGGTTTTGCCCCTGGTGCCATTTGGAGGGCCCTAGCTCCCTCGATCACTCCCTGGTTATTCTCTCTTCTTCAATGTTGGTGGTTTCAGGCTGACCCGATCATCCCGGATTGTTGGCGACATGGTTGGTTATGCTGGCTTCCGAAACCAGGGAAGCCTCCAACGGCACCGGCCGCCTTGAGGCCAATCGCGCTCCAGGAACCTTTGGGCAAAGCCCTGATAGGTGTCCTGTGCAGAGTAGGACTATCCGATTCCCTGGATCAGCTGATTCATTGGCCACTTTGGGCTTATCTTCCACATCGATCCACCTTAGATTCCCTCTACAGGGTGGCTATTCATTGTAAACAAGTCAGGTCATTGATTCAAACTCAACGTTCTACTCCTGCTACCAGGGCATCTCAGCAAGACAGACATAAGCTTTGTGGTGGAGTCCAACTACTGGTGGACATGAGCCGTGCCTTTGATTCGGTAGATCGCAACAGACTCTTTGCCAGGCTACATGAACTGGGTGTCCGAAAAGAGGTTGTCAAACTTTTGACTGCTTGGCATAGTGACACGTGCTACATAGTGCAGACTGGTGATGTCTCCACCCAGGTTTCAGTGGAAAGGGGCCTGCGTCAAGGCTGCAAAGCAGCCCCTTGGTTATGGAACTCGACAATGGCCTTGATTTTGACTGACCTTGCTGGTCATATCGACCGCTCTTGGCTGCAGCAGCACACCAATCTTTACGCTGACGACATACAAGCTGGTGACATTTTTTATTCGGAAGCTGAACTGATGTGCATTCTCCACAAATTTGCAGTGATCCTCTCTATGTTGCAATCATATGGACTTTTGATCAATGAGGACAAATCCATGATCTTAATTGCCATGACAGGGACTTCCCAACAACAAGTTCGACACCGTCTCATGTTGCGGCGCAAAGAAGGTGACAAGCTGCGGTTTTCTTATGGTGATCACACCTTCAGTATCCCGGTGACTGACAGCGCAAAATATCTGTGCGTTGTGATCAGCTATGGGCAAATGGAAGAACACACCATCAGACACCGAGTGCAACTTGCCACCATTGCATTCAAGCGTCTACAGGTTTGGTTCAAGGGACGTCGAGGATTGGCAATGCGAGAGAAACTTCAACTGTGGAACACTTGCGTTTTACCTATTGCTACATATGGTATTTTCAGCACAGGTATCACGATCAAGGGTGCGAGACTTCTCAATCATACCTTCACAGTGATGTTGCGCAAGGTTCTCATGGATCACTCATACATTACACGGCATAGCAACAAACATGTTTTTCAGCTGCATGACGTTGACCCGCCTTACATTGTGCTATGGCGGACTGCTGAACGTTTGAAATGGTCAGTCACTCAGAGAATCCTCAAGCTACGCCCACATGATTTGGTGCAGCAACTACGATGGGATCACCTACACGATATTCAGACGATGTTCTTGAATCTCCATGAGGCTGGACCCAAGGAGCATCCACTGGCTCACAACCCTGAGGCCACAGCAGTTTTGACCTGCCAGCAATGTGCATTCAGTACCCATAATCCCACCACCCTGCGTAAACACTATGCAACCCAACATGATGTTCACATGTTCCGCACAACACAGGTCACACCTTCTGACCACATGTTGCATGGCCTGCCACAATGCAAACATTGTCTTACCTCATTTACTACTTGGAGACAATTTGTTGTGCACCTTGAACGTGGTTGCCAGGTCCTACGTGCTCACCCTGAACGTGCTGGACAACCAGGTCCCACGGCCCTGATGCCTTTGCTGCCTACCAGGCTGGTAAATTCCAGATCAGATGAGGCCATGCGAGGCCAGACACAGCTGGGTACACAGGACCTGCGCAACATCATGTCTCATGTTTGGGGCCCCAGGCTATTGAGGCTGATTGGCACTAGGCAGTTGCATCTTTTGCGTCATGAACCAGAGATTTCAGATTATCTGGCCCAGCGATGCTGTCTCTGCGATCAATGGGTGGGAAGGGCACAGGAGATGCACAAGCATCTACGACTGTTTCATGCGGCCTTCTGGCCTATGGTGATGGCCAAGAGCTCACAGCTCTCAAACCTGTATGCTGATGAATCTCCATGTCAGTTTTGCCGAGGTATCTTTCAGAAGAGTCACTCATGCAACACATGGACTCAGGTAAGTCTTTTACTCATTTATGGAGCAGACAATCCTGAGAGCACTGACACAGGCAGCCTCCGAGGGCTTCAATGTGAAATTTGCGATCAGGTTTTGACCACCCCAGAAGAGCTGTACGATCATCTCATGCAGGCACATCAACTCACCAGTGCTCGTTGGAACCCAGGCAGGGACTCCATCGATGGGGGCTCAGGATGCGCTCACTGTGGCCAAGTTTTTGGTACTGTGGAGTCATTACGTTCCCACATTTCACAGGGACGTTGCAGTTGTTACAATCCTACACGGACAAGTGAACCGGTTGGCATCACTGACAGCATGATCAACATCCTGTGTAATGGAGGCCTCACAGATGCGGTCCAGGATCTACAATGGAGATTGCAACAAACACTCCATTGCATGTGTTGTAAGGCCAGTTACCATCGGTCTGGAGACTTGATGTTACACTTACAATGTGCACATTCTCAACTCTGGCGCGATTCAGATCCAGTGACGGCCATTTTTCTTGGCCTATTTTACCGCAATTGGGGTTGCATTTGTAACCCCACGACGTCTATCAGGAGGCTCAATCATGTGTGCACACCCCTGAAACAGCTGTCTATGCAGTTTTTGCGGCTTCCTCCACACAAGATTCTGATGCCTTTAGTCATCACAGAGCAGATGCTGACCCAAGCGCTGACTCCTACAATTCCCAAGGAATTGCGCTTTGCTTTGGGAGGGCCATTTATTTAGGTTTTTTTTTTTTAGTTTAGGGATTTTTTTTTGGATTTCTTCCTGCTTACTCTATTGCCTCCTGCAGTGCTTCTCTGCTTCTTTGCTTCTATTCCTTTTTTTGCTTTTCTTGCTTTTCTTTGCTTTTTTGCTTTTTTGCTTCCCTTGCTTTTCTTTGCTTTTTTGCTTTTTTGCTTTTCTCGCTTTTCTGCTTTTCTTTGCTTTTTTGCTTTTCTTGCTTTTCTTTGCTTTTTTGCTTTCCTTGCTTTTCTTTGCTTTTTTGCTTTTCTCGCTTTTCTGCTTTTCTTTGCTTTTTTGCTTTTCTTGCTTTTCTTTGCTTTTTTGCTTTTTTGCTTTTCTTTGCTTTTTTGCTTTTCCATGAGGTGTGGAGCAACATCTTCTATCCATCTATATCCATCTATATCTATCTATATCTATCTATATCTACGTATCTATATCTATCTATGTCTATCTATATCTGTATCTATATCTACATCTATGGCTGTATCTATATATCTATATATCTATATATATCATATATCTATATAATTATCTATATATCTATATATCTATATCTCTATATATATATCTATATATATATATATATCTATATATATCTATATATATCTATATATATATATCTATATATTTCTATATATCTCTATATATATCTATATCTAGATATCTATATACATATATATCTATCTATCTATATATCTATCTACCTATCTATCTATCTATCTAATGATCTATCTATCTATCTATCCATCTATCTATCTATCTATCTATCTATCTATATCTACATCTATGGCTGTATCTATATATCTATATATCTATATATATCATATATCTATATAATTATCTATATACCTATATATCTATATTCATATATATATATATCTATATTTATATCTATATATATATATATATATCTATATATATATATCTATATATATATATATCTATATGTCTCTATATATCTCTATATATATCTATATATATATCTGTATATTTCTATATATCTCTATATATATCTATATCTAGATATCTATATACATATATATCTATCTATCTATATATCTATCTACCTATCTATCTATCTATCTATCTAATTATCTATCTATCTATCTATCTATCTATCTATCTATATATCTATATCTCTCTATATATATACTATATATCTATATATCTATATAAATATCTCTATATATCTATATCTCTCTCTCTATATATATTTATACCACCATATATCTATATATCTGTATATATCTATATTTCTATATGTATATATACATATATCTTTATATCTATATATCTTTAAATCTATATATCTATTTATCTATTTATCTATATATCTATATATATATATCTGTATATATATATATCTACCTAAAAGGTTTGCATTATCATGCGGATGATATTCAAACCCCAAGCCAACCCTGAACCACACCTTATATAAATAGATCTTAAACCAACTCGATGATAACATCAAATGAAACTATTGTGCATCGTTGTGCCTTAACCTACATTCCACATGTTTCCAAGGTGCATGTCGTGTAGTATATACACCTTGAGTATCACATTCAACCTAGCACCTTGCATGTGAAAATAGGTGTTTCCAATCTGCTTTGGGGGGGAGGCGCTGCGCCGTCCCCCCCAATCCCCCCCTCCCGCTTTTTTTTATTTAAATTCAAGCTTGCACACATTTCAATACACTACTTTGGTTAGAATATATATATATATACATTGTATATATATATTGTATATATATATATATTGTATATATATATATATATATTGTATATATATATATTGTATATATATATATATATTGTATATATATATATATATTGTATATATATATATATTGTATATATATATATTGTATATATATATATATTGTATATATATATATATTGTATATATATATAACAACACTAACAACACTAACAACACTAACACTAGCAACACTAACAACACTAACAACACTAACAACACTAACGGTAACAACAACAACAACAACAACAACACCAACAACAACAACAACAACAACAACACCAACACCAACAACAGTAACAGTAACAACAAACAACTGTTGGAATGTCAGCCTTCAGCTCCAAAATCCTGCAAGTACTGTGAGGAATGTAGCTGTAAAATGTTGCACATACGGTGGAAATGCAGATTCCAGCTCAAAAATGCTGCAAAGAGCATGGAAAATGGACAGAACATGCTGCAAACTGTTGCAAATACCGTGGAAAATACAATGGAAAATGAGAGGTTCGAACTCAAAACCGTTGCACATACCGTGGAAATGGCAGTTTCCAGCTCCAAAATGCTGCAAATAGCATGGAAAATGGTGAGAACCGGAAATCCAAAAAAAATTCCCCAAACTAAAAAAACAAATTCCCCAAACAATTTCCTACCCTTTGCTTTGGAACGGGCACTGATCTCAAGAGACCTGGAATCTCTGCTGGCACAACGCACACTGATGCAACAACTGGCAGGTATCTGCGTTCTATGCGGCCAACATCACACTGCACATGATCTTGGTATCCACTTGCGAGAGGCGCATGATTGCAGTACTACTCTGGTTGCATTTTTTGTTCAACAGCTGATTCCACTTATGTTGATGCAGAACCCACTTGATCACATGTGCCACTTGTGTGACATGATTTTCAATTTGCCTTTGCACTTCCAAATCAGTGATGGAGCTGATCACACAGCCTTGACTGATCGGATCTTGTTGGCTCAGAATCATTACAAGGCTCATTGCCCGGTGGCTCTTCAATTGGCCATTGTTCTTTGTCGTGCGTTCAACAATGGAGGACACCACCATGACCGAGGGCCTGGAAGCTTCAGCTCAGATCCTGCAGTCCTTCCAACACCTGGCACCGCTCCTGGGCGTCAAGCTCGACAAGGACCTGACACTGGCTCCAAATCCCGCACAGCCGAAGCGTCCTCGAAAAGACGTCGTGCCAAAGGGAAAAGGACGTCATGTGAAGCAGGAGCACGAGATGGATCAGAGCCAACTGCAAGAGACGGTGCTTCTGATGGCCAAGATACTGGTCAGACACGATCAACAGATCGAGGCCGTAAGGAGAGAAGACACATTCATTTTCTTCTTCAACAATCAGGCGCCCACGGGGTCCCTGAAGTGCCTGCTGGCGGCGGCGGAGACCTGGCACTCACAGAGTCAGACCAGACAAACCCCATGGCAACCGCTCCGACAGAGACTGCTCCAGGTATTGTTGAAGGACTTGCTGGCGAGACTGACGCAGCTCGGGGAGGCCCCTCAGGACTCTCCTCTTGTTCAAGCCGCCCAGATGAACAATGTCCTCCTTCCGGACCAAACCTGCCCTTATCTGGACTGGGATCCCACCCAGAAGAAGCTGATGGTTTCCAAGAAGCCTCCCATCTCCCTGAAGAAGATGGTACAGAACATCCAAGAATTACAGGAGATGAGCACAGAGGTGACGCTGGTACAGGCCTTTCATGCGTTGCCACCCGCAGGGGAGATCACCCCTTGGCGCCTACAGCTGAGCCTTCGAGCGGACAGGGAATACTGGCTGATGAGGGCATTGTGCGGCTCGAGCATTTGGGTGCTGATGGCGTCAAGCCTCAAGGCTCACAGCCTGCACCAGTCCAGCTTGGCCAATCAGCTGAGCAGGAGCCTGAACTTGCGACCCTCCAAGGGCAAGAGCAAGGGCAAACACACCCCGGCATCACCAACCAACTGAGGCCTGAAGCAGCCTTTGATCGTGAGTTTCTGCTTGATTTGGTGGCTCATGCATGTTTTTCCAACGCGGATAACTGGTGCTTTGCCAATTCAGCAGTGATTTCTCTTCTATGGACGACGTTGAGTGTGCGGGATTGTACCCTCTCTTTTTGGGGTGAGCATTGCAACACTTTACATGACTTTGTCAAACAGCTTCAACATCACACAGGTGCGTTGAATCAGGAAACTTGGTTCACAGAAGTGCTGCAATGCTGGGGACGCCATGACTTGGACAACCCAGGTCATATCTCACAACAAGACGCAGCTGAATTTGTCAGCACATGGCTTCACGTCATGCAAAGCCCTGCATTTGACATGCGTTGGGAAAGACGGCTTGAAGCAGACGGTTTGGCACACAAGGTTGATGAGAGCGCTTCCACACTGCCACTTTTCTTGCAGTTTGCACCCATCCATACACATGTGACACGCTGTGCCCTCTCTGACTTGGTTCAGGTGTGGCATCTAACAGATGGCATGAAGGCTGCCTTGCTGCAATCCTCAACATGTATTTGTGCACATGTGGACAGATGCATTCATGATTCCCAGACCTCAAGGGTTCGCAGATGCACCACAATCATTGACCCAGACGTGGACTGTTTGATTCCTGTCTTCCTGGATGACACTCTGAACAGTGGCTTGCTTGAATACACCATCATTGCAATGCAGGCACACCTGGGCGGCGATGCACATGGCCATTATCGAGCTGCTGTCCGGATTCATCCCACCGTGACACAAGGCCCAGCACCATCCAACTGGTTACTCAGTGATGACTGGAGGACACCTATTCCAGTCTGGAACCTTCCTGATTGGCTGCTGCAGAATGCTACGGTGCTGTGGCTGGTGCGCAGTGACAGCTTGCACCTTCACAGCTATGCTGATCCGGTTGAGACCACCAAAGACTCAATGTCTGTTGAGGCCATGCTAGCCTTGTTGAAGCCGCTTGACCCGCCGGCCTGAATGCTGTGATGTGGACCTGCCTGAACATGTCCTGGCCGTCATGCTCTGTTTGTTGACCGAATCTTTCACTAGATCTAGCTTGCATAGCTCAGGAAGCCACCCCCCCCCCCAAAAAAAAAAAAGAGGGCGTAGGATTGGGCCCCATCAAGCTGTTGCTTCTCTTCTGGCTTCGTCTCACCCCCCAAAAAAAAAAAGACAAGAGGGCGTAGGAACCGCGGCCCCATCAAGCTGTTGCTTCTCATTTCCTTACGTTTCACCATGATTCACATCCCTTGCACCCGACATCCCAGTCGGCTTATCCCCTATTGATCCTTTCATGCCCTTTGGAAACCCCAAAGCGTACCCACTGCCCATGGCATTTTGCCATTGCCGGATCTCCGGCTAATCTGTGCCAGGTTTTGACCGCGTCCACACCCCACCCCCCTGAAGGCTTGTTCCTTCCTATGCCCTTTGGTATCCCCAAAGTGTACCCCTGTGTTGAGGCCCCCAAGATGGCCAAAAAAAAACAAAAAACAAGAGGGCGTAGGAGCAGAGGCCCCATCACGCTGTTGCTTCTTTTGCTATCATTCTGTTGGTTTCCAAAAAAAAAACGTTGCATGTAGAATTCATTTCTAGTTCTTGTTTCACCATGTTGCCCAACGTGACCAACTCCCTTCGTGGGTCGTGTCCAGCGGCAACTTTGGAGCCAGCTGAATCCCTGAGACGTCTTTGAGACTTTTTGCATCCATGCCATTTTGGCGTTTTTGACAGGGCCATTTTGGCCATGGTCCATCGGACCCCTATGCCTAGCCGGCGATCTCCAATTGTGCAACCTGCATCCCTTTCGAAACCCTCATTGATGCCAACATGACCCCTGAGTCTGTGTAACCTCCCACCATTCTCCTTTTTGCCCATTGGTATCCCCAATGTGTACCCCTGTGTCGAGGCCCCTAAGATGGCCAAAAAAAAAAAGAGGGCGTAGGTGAGGCCCCATCAAGCTGTTTGGTTCCACTCGGTAACCTAATTCAGTTTCACCATCCGGTTCACCCAACTCCCCATGCAGCTGTGCAATTGCACTAACCAGTGCAACATCAGTCACAGAGCCTACAAGTTGAGTCATCACCTATGCTTCACGTGCAGCATCCCCCAGCGGTGCAATGGCACACAGAGACGTGTGCGAGGCAACCTTACGAAGCCACATTCGTTTTGGGATCCTCTAAAGTCTGCTGCAAGGCTCCTCATGCTCAGCCTTGTTTTTGGCAATGCTCCTCTTCATAGTTTGATTTTTGTTTCTTCTCGTATGTTCACAGTAACATGCGAAAGGGTTCAACAGAACCGTCGAAAGCGACGAATGGCCGGAACAGACCTTTGCAACCAGAAAAGGCGTGTTTGCAAAAACAAACACACACACACACCCACACACACACACACCCACACACCCACACACCCACACACCCACACACCCACACACCCACACACCCACACACCCACACACCCACACACACCACACACCCACACACCACACACCACACACCACACACCACACACAACACACCACACACAACACACCACACACAACACACCACACACAACACACCACACACAACACACCACACACAACACACCACACACAACACACCACACACAACACACCACACACAACACACCACACACAACACACCACACACAACACACCACACACAACACCACACACACAACACCACACACACAACACCACACACACAAAACACCACACACACACACCAACACCACACACACACACACCAACACCACACACACACCAACACCACACACACACCAACACCACACACACACAAACACCACACACACACCAACACCACACACACACCAACACCACACACACACCAACACCACACACACACACACCAACACCACACACACACACCAACACCACACACACACACCAACACCACACACACACACACCAACACCACACACACACACCAACACCACACACACACACCAACACAACACACACACCAACACAACACACACACCAACACAACACACACACCAACACAACACACACACAACACACACACAACACACACACACACACCACACCACACACACACACACACACACACACACACAACACACACACACACACACACACACACACACCACACACACACAACCACACACACACACACACACCACACACACACACAGCACCACACACACACCACACCACACACACACCCCAACACACACCACACCACACACACAACCACACACCCACACCACACCACACACACACACACCACACACACACCACAACACCAAACACCAACACACACGACACACCACACACACCACACACACACACACCACACACACACAACACAACACACCACACACACACCACACACACACACCACACACACACACACACACCACACACACACCACACACACACAACACACACACAACACACACACACAACACACACACACAACACACACACACACAACACACACACACAACACACACACACTAGACAAGAATGGATCATTATATGATCCGGCAGGAACTGAATCCTGAAACGTGCAAAACAGCCTAGATCACTAGATTTATAAAGGAGCCACATGAGGTACTTCTCGAAACGATGTAGAGCATCCAATATTGTCAAACGGAGTTTTAACCCGAGTTCATAAAGTTTTGACCAGCATGTTGAAAACCCAAAATAATGTTTCGGCGATGGCTTCCCAAATTGACCCAAAGTTCATCGGCGACATGATCTCGGCGAAAATAGGTCAAAAAATCATAATACTGTCGGCGACATGGTTTCGGCGAAAATCTGAGGAAGGTTCTGATGCAGCTGAACTAATCGTAAATAACCAAAATTGATTCCAGATTGCGACAACAGTGCAGAAACAAGACAGCTTGTTCAACAGTTCAAACCAAATTCTGCAGGTACACAGAGTTGATCAGACTCTGCTTCCAGCACAAGTGGATAGCTTCGTTGGGTGCAGTCTCCACTGTGCTCTGCACCCCCCTGCAACTGTGAAAAGATTCCCTGCAAATGTGAAAAGGTTCAAATCAAAGAAGTTTTACATCTGTTCAGATGTTACACACACACACCCCGCGTGTAGCGGGGTTTGATTTTTTGGAAGACCATCGCTGCAAATGTCGGCAAGATTATTCAAATACAAAAAGCTTTCCGGTGCTAATGTACAGAGCCGTGTTCAGTCACTCAGAAGGGAGGTTCGTCTCAGCTTGAAGTGTTTGGATCGCGTCACGGAAGCTCATGTCCTCAAGCATCCTCCACGTGTCGTTGATTTCCCCAGATGCCATAGCAGCCCTCAAAGTGATTGAAAGTTGTTGGGCCAGGTCCTGGATCTTCGGAGTAAAGCGGGTTGCCTCCGTAGGTGCCGTGGTCTCAATGGGAACATTGTGAAAAGGATGATGTCCATGTACTAGAGGAATCTCAAAATGATGTCGCCAATAATCCGCTGTGCGCAGTGACCACTCCCAGTTGCCCGAAAGACCGTAAAAGTAGTGCTCAGGATCACGACATTTGGAAAGCCCTGACAAGGGGATCTCTTCAATGAATAGCTCCCTGGTATTGTTGGAGTGGGTAATGATCTTGAATTGGATCTGGTGAACCACGCGGGAAGAGAAGTGAGCACGATGGAGGTAGTGGTGTGCAGGACTTTGCTCCGTCGGAAAAGGGACATCAGGAGGTGCGAAGCCTGAATATGTATCAGAATGGGCCGTAGTTCCAATGTCGGTAGTTGTACTGTCAGCTGCCAAAGGTGCCGAAGTGGTCCCGGTAGTGGGGTCAGGAAGACCAGAATGACATAGTGCAGAAGCCTGGGCGTCTGGTGCTTGATCTGGGTTGGTGGGAGCGAGTCCACGGTTGGGATTCGAAGGCCAAGCCAAGCCCGCCACGGTAGCGTCTCGTTTATGCTCCATGGGTGAAACGGTCAGGAATGTGTGAAATGGTGCGACAAAAGCTGAGGCATCATGAAATTGCGAACATAAGCCAAGCCCGAGAATAATAATAATAATAATGATAATGAAGATAAAAGTGAAGTCCAGTCATCAATCAAGTGGTTCAAGGTCCACGGAAAGGACATAGCTCAAAGCCTAACAAGATGGAAATCAAAAAATCCTTCGTGTTGATAAAGTGTCATAGGTATAACGAAAAACCCTCGAGCATGGTCTTTTTTGGCCAGTGAGCGTATCAGGGCAGGATCACACCGGGGCTAACTTTGTGGCATCGCAGACGTAGCACGAAAGGCTGTGAGGTACCCGGGACGAGCAAAGAGGATTCGAAGTAGTTGTACTGTCGGAGTCGCCATTCGGGTCGGTATTCCTCCAAAAGCTGCAAGATCGTCATATCATTGGGGACTTGGAATGTATCACCTTCCAGGTCGCAATAGCGAAACTCCAAATTCGAAGGGTCAAGCTGGATGTCCCATTGGGTCCTCAATCTTTTTGAAATACAGAAACGTAGTTCTCCAGTGGGAAGGAGGCCTGCTTCAACTGGTTGCATCTGACGTGACCAGGTGAACAGAGCTTCAAATTCGTAGCCACTAACATTTTTGAGATTTGAACTAGCCAAAGCCATGTAGTGTTCACGGTCAGGTTCGCTGCGATGAGTCAGTTCCTGTAAGGGAGAGTAGTCAATCAAAATAAGGACAGGTCGGTTTGGAGGAGGGTTCACGTGACCAGGAAGGCCGCGGGGTCCAGCAAACCATCCAACGGTTCGGGTACCCAGTGGTGTCTCAATCGTGGATGTAGCGCGATATGGATGGGGCCGAGAAGAATGAGCCATGGCGTCGAGTGTCGAGTTTCGAGTATAAAGCGAAAAGCCCAAGCTGCAACATAGAAGGACAATGACCAAGGAATAAAGCCCAAAAATTGGAAAATGGAGGGAAACGGTGTACCTAGTGAGTAGTCACAAATCGACGTGTAGTCACTGTGCTTTTTTCGATGCCGACAAATAATGTGGTGTATTACACACTGGAGTCAGACATATCCATCGGGCCCATATCGTTCGCATCCAGTGGACCATGTACTTGTTGAGGAGGGACGGTAGGGTGATTGAGATGTAAGGTACGTTGCAATGTTGCCGGTGGTGAAGAAGGTGGTGTAGACCGCCATGGTGGCCAATATAAAGAGGTGGTGGTTCCTTGAGAGTGGTGTTGGGCAGAACGTCCCCAGCATGACTGTAAAATATGGAGTTGGTCCGGTATCGCTTCGTACGGTTGGGAGACATAGACGTTGGAGTGTTCAGGGTGTGGTAGAACAGGAACAGCAGTTGCCGTAGGGGAGGAGGATGATTGGATTGGTACGTCATAGTATCGGCGCCAATGGTTAGCCGTGGTACGTAGGGTAGCAAGATCGTTGGTGAGGTGCATGTTCTCCAGAAATGTTTCCACTGGCTTCCACGTTTCAATACCATCAAGTGTCCTTTCCACGATCCAAAGTTCATCCGGACGAGTAGACAAAGGATAGCTCAGCTTCTTGATGAAGACGGAATGGACGGTTGTAGAGGTTGGGATCATTCGCGCTGCTCGGGGAATATACGATGCCGAAGTAGGATCATCAGGTGGCAGGTGTGGGACTAGGCCATGTACGGATGTAGGTGAGGAACGGTGTGAGACCAATCGAGCAGTATCATCCGTGTTGGAGGTCATCATGTACAGTAGCAATAATATGATATCGAGATACACTGAACTGAAGCCAAAAAGCCGTGGGAAAAGGTCAATGATGGAAAAACGAACAACGAACATCGCAATATGGAAAGAAGAGAAGCAAGGGAGACAAAGGAAACCCAAAACCGGGGTGGAGGACATCATAACGAGTGCTTTTTTCTTTCCTCATAGACGTGAGCGTCTCCAAGATCTATCTCAAAGGCTAATCACTCGGCCGCTTTAGTGTATCTGGTGGCCGTGATGAATGGATGCCCGCGGGGAATCACTTGAACATGGACAGCGAAGCCTGTGTCCTGTGGATCTGGATGGGGTGTCAGCAACAACGGTGAACACTCCCGGGTCGTGAAGGCATCGAGATGTTGATGAGTTTTCCATGTCGGGTAGAACCAGTTCAAAACGTCCAGGAGAGAATGAGGGAGGTCGTCCAGCATCTGAGCTCCTTGATCGGTGTCAATCATCATGTAGAAATCGGTCGCTGGTAGGTGTATCGACCATCGTTGTAACAGCGTGTCGGTAACCACGGTTTTGAGGTCTGAAACGAAATGACTGCGAGCATAATCCGGGTAGATCACCTTGAACGTCTGGAACAGGCTGTCATAGGTGGCCGTGGAGAGGTTGCCCGCGACCTTGGGGGCCAGGATGTTGTAGTATGGGTTGCGAACGGCAAGTTGCTGCATCGGCTTCAGGTCCAATTGGAAAATAACCGGTCGGTGGGGTGTCGAAGGCGGAGTCCGGTTGGGTGGGTGTTGAGATAATGAAGACCCCATAGCGGAGGACGGTGCCCTTGTTGGAGAGCGTGATCGTCGTGTAGGGGAGATCCTCTCGTGGGACATAGCTCGCAATTGGCAATAGCGATCCAGGTGAATGCGGAGAGACATAGTAAATGGCTGGCGGGTTGTATGATATGACATGTCAACGTTTCAATGGAGCAACAATGCCCGAGTTTGTGAAGATCAAAAAAGTAAGAACGAAAAAACTCTAAAGACGAATAAAATTGGGTGGTGAAGCTATAATACAGTGCCGCAGGCCAGCTTTTCCTTGGTTCGCATATGTCGTTGGTCAGCCAAGTTTGTCTTTGATCTTATTCCACATAGAGCGAACATCTTCCTCGGACTTGCCCATCTTGGTCGAGATCACCCGCCATGAAAATCGAGACTTCTCGTCCGCCTTCAAAGTGCGTAGTTTCTGTTTGTCTTCGGAAGTCCAGAGTGACAGTGGGCTCGAGGAGCGGGATCGGGATTGGTCAAGTCGGCGACGACGTTTGGCAGGCGCTTTGGGAGCTGATTTGGCTTTCTGTTTGCGAGTCGGCGGTGATGGTGTTCTGGTAGAAAACTTCGAGGGTGGACTTCAGGTGACGGAGCGGCAACGTGGTGGTGTGGTTCAGGGAGATGGGTTTCCACCAGTTCATCCATAAGTGCCTCGTCCTCCACGATATCCGGCGACGGGATGTGGGCATTGTCAATGAAGTCGTTGGTCTGGTCCGAGTAATGTGGTCGTAGCCCATCAGGTTGATTCCATATACGTCTGTGCTGGGAAGAGGTGTAGGTTCAATGTTGGGAATGAGAGTGGGTGGAAGTAGCGCCATTGCTCGATGTAGTAGAAGGTAAGCATGGTGAACATCATGAAGAAATTGAAGAAACACAGGTTCTTGAATCGGAATTGACGTAGTAGGAGACGAGGAAGCCATCACGAAAAGTCGAATGTGGGCCAAGAAGTAAATGAAGCCGAGTTTGAGGGTGAGCCAGCTGAGAACGCACTACTCCAAGGTCATATAAATTAACGTGTGGCCCGAATAGGTGAAACGTTCAGCAGGATGTGAATAATGAGACGTAAGCGCAAGCGGCAGGACGGTTCTGGATTTTACCACAATGAGGAAACGTGCAAATATTGACGGATCGGCTTGGCAGCAGCAGCTAGATCGGACTCGGTAAAACCTGCAGTTCTGTACAAACGGTGCAATGCGGCAAAACCTCGTGTTCGTTCGTGTGCAGGGTGCGCACATTTGGCGACCAGAAATAGTCGTGAAACAAAACCCGAAAGTTGGACGGCCAGAGGTGATGCGGAGAATGGCGCCATGACCTGGTTGAAGTCGCGCGGAGGGCTGTAGCGAAGGGCAAAGGGCTCGAACTCGATGCAAAAGCCCAAGAACTCCTGGTCCGGTTCCGTTTCCAAAATGATGGGGTGACCGTAGAACTCCGGGTGAAGGAAATTGGCGAAGCAGATTTCGTAGTCCCAGGAGGGATCCGACAAGCACAGTCTGTTGTCCACATAGCGAAGGAGGCGAGCTGTAAGATCCATGGTGCTGAGGGTGGTGCGGTAGGTTCGGTACCAGATTTCTTCAGAGAGTGCGACAACCATCATGCACAATGCTGGACTCAGTGGGGAGCCCAGCCATAGGGGATCCACGGATTTGTTCAAAAACCGTAGTGCCAATGGAAAATTGAGTCATCTTCAAAGACATAAGGATGATGCGTTCAATGTCCCGAATGAAGATCTTCCTGGTCACATTGAGTGTACGGCACGTGCGGCCTTTGACTACATCGCCTGTGGTGTTGCCCGGAGTTGCCTTCACGGAGATGATCTCGTCGGGGTCGGTACTCATGAGAGTCGAGAGGAACTGCAAGGTCAGTCGCCAGCTAGCGATGAAGCGGTCAGTGTCGATGCTTGTGAAAAAACCCGCAAGATCTTGGTTGTGTATTCGGGGAGTAGGGAGCGAATCAAAGTCGGTGTCCTTGAGCAGCTTGATGAGATCAAATACATCACCCCTTGCCAGGTTGTGGGGAAACGCTTGGGGTAGGAGGTTGTAGATCAGTTTGGCGGTACAATTCAACATAGGTCGAAAAGGTGCCGTGAAGAAACTGACAATAGGTCGCCCGGCCTTAAACTGTTTCTTCCGTTTGGGGAGAGCGTAGGCATTCGGTAGGTCTCGTCCAGCACCAAGTGCCCATGGGTATGCTTTGCCAAATTGATGATTGATCTCGGCGATGGTCTTCTCGATGATGTCACTTGGGCTGTGCTCCAATTTTCGAAATACCAACGGGTCGGCGAAGGTGGTGGTGAGGCACTGGAAGTAGAGTACGGGGCAGTAGATTCGTAGGGATGTAGCTCGCTTGTCCTCGTTGTGGAAGACGGCGTCTGGAAAGAGACGTTTGAAGCGGCCGATGTCTTTATGTGTGATGTGGTTGTGGAGGGTGTTGTAGTGGGACTGAATAGAGCGATGCCAAAGCTCATCAATATGGGTCTTTTGTAATGAAGGGAGTGAGTTCCGGGTAGTCCACGTCCGCAGAGCAAGGCGAAGGGATGTCTGGATTTCTTTGGAAGGTGGGAAGATTTTGTTTTGAAGCGAACCCGTCGCAATGGATGTGTGTGGGCCATCATCGAAATGTAGGTTGTCGCCGTCCAGGACCAAGTGGTGATCAGGATGGGGATCATGAAGGGCATGAGGTCGCAAGGCGTCACAGGCACACTTTGGGGTTTCGCCATCAGCCCATTTGGTAGCGGCTTCTTTGTGATTGCACAAGCTGTCCATAACCGAGGGGAACTTTGTGAATACAATCCCGGTGGAAGGAGTCTGCAATGTGGTGTTGTAACATCGAGTTCGATGAACATGGGAAGTGAGCAGCTGTCGAAGGTCCCGGGTCCAGTTGGGGCCTAGTAACCAAGGTGCACGAAGAGGAACCGGTTTCCTGACTCGTTTGGCCTTCCAGAAGGTCAAGGCTCGGTCAATGGCATTGAGTGCATACGACCTCTGAGGTTCGCCTAGGTTGTTGGCAAGACGTCGAATAAAATAACATCCTTGGGCCCCAATTTCGTTGGATCGGAGTTTCTTCTCCATGTGGAAGCGTCGGACGGAGTTACTGCCCAAATCCTGAATGATCTCCCAGAGTTGTACTCGTCGATGGAAAAGAGGACTATGAAGAGCATGTCGGACATGATGGGGTGTAGATCGCCAACGGAGTTTCCGCCACAAAGAGAATGCTCCAAATTGTCGGGAGTCAGAAAATTTGGTACGCGCAATGAGTCCCTTTCGGCAATTGAAAAACTGGTAAATGAACGGAGTGTTTAATCGAGGTTGCCACAATTGAATTAAGGCATTAAGGCTTTGTTCCAAAGCCCAAAAGTTGGATTTATTGGTGTAGATCGGAAAAACAGACCACATCCAGAAATTGTCGAATCTGCACCAGAACCGTAAGGCTACTTCGGCCAACACGAATTTGTTTTGTTGCACTTGCAGAAATTTCCGATAGCGAGAGTGTTCACGGTCCAAAACAAAAGAAGAAGTGGAACCAACATAAAACTTGGGTTGAAAATTAGCAATGTGGCAGAAGCGAATATACACCGCCTGAGGGTGCTTGAAACATTGGAGGGCGACTGACAAGTCATCCCACGATCTGCAAAAGAAAATACTCTGCATCGGAGTGCCTTTGAGCAAGGCCTGGAGTTTCGGATTGGCTCGTGGATGTAATAACACATATTGGCCCATCAGTACAGTTTGAAGCATCCGAAAAGCAAAAAAGACATCAACAGAAGGGGACAACGTGAAGGGGGTCAATAGTGCAAGGACAAGAATACAGGAATGAGCCACGGCCAAAGTTCGCATAATGTTGGCTGCTTTTGAGCCCGGTGATTTCAAATACGCTGCTAGTCAGGAGTGCATCAATAACGCCACAGTCATGACCTTGAGGACGACTTCATCCGTAGAGGCCCCTTTATGCTTGCAGGGGTCGATGCCCATAGCCACGCTTGCGCGTTGGATAGTTTTTGAGGCATCATCGGGTTGGTTTTGCCACCATTCGTTGACCTTCTCCAGGTTCTTCTCCAGGATGTCCTGCTTGGGCTGTGGTAACTTCAGGTCTTTCAACCACTTCTTGTATTGGGTGTCCGACAATGATGTGGGTTGATTGTCAACGAGCCAAGAGTTCACGGATCCCGGAGAAATAAGTAGAGTCGAAGGGTCGAAGGTCGTAGAGGCTGCGGGTTGTCCTTGAAGTGCACGTCCAATCGGTGTCGTGGCTGGTGTAGAGCCCTGAGGTGCCGTAGTCTGTGAAGTACTGGCGGCCGATTTTACCTTGGCTAGTTCAGCTTCCAGTTCAAGAATGCGTTGTTGGCTCGCCACGTCCGCGGAGGGTTGAGCCGGGAGCCAAGATTGGAGAAGTTGAGCGACGTCTTTGGCCATGTTTTGAGTGGCTTCCTTCTGATTGAGGCATTGGCCTGCTGATCGAGCTCGAAAGGTAGCAAGTTTGTCCAAATCCACATTGCGTGTGCGTAGTTGTGATACCAATTCAGCCACAAATACTGTAGTGCCTATGTTGTCAAAAGGGAGGACGAAGGTTTCTCTTCCGTATGCAACACGACGGAGCCAGGTATTGTGTAAGCCCTGGTACAAAAACTTCCAGAGTGGGACTTGTAAAGGATCCATACCTTCAATGTCTTTGTAGCTTGAAAACCTGCTCTGTCGGATTCTGGAAGGGAAATCCAAACCATTGATCTTGTTGGAGTCGTGGAAGTCGACATCAGGTTTCCATTGCTCCACTGGTGGGATTTCAATTGGTCGGCATGTATACCCTTCGTTGACAGTAGAACTTGCTCCCGGGGATGACATAGGTCTCGGCGATCTCGGTGTAAAAGGATGACGTTGAGGTGCAAAGTTGGCATTGGTGGGAGGTGTCTGGGAAAATGGAGGCGGTGTAGGTGGAAAAGGTGCCGTAGGTGGAGTCCATGGTGGGCGCGTTGAGAACGACGTAGCTGTAGGTGGCGGAGGCGGTATTCCGGACGGGTTCCAGCAAGGTCGATGGGTCGCCATTGCATAGTGCATCGGGCCACGGAACGCAGGTACTGCTTGGTGCCATCCATGTTGATGACGGGGAGGTGTGCGAGAGCGATCCGGCTGGGAAGGAGGAATTCCGTTCACGTCAGGGCTGAACTGGGAAATCAGGTCTTGGGACGCCATGATGTAGATGGAGCCACGAAATAATAGGTCAAAATAAGCTCGAAGGGCCGACTGAAAGCTGCGGTGAAGGGCCAAGGTGAGACGAGGGTGGAGTGTGATTGAAACGGTGTGAAACATGGTACGTGGTCCCTGTGTGTGAAACGTAACGTGAAATACGACGCTGGCACAAGGTTCAAAAATCATGAGCGTGCAGCGGTTCACGAACCTTTTGAGGGAAGAAGTGGCATCAATACCGAATGTCGGGAGAAGCATTGTTACTCCAAAAAGATCGGGCGGGGCCACTAGGCTCACTGGATCGCTGTCGTAGAATAGTCGACACATGTTCCGGTACTCCTCAAAGGTAAAAAGGTCACCAACGAGATCTGGAGTGGTATGTCGAGTGTCGAGAACGAGGTTGGCCTTCACGGTGTTGGTCTCGAGAGTGGCCTTCGTGATGGGAAGATCGGCGATCTCGACGGCTGTAGGTTGAGTTGTCCCAAGAGGCATTGTCGTGCCAAGATCGGCGAGCATGATCTCGAGAGCCAGACGCGGTGGTCTCGTGGTGGCCAGTTGTGTCTCGAGAGTCGTCTGGAGGTGGGTCCGTAGGTGTTGGTGCGTCGGCAGGAGGGTCAGGTCGTACTGGACGTGCAGGATCATCTGGAGGTTCCGAGGGTGGATTTGTCTCCGCTGCCTGGTGTGTGATCAAGCCCGGGAAAACCGAATGAGTGGAGGCAACATAGCATATGGATGCGGCGCTGGAGTTCATAGCCGTTGCATTGCCCTTGGCGATGCCCGCAAGGTTGCGCAGGCGTTGAATTTAGTCATTTCCCCCAGCTAGTGCGCGGATGCATTTGGGTGAGCGACAAATGGCCAATAGGCCAGATGGGTTTTGTCCTTTCCTTATGCGATAGAGCTGAGAGGTACAGATCTTGACAGCATAGCCCGGCAGGGTGTCGATGTCAGCGATCTCAGAGGACATACCGAAGAACCCGTAACATGGGTATTGAGTTGGGACGCCGGCTTCGTTTTTTGTCCAAGTTGCCGGGCGGATGCAGTCTTCCGCGAGGATTTTGGCAACTGATTCCCAACTCGTTTTGTGGTAGATCAGGTAGGTGCCCATGTGCTCGCCACGATAGATCGGTTTCTTCCTTAATCCCGTGGGGACCGTGATGGTCAGCAGGTTCTCTGGCTCGATGTAGAATGCTTGGGTTTGCCTCGCAAGCTCGATGTCCAATAAGTTGGATTGTGCAAAGGCCCTGGCAATGTTCTTGACGGTGGCTTGGCTTGCTTTGATATAAATACGTTGGTTGTTGACGGTGCGATATGGTTGAGCCAACTGGTGGAACATCTCGTCAACGAATTGGTTGAAGAGCTGCGAGATAGCCGGGGTCAATGATTGGCGTAGGGGCACGACATGGTCGGGGCCAAGCTCAGTCAAGCAGCGGACCCTAAGGGGATCATTGGCCGCCTCAACCATTTCACTGAGGTCGATGTCATTCGTGTCGAACTTTGAGATCGAAATTGTATCTGCCACCTCAGAATTTTCACTGTCGCCGTCGGGGACGCGGAAGGACACAGCGCCAAGTGGTGCTGAAGTGTGGGCTGGTGGGTTGGTAGGTGGTTCCGGTGGTGGTGGATCGGCAGGAGAGTTGGGTCGAGCAGTGTTGTGGTGGTAGTTGTCTGTGTAATGGCTGTCGTTCCATGTGCCCCAGGTGTCATCAGCGTCGGGAGTGGGAATGTAGGCTGGATTGGATGTGTGTGCAGCTGGTCGAAGTACGACTTCACGGCCTCTGGATCGGTGACGTGGTGTTGCGGAACGTGGTCTTGGGTGAGATCGATGACGTCGAGGAACCACGGGAGAGCGGCGTCTTGGCGGTGATCTTCGTCTGTATGGTGACGGGGTTCTGCGGTCTTTGGGATGTTTCGTGGATGACCGATAACGAGGAAGAGGAGAACGAGGTCGAGCTGCACGTTGGGGAGAATAGCGATGATGGTGGGAGTGTACAGAAGGTCGACGGGAACGTGATCTTGGAGTCCTGGATCGTGGTCGGCGCGTTGGTGATGGTTGAGCGTGTAGGTGGTGAGGAGGAGCGATGGCTGGAGCTGGGATGATGCGAGGGTCCGGAACGTCAGGTTCGGTGGGTCTGGCTTTCGGTGCAGGTGGAGGCATGGCAATAGGTGGTGGAGCTGTTGTAGGCAATGGTGTCGGTGGAATGGGGTTCGGTGGAGGTCCATCGTGTTGGAGGAGTAGCTGACGTTGTTCTTGGGATCGTTGGGAATCCATGATCAATTGTTGTTGAGCTTGAATAAGTCGAACCGATTCCGCAAGTTGTTGTGCAGTGGATCCCAGCGCTGCAAGTTCAGGTGAAACGGATGAAGTCGGTGCCGTCGTTGGTGCCGGTGGTGTAGCAGGAGGCGAGGCTTTCGGAGCTGATCGACGTGGTCTGTCCGTTTTCTTGTCAAAGCAAAGCTTGGGAGCTGCCTTAACTGCTGGTGGTGGAGGTTCATCTGGAGGGACCATCGCTGCGTCCGTCGGTTGTGGAGGTTGAATGTGGTGAGGTGGGTATGGAGAACTCGGCAAAGGTGTCGGTGGTGTAGTCGATGTAGGTGGTGTAGTCGACGTAGGTGATGGAATTGGAGGAGAATGCCACGTGGGTGGAGCGGTGGGTGCCGTAGGAGTCGGAAAAGTCGGTGGAGCGGTGTGCACCAGGGTGGTTTCAGGAGCCATAGGTGTGGGCATAGTGGGCACAAGTTGTGGGCCTGGTACTGCATGAGGGGCCGAAGGCAATGAGGTAAATGGCAGTGAAGTTGGGGCTGATGAAGACCATGTAGGGTGCAATGGCGAGGGATGTCCAAATAGATGTGCGCTCTGCGATGATTGCGGCCACGTCGAGGACGGAGTCGTAGGCTGCGGTGGGGCAGGCCATGACGTCGGAGGAGTAGTCCACGGATACATCGCTCGATTAGAACAAAACAGGAATGGAAGATCACATACAGGATTCAGTCCCTAGATGCCTAAAAGTCGTGCGATTATTCCCTGCACCGGGACCGTGGTCGAGTCTTGCCCCAATTGGCATAAAACAGCTTTCAAGTTCCAGCGAATTAGGTGCACAACATGTTTCACCTCACCAAACAACCAAAAGAAAAGAGACCACACCTGAAAGTCATGAACCTGCCTGGGTCCTCTGTCATGGCATAATGCAATGTCGCTGTAAAAGTGCTGCAAAAGGAGGTTTCCGAAGTTCAGCACGGCTTCACGCTGCATAGAATGCACTTCACAAAGGATCTCAAGGGACAGCCGGAACGGCAGGACATCTCAAAAAAGGTGCAGAACAGAAAGGCCAGCTGTTGCAATTTACTTAGAGGAATTACCAAATTAAAATGTGTAAATTCGGCAGTCAGGACAGTCATCACTCACCCTAAAAAAGGGTTGCCTCAAATGGCTCCATGGCACCATGTCGGAGCCACCATGGAAATCACACTAGACAAGAATGGATCATTATATGATCCGGCAGGAACTGAATCCTGAAACATGCAAACCAGCCTAGATCGTTAGATTAATGAAGGAGCCACATGAGGTACTTCTCGAAAACGATGTAGGGTATCCAATATTGTCAAACGGAGTTTTAACCAGAGTCCACAAAGTCTTGACCAGCATGTTGAAAATCCAAAATAATACTGTTTCGGCGATTGTTTCCCAAAATGACCTAAAGTTCATCGGCGACATGATCTCGGCGAAAATATGTCAAAAAATCATAATACTGTCGGCGACGTGGTTTCGGCGAAAATCTGAGGAAGGTTCTGATGCATGCAATACAGATTGTGGCAACCGTGTAGATTCGAAACAACGCAGTGTAACAGCTTAGTCAACAGTTCAAACTGAGTTTTGCAGGTACAAGTGGTTGATCAGACCACTCATCCACCGAAATGCCATAGCTTCGTTGGACTGGATAGGCAAATCGGCTCCAGCCCCCCTGCAAATGTGAAAAGATTCCCTGCAAATGTGAAAAGGTTCGGATCAGAGAAGTTTTACATCTGTTCAGATGTTACACACACACAAACACACACACAAACACACACACACAAACACACACACACAAACACACACACACACACAAACACACACACACACAAACACACACAGAGACACACAGAGACACACCACACACCACACAAACAAGAGAAACAACAGGAACACAGAGACACACACAGAGACACACACAGAGACACACACAGAGAGACACACAGAGAGACACACACAGAGACACACACAGAGAGACACACACAGAGACACACACACAGAGACACACACACAGAGACACACACACACAGAGACACACACACAGAGACACACACAGAGACACACACACAGAGACACACACACACAGAGACACACACAGAGACACACACACAGACACACACACAGACACACACACAGACACACACAGAGACACACACAGAGACACACACAGAGACACAGGAACAAGAGACCACACACCACACAGAGACACAACACACACAGAGACACACACACACAGAGACACAACCAACACAGAGACCACACCACACCAGAGGACACACACACACAGAGACACACCACACAAGAGACACACACCCACAGAGACACACACACCACACAGAGAACACACACACACAGAGACACAGAGAACACACACCACACAGAGCAACAGAGACACACACACACAGAGAACAGAAAGAGACCCACCCACACACAGAGGACACAGAGACACACACACCCACAGGACACACACACACACAGAGACAACACCACAACACACACAGAGGACACAGAAGACACACACACACAGAGACACCACACACACGCAGACACAACACCACACAGAGACACACAGAGACACACAGAGACACACAGAGACACACAGAGACACACAGAGACACACAGAGACACACAGAGACACACAGAGACACACACACAGAGACACACACACAGAGACACACACACAGAGACACACACACACAGAGACACCCACACACAGAGACACCCACACACACAGAGACACACACACACAGAGACACACACACACAGAGACACACACACACAGAGACACAGAGACACACACACAGAGACACAGAGACACACACACACAGAGACACACACACACAGAGACACACACACACACAGAGACACAGAGACACACACACACACAGAGACACAGAGACACACTGACACACAGAGACACAGAGACACACACACACAGAGACACAGAGACACACACACACAGAGACACAGAGACACAGAGACACAGAGACACAGAGACACAGAGACACAGAGACACACAGACACAGAGACACACTGACACAGAGACACACTGACACACAGAGACACAGAGACACAGAGACACAGAGACACAGAGACACAGAGACACAGAGACACACTGACACAGAGACACACTGACACAGAGACACACTGACACACTGACACACTGACACACTGACACACTGACACACTGACACACTGACACACTGACACACTGACACACTGACACACTGACACACTGACACACTGACACACTGACACACACACTGACACACACTGACACACACACACAACTTCTCACCACACAACTTGTCACCACACAACTTACTCACACACATCACTTTGCGTGGCAGGCATGGCGCTTGGTGACATCCACGCCGCAAGTGAGTCCATCTCTCTCAAATACGGCTTTGTCACGCACAATCTTTCACATCTCTCTCACATGCAACTCTATCGCACACAACTTTGTCAAACACAACTCTTTCGCACATAACTTTTTCACACACATCTCTCTCACACAACTTTTTCACCCACAACTTTGTCACACACAATCTTTCACACACATCTCTCTGACATGCAACTTCTCTCTCACACACATCTTTGTCACACTCAGCTTGTGTCGCACACAACTTTTGTCACACACAACTTTTTCACACACATTTCTCTCACATGCAACTTCTCTCTCACACACATCTTTGTCACACACAGCTTTGTCACACACACAACTTTGTCACACACAACTCTTTCACACACAGCTTTGTCACACACAACTCTCTCACACACAACTTTATGCAACTTTGCCACAGGCAATCTTTCACACACAACTTTGGCACACGCAATCTTTTACACAACTTCGTCACTCACACACAATCTTTCACACACAGCTTTGTCAGGAAATACTTTGTCATACACAACTCTTTCACACACGCAACTTTGCCACAGACAACGTTTCACACACACACAACTCTTTCACTCACAATCTTTCACGCACACAACTCTTTCACATTTCACTCACAACCTTTCACACGCAACTCTTTCACACACAACTTTGTCACACACAACTCCTCACATACAACTCTCAAAATGATCGACCCTCCACCATCTCCTTTTTCCTTTCTTCTTTCTCCGTGCCACTTCAACCACTTTTTCTGATGATTGGATGAAGTTGACTTGTGGGGCTATCCGGTCCTTTAATTCAATCTTTGCCTGTGCTTTTTTTCTCCAAAAAATTGTCCCGCAGGAACACGTGCAGGAAACTTTTTCATCATCTCTGTGGAGCCACTGAAGGCGTGCAGCTTTGAAGGCGCCACTAGATGACACTCTGACAAGGCCAGCGGCGCATTCCTTTGTGTACAGCCCAATGGAACCGAAAATTTGTTGGAGACCAGGCTTTCGATGCAACGCAACTGTCGTTTTTTGGCAGGTATTGCGTCCAAGGGAGTTCTGGCAATGCATCGTTTGTCTGATGCAGCCAAGGGCCAAGAGCTTGCTAACATACACATAAGAAAGCCAACAGCGTAGCATCAAGAGCGTGGAACATAAACATAGGTTAGGATTTCCAACAGCGTCGCATCAGCAGCGTCTTAACACACACATAAGAAAGTCAAGAGGGTACCACCAACAGCGTGTTAGCAAACACACTAAAAAGTCATCCGCGTATAATCAAAAGCGTGTTAACATAAACATTGGGATTCCAATAGCGCAGCATCAACAACGTGGTGGCATAAACACAAGAAAATCAATAGCGTACCATCAACAACATTCAACAACGCGTTATATAACATAAACGTAAAACAGTCAACAGCATACCATCAGGAATCCTGAGGGCGTAGCATGAAAAAGTGGCTGACAAGAGGCCTGAGTAGTGAAGTTTAAAAGCGTAACATGATAGGCGGGGTGAGAACGTTAGTATCGCTCTACCCCACCCTGCCCACCCCGCCCCCCGAACCCCACCCAAACCAGAAAAGGGAACATAACAGATACACAAAATGCGTCACGTTGAAACAATTGAAAAGTAACAAGAAACCCCCATTAAAAGAAAACAAGGCAAAACATGAACCGCAAAAACAAAATGAAAACTCACAGTTTCGAGACATCAACAAACGCAAAAATCCCACGCGCCTGCGAGCGAAACTGAAACTGAAACTTTTTCAACAATCGCAAAACATTGCGCCTGCCACGCAAAATGAACGTGCCGCTCAATGAAGAAAAAATCAGCACAACCATAAACCACGGAAACAATATGAAACAATCATAAACAAATCACACTTTCAACACATGAAAAACGCGAGAATCCCACGCGCATGTCAGGGAAAATGAACATGACAGTTTTACAACCATCGCAAAACACTGCACTTGCCACGCAAAATGCACGTGCTCAAATTCATTGGTGGGTGCAGGTTAAAATGCATTTCGTCCGGAAAAAATAGAAGAAACGCGTTTCCCCTGCACGAAATGCAACTTTCGAAAGTGACATATGACAACTTTAGCGACGGCGAGGCACAGGGTTTGCGGGTGTATATATATTTTTATATATATATATACTATATGCATATTTTATATGATGTTTTCTTATGGTTTCTTTTGTCTCTCTGCGTTTGGATTTCTCCGATATGTTTGAATATGTAGATATGGTGGTGGAAAACGAATGATCTAGGAATCTAAATGAACCTAATGGGAATCTAGGCAATAGGAAACCCATGAGCCTGAGGGGACAAAGATGGGGATGCCCTGATCAGATTTCCGAGGCCCGGGATGGGGTCAGACTGGTCAGAACACGTCAGCTGTGCACCGTGTTGTTCTCCGGCACGGCCTGTCCTGTCATAGGCTAGAAGATGCCCATTCAGTGGATCGCTTCGTCTTCCATGAGAGCTTCCAAAAGATGACACTTGGACAATTTGAATGTCAGGTTTTGTTATGTTTTGTTACTCTGTGCGCTCAACGCCAATGGTTTCCACGCTCGAGCTGAGGCGGATCTGTATCCCGGAGCTGCTTGATGAAGACAATGCGAGAAAAAACTGTGTGCTGATCGTGCTGTGAAAGAGAGCCGAGCTGAATCGGATACTGTAGAAATAACTTGGCGTCACCGCAATCAGTAGTGATCGTATATGCCGAGAGATTTTTTTGTTTAAGATGTATTTTAATGTATTAGTGGAGGACTCGCAGTCTCGCAGTGGTTCACCTTTGATATCCTTTGATCATCTTTGATCTATTTTTATTTCTGTAGAGAAGACCCGGTCTAGGGAGCTGGGTTGGGCTATGGCTTACAGTGCTAGGCTTGCGCATTGACGCCATAGGTACACTGGAACCACTCGAAAGGCGCCGCCTGCACCAAACCAGAAAGAGGAGAGGGCCAATAGAAATGAAGCATGAAGAGGGAACCAATGGGAACCAAGTGAGCTGGAAGGGTCCCACTTGTGTCACTTGAGGTTTGTCCATTGTCTTATTTAGTTCAAATTTTTTGCTTGATTCAAAGCCATTGAAAGGATTCAGCCTTGCCACGAAGCTCTGAGAGGATTCAGCAAGGTGCAAGCCGTTCCTAAAGAGCAGCCAGGGAGATAAGCTATTTTCACAACTTCTTCAACATGTGATAATATGTGTTAATCGCAAATCCAATATGATATGTGCTCACACACAGAGGCACATATTTATGCCAGCGGACCGAAAACCGTAGTCGTAAAACTATATAACGTTTTTGAGAACATGCAAGTACGTTACTAACTTCTCATTTTTGTATGAACCACTTCCAATTAAGTTACTAACTTCTCGAACCACTTGCATGGGATGGGGTGGGGTCGGATGGGGGGGTGGGCTATAAACGTCTTTTCTGCTAACAACATTAGCAACTGCCAAGTATATGACTAACTTTTCATATTGCAACTATGTTGTGGGCTCTTGTAACACAACTTGCAACTACGGTGTTATCTTCTCAATCAAGTTCCAACTGCGTTGTCGGCTCTTCTGACACAACTTGCAACTATGTTGTTATCTTCTTTTTCAAAATGACTCTTTAAAGACAACTTGCAACTACGTTGTCAGCTCTTGTGACGCAAAATCTTGGCAATGGAGGTACATAAACCGCAGTGCCAACTTGCAGCAGAAGACGATTGAAGCATTGAAACGCATCTTCTGACGAAACAATGCTATTTTTCAGACTCCACAAAAACCCTCCGATGAAAATGAGCTGTTACTGTGGTAAAACGCGAAACACCCAAATTTTGGCATCCATTTTTTGGAAGTTTTTCATGAAAAAAATACGCGTTTCGCCACAGTGCCATACTCATTTTTTGAAAAACGTGCTTTTACGAGCACGGTTTCCGGTCCGGCGGGATATTTATGCAGGTATGTAATTATCGAAGGAAGTTTAGAAGTCAAACTTCTGACAATATGGACAGATGAAAAGCAGAGGTGGTAAGAGTCAAAGAAGAGAAGAGAAGAGAAGAGAAGAGAAGAGAGGAGAAGAGAAGAGAAGAGAAGAGAGGAGAAGAGAAGAGAAGAGAAGAGAAGAGAAGGGAAGAGAAGGGAAGAGAAGGGAAGAGAAGGGAAGAGAAGGGAAGAGAAGGGAAGAGAAGGGAAGAGAAGGGAAGAGAAGGGAAGAAGAGGAAGAGGAAGAGAAAGAGAAAGGGAAAGGGAAGTGGAAGGGGAAGGGGAAGGGGAAGGGGAAGGAGAAGAGGAAGAGGAAGAGGAAGGGAAGAGAAGAGAAGAGAGTCGAGTGGGTGATTGAAGGCAGCATCAAGGCCGCAAACATGTGTTCGAATGGTGATCGGGCCAAATGAAGCCAGCACTTTCCACTTGGCACCCTCAGCGCTTCAGAGACACGAATTAAATCCGGTCTCTGAAGCTCTCAGGATGGCAGAATCATGGGTTAGACAAAGCCCGGTAACATTGGATGGAAATGTGAAAAACAGCAGATGAAGCTTTCCACTTGGCACCCTCAGCGCTTCAGGGACATCAGCTAGGATGCGGTCTCTGAAGCTCTGAGGGTGGCAGGATCCTGGATTAGACCAAGTCCGGTAACATTGGATCGAACTGTGAAAAAAGCAGCCGGTGAAGATTGGGGGGGCTTACTGGGGGCATTGTGGCTAATTAATTAATGAGGAACTTTAGTGAGGAATTCATTTTGTCTAGTTTAAATAATGGGTGACAGTAGGGTTTTACTGACCCAAACAAGAAATGCATCATAATGAAGTCACTTCATCGTATTGTAACCATCAGATTCCTATGAGGGATGAGGAAACATGAGGAAACCACGTAAAAACCATCAGATTCCTATGGGAAAAGATTTGAAAACCAATAAGAAACCATCAGATTCCTATGGGTCCAGATTAGAATACTAATGGTAAACCATCAGGTTCTTTTGGGGATATTCTATAGGTAATGAGCATTAAGTACTACCACCAATGAATTAGCTAACCCAGGCGATTATCAATCCAGCCCATGAGGGAAAACTCGGATCTTCACCTAGATCATGAGGGTTGAGGAATGATAATTAAGACAGTCAAGACACCAATGAGCAGGGGCACCCAAAGCATTGATCTATGCATGCTGGCTATGCATGCTGGCTCATCAGCGCTTTCATAGGGCAGCTGGTGAAGTAAATCATAAGCTCTTGCAGCAATGAGAGTGTGGAAACCGATCAGAGTGTGGAACATGTTCAGCCCGCTGATGGACCATGACGAGGACCAGCTGGATCGCGTGGAGCGTGATCAGGCCCATGAGGGGCCAAGCGGCATGATCTTTGATTGGTATGCGTTGCTTGTGTTGGGTAATTTATTACATACTGTTTCTAGTGCCAGACCATCAGAAATATCACCACACCTAATTGGTTATATAGTTAATCAAGAATGGCTTGATTTTAAAGTTTTATCCAGCAACAACAGCCCAAGGTTGGAGGCGGCGGAGTTTGGTTTCAGCGCAAATGAGACGGATCAGCTGGATCGCGGGGAGCGTGATCAGCCCCATGAGGGGCCAAGCGGCATGATCTTTGATGGGGATGCGTTGCTTGTGTTGGCTTCATAAACATTTCTATTTTGGCCCATGAACAACGAATAACAACCCAGGGGAATGCTATTGGCTGGGGAAATAAGTGCTTTTTTTACATTGTTTGTTAGTGAATGTGTTTTCCCCAGAAATTGTTCAATAATCATGTTTTGATTAGGTTTAAAAGTAGTAATTAATTGCAATGATTTATGGCAAGGCTTGAGCTGGCCGAGTTCAAGCATGAACATCAGAAGGATGACGAGATGAGCATCGCAAATGAGAAGGATCATGAGAATGAGCATGGTGATGAAGATGAGGATGATGATGAAAAAGCCATGAGAGAGACGATGCTCATGCCTGATGTCCCCCGTGTCCACCCAAGCATCAGGTGCAAAAATGAGGTTTTGGCCAAGCAGGTGAAAGACCAAGTAGCCCTGATGAGGTACATGAGGAGCAAGCAGGGAGCATCAGCCACAAAAGCATATCACAAGGACATGGCAGCACACGCAGAGCGCATGCATAAGGCACGCACCATGCAGGCAAAGGAGAACTATGAGAGAGGAGGCATCGCCGAAGTGATTGAGTCGATGCATCCCAAATTCTTAATATCTTGATCCCAGTTGTCTGAGGAACTCAGGCTGCCTCTATATGTTACCACCCGAACTGCAGCGCGGTGGACCTGAGCGCATGCTACTTGGCATGTTGCCCCCAGACTGCCCGGCACCAGCACCAACACATTTGAAACTATCGTTTCAATCACCCAACGAGCTATTTGCATCTATTTGAGGCTATCTTTGCAGCAGCTGGGGCAGCACGCGGCGGCACGTGTCAACTACTATGTCGCTGCACTCCTCATGGCTTCTCAGATGCATTGCTGCGGAACCTCATTGGGTGTCACTTTTCTCATGCAGGGGTGCATGTGATCAATCTCGACACCAGCGCAATGCGCAGGCCAACCTCCTTGTCCCCTGGGTTACCCTGGAGACTGTTGCGACGCAGCTGTGGGTCCAACAGCGGCCAATGCTTTGGAGGCACATGAGATCAACCTATGCACGTCCACGTGTTGCTTACATGTTCCACGTGCTCAGCCTAGTTGTGTCGAATATTTGCTCAGTCCTTGGAGGAACTCACATGTGCTGAGTGTTTTGCACGGATCTTTGACTCACTGGTATTGTGCAGGCTCTTCTGCCAAACATGCAGAGAGGCTGAAGCCAGAATGGCGCTGAAGGAGGTGTCCGAACACTTGGTGGCAATGTCCACCCCCCCGCCACTTCCTCCACCGCCCCCTCCTTCATTGCCTCCCCCTCCACCACCATAGCCTCTTTTCAGCGAGAAAAGATGGCGCGCCAAGAGCCTCTCCGTTTTTTTTGGTGACCAGCCGAAAATCTGGGTCACAATGGAATCGGTTGCACCACTTGGATCGACATTGCAGGTCTTAGCGGAAGACGGAGCACCGTATGCTCTATCCTTGGGCAACCTCAGTGAGGGGTGGTGTCTGTGTACGTAGGTGCCTGGTAACAAATTAAATGGTATCTTGCAAAGTGAAGAAGCTCATCTTTGGGCAGACGAAGGCTCGCATCACTCCAACAAGCCCCTTCATTGGCGGATGGCGCCGATTCCTACGTGAAAAGTGGCGGGCCCCTACCAAGAAGCAATGAAGAATTCTTAGTGGCAGTCCTTTCTTCTGGATTTCCCTGCTAAAGATGGGCGCTTCTTCAAACCAGTCTCCGGCTTGGGGCCCCACCTCCACCCAAACTCAACAACTCATCTAGTCACTAGTCCATCTAAGTTGCTATCATCATCACGAATATCATCGTGACTACCTGCCTCCAAAGGGATCAGACTTCTTTTATATCATCCTGTTCATCTACCCCCCCACTGATACCATAGTGCAGTGGCAGCTGATAGGACCTGCCAGGGCGCCATTCGAACCTGTTTGTGAAGACCACATCTATGGCATGTCGATGAGCTCTCCATGTTTTTGTTGATGTTCAGAGCGAAGCACATTTCAAAGTCAAAATGTGAAAAGCACCGCATGCTCGGACCAGCTTTGGACGTTCAGATGTCGTTTCGCGTGGCAGGCGCAAGGGATTGTGGATCTTGTCAAAAAGTAAGCAAAACGTGAGGGTTTTGTGGCATTTCGAAAGACGATGGCAGCCGTGGGGCATTTGAAGAGGATCTGCAAAGATGCATTTTCCGTGGCAGGTGCAGTACAAGAGACATGTTCATCAGAGCTGTTAGGAAGTCTGGCCGCTGATTTCCTGAGAGGGGTTGCATTTTGGGCATCAGATCTGTAGGTTTGCTAAGATGATGTTGCGTGACAGGTGCAGCACTTCGTATCACATGGCATCACTGTTTCGTGGCAGGCGCAGCACTTTAGACAGGTGGAGTGGAAAAATCGCAAAACGCATTGGTACAAGGCCGTCAGCTTTGCACTCAACTTTCCATTTTTGAAGGATGTCTCGCAGAATTGCTTACGTCTTGATGTTGTCAACATAAAAAAACTTAGGAAGTCTCGCAGAATTGCTTCGTTCTTGATGTTGTCAAGTGCAAAAATTGAGGAAGTCTCGCCGACTTGCTGCGTTTTTGATGTTGTCAAGTTTAAAAACTGAGGCAGTCTCGCCGAATAGCTTCGTTTGCAAGCTTGCAGATAGATAGAAAGAAAGATAGATAGATAGACAGGCAGAGAGAGAGATAGATAGATAGATAGAGTGATTGATTGATAGACACAAAGACAGATAGACAGATAGACAGATAGATAGATAGATTGATTGATAGAAAGTTTGATAGATAGATTAGATAGACAGATGCATAGATAGATTGATAGATAGATTGATAGATAGATTAGAAAGACAGATGCATAGATAGATAGATCGATAGATAGATAGGAAGATACATAGGATAGATCGGATAAGATAAGATAAGAATAAGATAAGAAAAAGATAAGATAAGATAAGACAGATAGATAGATAGATACATAGACAGAGAGGTAATTAAATGAGCGAGAGAGAGATAGATAGGATAGATCGACAGGTAGATAGATAGATAGATCGATAGATCGACAGGTAGATAGATAGATAGATCGATAGATAGATAGATAGATAGGTAGATAGAAAGATAGAGAGAGAGAGAGAGGGATAGATAGATAGATAGATAGATAGATAGATAGATAGATAGATAGATGGATAGAGAGAGATAGAGAGAGAGATAGATAGATAGATAGAAAGATAGATAGAAAGATAGATAGATAGACAGACAGACAGATAGATAGATAGAAAGATAGATAGATAGATAGATAGAGAGATAGATAGATAGATAGATAGAAAGATAGATAGATAGATAGATAGATAGAGAGAGAGATAGAGAGAGAGAGAGAGATAGATAGATAGATAGATAGAAAGATAGATAGATAGATAGATAGAGAGAGAGAGATAGAGAGAGAGAGATAGATAGATAGATACATAGATAGAAAGATAGATAGATAGATGCATAGATAGATAGAAAGATAGATAGATAGATATAGATAGATAGATAGATAGCTAGCTAGCTGGCTGGCTAGCTAGCTAGCTAGCTAGATAGGTAGGTAGGTAGATAGATTAGGTAGGTAGGTAGGTAGGTAGGTAGGTAGGTAGATTAGGCAGGCAGGCAGGCAGGCAGGCAGGTAGGTAGGTAGGTTGGTAGGTGCGTGGGTGGGTAGGGTTGGGTAGGGTAGGGTAGGGTAGGGTAGGGTAGGGTAGGGTAGGGTAGGGTAGGGTAGGTAGGTAGAAAGTCAGAGAAAGAGAGATTCAAAAAGAGAGAGGAAGAGAGGAGACCTCAACCACCTTTCGGTCCATCAGTGGCTTCGCTCTGCCATCCGTGATTCACAACAACCACTCTCTCCTATAGGTTTCCTAATTTTTGAAACTTCCGCCACCGCCTTGTGCGGTACTACTGGTATATGTATATATATATATATATACATAACAAAAATGTCCATCGATGATGGCAAGACTTGACCATCCTGGACCCGTCGCCGCATCCAGGTTGGATCCAAGTCACCAACCCCATTGGATCCAGTTGACTCGTTGCAGGCGATGACTCCGATGCTGAAATGGCGGTAGAGGAGATGTCAGAACTCAAGGGCTTCAACATGCCGTTGCCACTTGGCCCTGCCATGTGGGTAGATTGGAGCCATTGGAAAGCACAGCATCTCAAGGGATTAGCTGGAATTTTCTGTTCAAGCATTTGCTATGATTCAACATTGCCTGACTATTGAATAACTTGGGAACTTGCAGGAATAGATCGATCAAATGAATTCAAATGACCCATGTCGTTGATATGGCCTATGGCAATGCCCCTTCTCATCATCTCCCTTTCTGCCTTTGGGATGAGTTGGGCTGAACTAACTGTTTGGGATTGACGGTCAAGTCCTGCTGCCTTGCTCAGCGAAGGTCCTTCGGCAAGCAGAAACCAGTGAGAACTGCCAAGATCTGAAATATCAGATGAGAAGATTTCAATGCATCGACATCATATGTAAAGCATGGTTTATTCCAACAGCGTCTAACTTTGAATGATGTCCGGAATCAAAATGAAACTCAAATACAGCTGTCATCGTTCATTGATCAGGATTGATGACCATGATGACCAATGAACGTTGATTTGCTTCTGGATGTTTCACTCAGCGATCTCACTTTAGTCACCACATGTCTCCACATTTCACTTAGGCCGGCCCACAGGCACACAATGCCACACAAAGGAAAGGCCGAGGTGGACAGCACTGTATATTCCATCACCCTCTCATTGTCATCACAAATCAGAAATTGATTAAAAAAAACGAAAAAACAACATTTGCATCAGGCACATCAGCCAGGTGAAAAACCCGTGCCCAAGGGAGTGCAGTTTGGCCCCCGCATCACAGACGCTTGGGCCTTGGGCGAGCCTTGGCACCAGGTCCGGGTCCCTCTGCGTCCTGTTGCTTTGAGGTCGCATCAAAGGCTGGTGCCCAAGCCCGGATGGGACGAGCTACTGCACCAGAAGTACAACCAGGGCCGGAGGAAGATGCTGAAGAGGAGGTGTCAATTGCTGTCAGTTCGTTGATGTCAAAGCTGTGTTGAGGTGATTTTCTCAAAATGCATTTTGATTGGCATGGTTTGGGATGTTTTTGGTTTTTCTTGTGCATTTTACACATGTTGTTTTGGTGTGCGTGATGATCGTGATGTTGGACGTTGAGACTGGGAAGCGCATTTGTGTGTATTTTGTGTTGGGTCTTCGGAGGGCATTGCAAAAAGGTTTTGTAGGAAGCGCATGGAAATGCATTTCCTTCAGGAGGAACGAGTTGGACCGGCGATGCCGACAGGCAAAAAGATGATGAGCTCTTGTCAGCTTGTCATGAAACACACATGAACAAACACGAACAAACACCATCACACAACAACCACCATGCCTTGCCCAGGCAGAGAGGAGCCGGATGAACTGCCAGAGCCAGGGAAGGAGTTGGAGGTCATTCCAGTGACCCATGAAGTGGAGGTTCCCTGCTTTGCTTCTTGGCTGCCGAATTAGCTAAGATTAGCCAAACTTTTTTTGGAACCTGTGATGTTAGATTCTGTTAGATGGTCAATGACTCACAAATGGCTGCATGTTCATTGATTTCAATGGATGTTTCTGGATGTTTCGGGTTTTTGAAGCTCAGGACAAAGCTGTGACTGCAATAGGCTGGAAAACTCGCTGTGGAATTTGATTAGTGCTGAATGTGAACAGTGCAACTATGATGCCTCGCCCCCACGTTGCAAGTGGCCAGTCAAGGAAGTCGCCGTTTGAACATGTAAAGCATCACATGACACGAGATTCGAAGATGACTGGTTGCATATGTGAAATGTCAGTAAATCAGGAATTGCATCGAATTGCTGGCTTTCCCACCAGATGAATGATCAGAGTTTCGAAATGTTTCGAATTTGAATCGGCTTCTGGATCCGCTCAAAACATGTCAGGGCTGGATCCGAAAGGATCTCGGATGATCGCAGGCCCCAGCTTGGGGAGGGGGGGGAAACGAGCAACCCTCCGAGAGGTGAACGGTTGCAGTGGTTCCTGGTCGCACATAGTCATAGTCTTGAGCGAAGCAGAAGAATCATAAGAATGAATCCTTGCAAGAACAGGTATACAAAGCTTGCCAGGTGGCTTGGATGGCACGCTCAAGTTTTTCGACTTCCACGGCATGTCAGAAGCAAAGGCAGAGCAGCCAAGCGCTGAAGTGCACTCACAAAGTGCAGATGGCTCATGAGCGATGCCAAACTTTGCGGTATGTATGACAAAGTTTGAAGACCAGAAAAGGGTCCTTCGATCTTGTTGCAAGGAACAATCCAAAGGTATTCCAAAGGTCAAGTCCACTTGACAGTTCAAAAATTATCCTTTTGATTTTGGTCAATAGAAGATGATAGAAATTGATACTCTAAGTATCAAGAAAACAGCGAAAACAGCTGAAGGAAGCCTTCCGAGATTTGGAGCCGGTGGTCGGGAAGATGGTGCACTCCATCTCTTTCAGCACGACGGGTGGCCAGGCAGGAGCCCCATCCGAAGGGATGCGAATGGAATCGAAGTAATCGAAGTAATCGAAGTAATCGAACGGATGGGATGGGAGATGATGGGAGATGATGGGAGATGTGATATCACGATGATTCACGGTGTGATGTCATTATATGAATTATATATGAATTATATATGAATTATATATGAATTATATATGAATTATATATGAATTATATATGAATTATATATGAATTATATGTCATTGATGTGGCCGGGATCCAGCCAGGTGCTGGTGGTGTGTTCGGACGCTTCCGCGCGGATCTACGATCGCGATGGCGCCTTGGCATATCTTGGCTGGTCCTTGGTGGTACATACCATGTGAGTGGACTACCGGAGTTGTGCAATCGATCGTTTCCATATCATATTTCTTAATTATATAATCGTATGTATCATGGTGCCACATGGAGAAACTAAGGTTCGTCCACGCCCATTCAGCAGACAGTCTTAGGCTGGAGTGGTAGCATGTTTTTTTCTTTTTTCTTTTAACCTTTTGGTTTGTCATCTTTTGTCTCTCTTCCTGACTTGGGCTGAGCCTCTCAAGAGTTGGGTGAAGAGTCCTCACGGGCGTGAGTCGTGGCGCTGAAAGAGCAGTGGTACAATGGTACAGTGCAGAGTTTTAGCGCCAGCAGAATTGGTACACATGGTACACTGAACATGTTTGAAATGGAGGGTCCGATAGCTACCAGTGGAGAGGTTGTACCAGCTGCCTCAGCCACCCTGAAGGCGATATGTATGTGCGACAGATGGAACACACCAAGGGCCACACGCAGACCTTGACTGCGGGAATGTGGCATCCATTCAGGTGCAACCCGTACGATCCTATTTGCAGCTGCTCAGCAGCTGTGGTCTGTTGAAGGTTTAACACATCATACTTTCACAAGCTATGGTTTGCCATGACAATGGCCTCAACTGGTTGGAGATTCAAAGTTGAGCTAGAGCGACTGATTTCACCTTGCTTGCTGGGCAAGCTGCAAGGGACCCATGAAAGGACAAACATTGCCAGGAGTGAGCACTTCCTGACTGCCTCATTGGATGGTACCATGAGAATATGGGACATGAAACTCGGCGGTCAAGCTGTGGCTGAAAGTCCTCCACTGTGATTCATGTGGCATGTATCAGCATTTGCTCATAGTTAAACCATGTTGAACCATTGATCCGTTTGACGTGGTTTAAAAACCCACGAGGGTTGCCCTCGGACCAGCAAAACAACTGTGCACCCGGGGGAGGCACTGATGGCCGGCCCACTGTAGGACAGCAGATCCAGTTGGCATGGACCAACAGCTGCCATGCATCCATGTCCTGAAGACGGTGGACAAGCGCAACGTGTGCGTGGGTGGTGGCTCGGGCAAGTCCCTCGGCTAAGTCAGCTAAGTATAAGAGGAGCCATGACGGCCATGACCAGCCTTAAGATTCTTTATGATTCTTTACTTTTTTGCACAAACAGATTCAAGAAGAATCCCATCGATTCGCATTTCAATCAAGCTTCTTGCTTGTTTGAGACGTGTTGCTCGGCAGCTGTGCCCACAGGCAGGGAGGGCTTTTTCCCACTTGCTGCACCTACTCTCCCACAGATGCAAAGAAGATTGTGGCGGGATGTTCCTTGGCTGGAGTGTGGCGAGATAGATTATGAAAAGCCATGAGAAGCCCTTCTCTTCCTCAAAAAGTGATGGTATGTCACGGTGGTACCCCATGGCAACTGCTTATCTTCCAAATGATCCAAATGAGTTTTGGTTAGTGGTGTGGGGTGGGTCCCCTCAGAGTGGCACGTTTTTTCTTTTTTGGATAGAGTTTGCATTCGCTTGTCATGAAGTTAGCACCATGCAGAACTTGAAAAAAGGAAGCAAGTTTCTCTGCGTTGGGACCGTCTTAGGACCAGTTTTCAACCAGCCATAATCAGCCTATATCAGCCCGCCATATACCAGGTTCGGATGGCTCAGTTCAGCTCTTCTTTGACAAGGACTTGGGGCTTGTGTGTCCTGTGGGGCGTGCCGTTGGTTTTCCAGTCGTCCGCCCGGTCCTTTACTTTCTTCTCGTAGGAGCAACTCCTGCACCTGCCGTGAATGGTTCTTCTTTGGCTGTAGATCCACACTTCCCCCAAAGAATGAGTGCATAGTGGCGTTTCTCAAGAGAATGCCTGCAATATGTCAGAAGAGCTAGTCCGCTTGCCGGCAGGTACGTTTTTGTCAGATGTTCTTTTCGAGAAATTGAGCGCTTTTCTGCTAACCTGCCTTTTGTCAAAGGAAATGCACTAAAGATGTTGTAAAAGTCACGAAAGCTAGCGTCAGCTAGCTGGAGTCTTCTTGCTTTAGCAAGTATTGGAGGGGCTGCTCAAGGACATCACGTGATTTTTCACGCGAAAGGGGCCCCCCCCCCTTTCACGTGAAGGCCCCCTTCCCCCCCCCCCTCCCCCTCCCCCACCACCACCACCATCCCACCATCAACATCACCATCACATCATAATCATCATCATCATCATCATCATTGTTGAAATCAAGTGTACAACTTCCCTGTCTGTAATCTCAGCAGCTGTAGCCCACGCGCTGTACTTTTCACTAACTCAGGGTAACTCTCTTGTAACGCTAGCTCAAGGCTAACTCAAGGGTAACTCAAGGGCCCTGTATGGAGCCCAAATGTATCGTACCATGACATGTACTCAGAGTGGACCAACATGTTGTATCAGCAATTGTATAGCTCATGTACATGTGCAGGTGTATTCTTAACACCCTGCCTCAACTGCAACATGTGCTTCACAAACATTGAAAGAATCATTGTATAACTGAACTGTATTAAATCATGTAAGACATCAGTCATCTGCACAAAACTTTGCATCCGAAAATCCTGTACATCGATCGAAAACGTAGTGCCGTGTTGATGTACAGACATCTTGTAGCCAGAATTGTGTCAGATGGATGTATCCATGCAAAGTTACTCACATGTAGTCAGAAACCGTTGTAAGAAAACTGTAGCAGTATCCAACCATGTACTTCACAAATTCAGCCTTGTAGAGCTCGTCACCGTTGTAGATCAGGATGTACCCAAGGCGGTCTCGGGTGTAGCTCCTGGCAATGTAGCTGGAGCTGTAGATCCTGAAATCTTGGCCTGTAGCTTGTCCCGTGTATCTTGTGAACCAAGATTTTCATTTTCATCGAAGTTCTCCTTCACGTGTATGGTGAACTGAGCTGTGTACTGCAGCAATCCATGCTGTACATCAGCGGGCATGTATCTGGACAATGCCGTGCCTGCATGATGTAATGCCATAGTCAAAGCTGCATGTACTGGGTCAGCCGCTGGTCTGCCCAAAACATGTTGTACATCCAAGGGAATGTACTGGTTCCACACATAGCCACGGGTGTAGCTGTACTGCTGTAGGATCCTCATCCAATCCACAGTGATGCGTAGTACCCTTTGTGAGCCATGTTCTGTAGCGTTGAAAATGTATCGCTGCAAAACTTGTACTGCAAAAAGAACTGAAGTGAAAACCATCATGTAACCCTTGGGGTGAATGATGTAGTGAAAGATGAGGTGATCATGTACGTGTCAAACTGTATCACAATGACCATGTACCCCTTAAGGTAAACATACGTGTACATGATATACTCAATCAAGTAGGCTGCAGATACGTGTACACTTGTTGTGTTCGTATGCTGGTGTGTGAAACTGCTGTAGCTGGATTCTCCTCAATTGTCTGGCGGACGTATGCCCGCAGCATGTAAGTGCCATTGAAGCACTTCTCGTTGCACGTATTTTGTAAGTATGTCTGACGGATTGTGTTTGGTGTTGATTTTGTGTATGGAAAGGATGCCGTCGTGAATGAGGTGTTGTATGAACATGTATTTGAGTTCGATGTGTTTGGCTCGCTTGGACACGCCAATGCGTGTAGCCATGCTTTTGCCTGATGTGCTGTCAGTATGTATTTTGAGGCTGATCTTGTTGTGTAGGATCTCTCCCAAGAAGTTCTTGAGGTGTAATGCCTCTGTAGCACCTGTACCAATCGCGTAGAACTCGCTTTCTGCTGAAGAAAGTGCTACTACGGATTGTGTACGTGAACCAAAGTGAACTGTAGTCCCAAGGAATTGGATCACGAAGCCAGATGTACTTTTGCGTGTAACCTGGCATCCTGCCCAGTCTGCATCTGTGTAGACTGTCAGGTCGAGCTGTTCCTTGTTGTTGGGCTGTAGAAACACCGTTGGTTGTATCACGAACTTGTGGTGCTTTGTACCTGCTAGGTACCTGAGGCAATGTCGTAGCCGCTGTCTGTCGCGGACTGTTGGTTGTTGTAAAGAACGCGCTAGTTCTTTTACTGCAAAGCTCATGTCTGGTCGTGTGTATGAAAGCCATTGCAGCTTTCCGACCATACGCCTGTAGTGGGCGTGCTCTTCTGTGTCAAGGAGTTCATCCTGTTCTGTTGTAGGTGTAGTGCTGTTGGAACCTGTAGTGACGGCTGCTGTTGCATTTTGTAGGTTTGCTTCTTGTAGGATGTTGTCGATGTAACTGTTTCCCAAAGAGACTTCAAAGTGATCTCCTTTGTTTGTAATCTTCCTTCCAAGGAAGTCAATTGTGGTGTTTGTTGTGCAGGTGCCTGTATGGCGAAGCAACATCTTGGCCTGTATCTCCTTGAAGATGCGAGCGACCTCATCAGGTTCTCCTGTAAAGAGAAGATCGTCAACATAGACCATGATGTAAACTTTGCCATTGGTGTAGACATTGGGCTCTGATTGTAGTCTTTTTAGACCGAGGTCTGTAAGCACTTTTGCTAAGTGCTCCTGCCATGCTTTCGGGCTGCTTCGTAGACCATACATTGCTTTGTGTAGCCTCCAGAGGATGTTTGGATTGGTGTAGTACTCCTTTGGTGGTCTGAGTACCAAGCCTGCTGTTGCTGCGAGTGCGTGTAAGAAAGCGGTAGATATGTCACCTACCTGTACAATCCATCCTCTGGCCATGCTGAGTGCTAGGAGTATCCTTAGTACTGCAAAGAGTGGTGTACTTGCGTACACATCATCTTGGTCTTCGATGTGTTCGGTGTACCCTTTTGCTACGATCCTTGCTCGTACTTCATCTCCTTTGGATCTGTAGACCCATCTTGACTCGATGATGTTGTCGAGATCAAGTTCTTGTCTTTGTTGAGGTGTAAGCTTTGTAACATCTACCTCCTCATACACTCCTGGTGTTCTCATGGATTCCATCTCCTTTTGCATTCCTTGCTTCAACTTCTCTGTATCGAATCATTCGTTGTTGTAGATGTGAGGCTCGAGTAGCCTCTGTTCTGCTCGTACCTCCTGTGGGTCTTCGCTTGTTGCTGTTGTAATCTTCTTGCCGCTCTTCAATGCAACTGTAACTGCATTGATTCTCAATCTTGGTCTTGTACTGTCTCTCTCCTTCGTCTCTTCTGGTCTCGCTGGTGCTTGCTGTGTTGTACTTTGCTTTCTGCTCTTGCTTGCACTTCCTTCATGTACTTGGTCGTCCACTGGTCTGGTTGGTGAGCCTGTTGGCATTGGTGATGTTCCCAACCTCATTGCTGTAGAGTGTGTTGACGTTGATGCTGAAGCTGTGCTTTGCTGTTGTTCTTCGACTCTTTGTTTCTTTGTTGTCTCTGTTCTTGCTTTCTTTGCTTCTGTGTCTGCTTCCTTTGTGTCGGTAGCATGCTTTGCTGCTGTTGTTGGTTGATTGCCTGTACTCGTTTCTTCGTTGTGGTGTTTGCCCTGCCTGGACTTGTTGCTCTGTTGATGCTGGTGTTGGTGGTAGTATGAAAGCTGGCTGGAATCCAATTGGTGGTGTAGGATTCCATGGTGTGCCAGTGATTGTGTCCATCAATTGGTCATCGTACCTGTTTGTACCTGCTAGTCGTCTGATTGTACGTGAGCGTACAATTCTGCCTGCAATGCCAATGAAGGACTCTCCAGTGGATGTACATTTGCCGAGCCAAATGCCTTTGTAGAACCTGGGTTCAAGCTTTGGTCGTTGTTTGATCGACTGTACCATGTACATCACAGTCTCTCCAAATTCACAGAGAGCTGCATTGTGTGTTCGTCCCCATCTTTTGTGGTAGCTGGTGTAGCCATCTGCTCTGATGAGGAATCTGTTGATCAGGTATGCTGAGTGTCGTACTGCCCAAGCCATGATTGGGTGTGTTGTCGGCAGTCTTGTGTTGTAGTTCTGCTGTACCTGTGTCCTGAGTGTCCTAATGTGGCCAGCAAGTGTACGGTGGAATCTTTCGATGCTGCCACTGCTTTGTGAGCTGTATGCTGGTGCAAAACGCACTGTCATGTTGCCTGTTGCTTTGGCTGTAGCTCTAAGGAGCGCCATCAGGTATTCTTCTTGGTCACTTTGTAGTATGCCTTCTGCTCTTCCACATTCAAGAATGAATGCTTGTAGACATGCCTGTGCATAGGCAAACTGTCCTTTCTTGTCCGTAAGCATTGTTGCCATTGCCATGCCGGTCTGTATGTCTATGGCTGTCAGGATTGGTACCGGCCATTTGTCTTCATAGGTCTTGATGTAGGTGAAATCAACTTGTATGACTGGCTGTTTCGATGTTTGCTGTTGGTGGCTTGTCTGTCTGCCGCGAGATTGTATGCACACAGGACACCAACTCCTGTATGGCATGTGTGTAAGGTTGTGCTGTTGTATCTCCTGCGGTGTAGGTTGTACCGGTTGCATCATTGCTTTCGCTTTGTTTGCGCTCTGTTGTTCATCTTCTTCTTCTGTTGGCATTTCTTCTCTGTATTCTCTTCTTTCTTCAAAGGTTGTAGATCCTGTCCATTCTTGTTGTCTTGTTGGTTGTGGTTCTGTAGTCCAATCGTCTTCGATTCTTCTCATGTTGTGCTCCTCTCGTATGTGTGTTGCTCTGTATGGGAGCAGTTTGTAGACATCTGGTCCATTGTCTTCAGGTGTCGGTGTGTAGAACTCTGTCCTTGGTCTCACATGTACTCTCTTCCAAAACCTTCCTTCTTTGATCCAGTAGTCTGTTGTGCCATCCATCTGCATTGGTGTTGGTAGTGTGTCTTCTTTCTCTTGCTGCTTGTACGTGTGTCTGTACTTCACTTCCTTTCCTTCATACATTCGTTTCTGAACTTGTTGTTCCTTGTTTGTATCCTGTTTCTGTTGGCCTGTTGTTGTCTTGTCAGGAAGAATCCTGAACCATGTTTCTCCTTGCCATTGTGTACCTGTAACCTCTCTGTTTGCTTCCTGTTTAGTGAGTGACTTGAACTTGTCTTCAAGCACTGTCTGCGTACCGTTTTCCTTGTAGACAATTGTTTTCCTGTAGTCGTCCAGTCTGTCAAATTGTACTGGACATGCTGATTGGTTGCCGTATCCTGGTGTGAACAATGCCTTTCTTCCTCTCTTGTGTACCCTGACCAGGTATCCTTGTTCGTTGTACTTCCAGAAGTCGTTGTTGCCTCCTTGCTGAGGTCGTGGTCCTGTTGCTGTAAGTGTGTGTGTTGGGGCAATCATTGCCACTTGTCCTTGTGGAGTGTTTTGTATCACCAGTTTTGTTCCTTCTTCCAGTGGTGCTGTTTCCAGGTGGACGTAGAGTAGTCTGTCTTTACTTGTAAGTAGTGCCTGAAACACATCTCCTTTCTGTAGTGTAGACTCTGTACCTCTGAGGTTGAGTTCGAAACCTTGTTCCAGGAGTCTTGTAACACTGACGATGGGGTGTCGTATGCCATCTATGACGTAGAATGGCATCACCAAGTGTTGTCCTTGTATGTTCTTGAAGCGCACCCATCTGTAGCCAAGAACCCAAAGAGGCTCATCTGTAACTGAGCGAAGTGGTGGTGTTTGTTCCTCTGTAAGAGGCATCAGTGGAAAGTCTGTACCAAAGGTTGGTGGACAGACATGTACTGCTGCGCCACTGTCGATCATGAGCTCGACTGTCTTGTAGGTGTTGAGGCCTGTGGTTGTGACTGAGGCAATTGTAGTTGTTTCAAACTCTACTGTGGAAACTACCTGCGCTGGTGCTGTAGGCATCTGTGGTGGCTGTTGTTCCTGGTTGTATGCCGCTTGCTGTTGCTGGTCATATTGCCACTGTTGGTGATCTGGGAACCATTGTTCCTCGTAGTGCCACTGTTCTTGTTCTGTCCATGGTTGTTGGTAGTATGACTGTTGTTGGTTGTACTGGTCTGTGCCTTCATCCATGTCTGTGACGTTGTAGACTGCCACTCTGCAGTCCCTTGCATAGTGGCCCTGTTGACCACATTTGTAACATGTTCCTTTTCCTTTGCCTTTGTTCATTGTTGTACTTTGCCATTGTGGTGGTCCTTTTCCTTTGCTCTTTCCTTTGTACTGCATTGCTCCCTTGAAGGGTTGCCATGTCCAATCGGTGTTGGACCTTTGCCTTTGTATCCTTGTTGGCTGTATCCTGTGTATCCTTTTCCTTTGTTGTGCCATTGTGTCTTTCCTTTTCCTTTGTTGTACTTTCCTTTACCCTTGTTGTTGTACTTTCCTTTTCCTTTGTACGTAGCTCCAATGTCCATGGGCTGTGCATCATTTGTGCTGCTGTTCATTGCCTGTTGTTGTGCTTGCATCTTGGAGAACGCTGTTGATGCTCTGTGGTATTCGAGAATGAGTTCTCGAATGTCTGCATATCGTTGTATGGCTCCTGCTCGCAGTTGTAGGTATTGTTGTAGTGGTCCTTTGGTCTCATTGAGTAGTATTGCAATTTTGATGTTGTCAGGTATTGGTGCTTGGTTGTCTCTTTCGTATCTTGCTATTTCAAACTCCCATGTTGTAAAAGACTCCTCAAATTTGTTTTCGTTGAACTGTGGTTTCAAAAGCTTTGTAAGGTACCCGACACTGCGTGTACCAAGTGGAATTGAAAAGCGTCTGTGTAGTTGTCTCCATGTCTCGAGACCAACTGCTTGTAGTGTATGTTGTCTGCAAAGGACAGCTGCTTGTCCTTGGCAGACGTTGATGAGTAGGTAGTGTAGGTCTTTGCTGAGTTGTATCCAAAGGTCTGCTTCTTCTCTGTTTCTTGCACCGTCTGCTAGAAGCTCATCTGTAACTGGTTGATCGAATGTTTCTGCTATCTGTAGGAGCCTGGGGAATTGTGAATTCTGTAGCCCCAAGTAGGCCACAAACTTGTGTTTCCATTCTTCAAATGTTGCGTACTCTCCTGTAAAGTGTGGTGGTGGTAGTTTGTATCTGTGCATCGCATTGAGGTCTCCTCCAGTTGTAGCTGCTGCCATGTTTGTTGTTGTATGTTCTCACCTTAATGCTGTAGCTTTGTTGCCGATGTGTATTGGAGCTCACCCTGTCCTGTATCGTCCAGGGATCACTGCTCCGCTACCATGTTGAAATCAAGTGTACAACTTCCCTGTCTGTAATCTCAGCAGCTGTAGCCCACGCGCTGTACTTTTCACTAACTCAGGGTAACTCTCTTGTAACGCTAGCTCAAGGCTAACTCAAGGGTAACTCAAGGGCCCTGTATGGAGCCCAAATGTATCGTACCATGACATGTACTCAGAGTGGACCAACATGTTGTATCAGCAATTGTATAGCTCATGTACATGTGCAGGTGTATTCTTAACAATCATCATCATCATCATCGTCATCATCATCGTCATCGTCCTCTCCATCGTCCTCGTCCTCGTCCTCGTCCTCATCATCATCATCATCATCATCATCGTTATTCAATTACATTTTATCATTCTTGGCAATTATTGTCATTATCACGAAAGCTAGCGTCAGCTCGCTGGAGTCTTCTTGCTTTAGCACGTCTTCCGGGGCTCCCCAAGGACATCACGTGATTTTTCCCGCGAAAGGGCCTCCCCCTGCCCCCTCCCCCATATATATCATTGTTATATATCATATATCAATATGTCATTGTTGCATCCTCGTTGGGACGAACAATGCCGCGACACGATGATGACAGTCCCTCCGCAACTCACCTCTTCCCTTCCTTCTTTCTCCTGCCCCGCTAGCTTTCGTCATCCACCCCCGGCCTCAAGTTGGCAAAGCACTTGGTCAATTGCTGCACTCTTTTGCGCACTATTGCCATTTCTTGCAGACGTATGCTTGTGGTGGAAAGGGTGCACCTGCTCATTGCAGTGCTGCGCTTGAAGAATGCTGTACTTTGGAAAGGAAATGCTGCACTTGGACCATTTTTTGTGGCTTTTGTCACCTTCATGGAGGAGCACAACAAATTCCCACGGATTTTTCGAACTTTAATTGTGGATGATGGATAATTCTACGCACGACCAGGGCATGAACCATTTTCTTGACAGATCAGATCGCTTCAAAAGAAACTGCATTTTTGGGAAAAGAGCGCGCTAGTCCAGCATTTTACAGTAAACGACGCATTGTTTGAAAGGCGCGCTTTTCCTCGAATGTCTTTGTGCACCACATGGCGTTTTTTCAAGATTCATTTTTTGGTTGCTTCCGCTTGGTGGTTCCGCAGTGTTCTGGATTCCCCTGTGCTGATTCCATTTCGGTTGTTTGCTGATTTTTTGATATTTGCGGATGAATATTTTCTTGCAAATTCGCCTTTTCCACTTCCATTCTTTGCTGACTCCTTTTAACAATTTTAACATCTCCCGCACACTGCAGACACCGAGCATGAGTCATCTTTCAAAATGGCATTGCATGTACTCTTGTGAGTCAAAGTCAGGATATTGGTGACCCGTTGGAATAGGGTGTTGGCTGATGATTCTAGCTGCAAAGCTTTGGGTATGTTGTGATTGTACCAGCTACTCCTGACGTCTCCTGACTTATCCAAAGATATCCTGAGAACACCAGTTCCCGATCAGCCAGGCCAGGTTCATGCGACCAGACAGGACTTTTGTTTGGGCGAGGGGCAGGGTTGGTTACTGACGGTTGCTTGACCAGTTTCGAAAAATTTGGCGCAAAGAGACAGATATTGAAGCACACACGGGGCATGGTTTGCCGGCCGCGAATCCCTGGCTCACGGATGTCAATGAAGCTAAAACACATCAGCTTCATCACAAGGTCTATATTTCGGACATTTTCGGACATTGATTCGCACGGCAACACGTAGACAAGTGAGATCAAGTGAGTTTGCGCGACCATGGTGCAAGGCCACACCTTGTTTTAGCTTTTTTTTGGGGGGGAACATATGGGACATGGGGAAAAGAACGTAGGCTTGACTGACACAAGATCCCCAGGGAATGAACCCTTGCTGGTTCGGTTTGGTTTACCAAAGGAAAGGTCAAGCGCCACTGGTAGCAATGGGCCATGCGGCGCTACTTTGCATCACCATGGGTCGAGGCATTAGTCGGGTCTTGCATCTTGACCTTGAAACATCTTTCCGAACTGCACGAATAAAAGACATAAACAAGACATAAACAAGTTTTCTGAAGCGCTGCCTCCGCAGTTTGAGTGGCTCGAAAGTTGAGCCATCGTCACGGGAGATCGGCCGCAAGCGTCTTTCAACGGCGCCATACCGCCGTGGTAGCAGAGCGGGTTTGTCACTCCCACGACTTCCGCGGTGAGCTGGCAAGGGATAGAATGGGCCAAGGCCAATCTTCGACATCTTCGACATCTCCCAATCATTGGGTCTCCCAAAGGGCACCGACGACCCCATGGGTGTATTCCAGGATGGCATACAATGCAGAAGAGTAGGCAGCGCGTTTCGGCCCGGCAGAGATGTGGCGCCGGAACTTGCAACCACAGTGCCCACTGACCAGTGAGCTCCTGTGGCTGCACGGATGGCATGCAGATGCTTACATGATCATACATGATCTAATTATATCAATATTATATCTAATTACATGGCATGGATGGTCCAGAGCTAAGTTGACACTTCTCACATTGGCATCACCAATTGGGTGATGTGTGGAAGTCACACTGGCCGGCCACAAATGCAGAGTTTCAATATGTTGCCAAACGGTAGCTCGAAAATAGTGATCTTCCAAATTGAATGAATGCATCCAACTATGTATCTACATGTGACAAAGTCTGTAAGTACTACTTTAGTGAGTAGTTGATTCGGATCCCCCATTTTGAGCCACATTCAGATGTTTCAGAGAATCTTTTCACATCCCTGAATCCTTAATGATCAGGGCATATCAAGGCAAAAACCAGGGCTTCAGAACGAGGCTGAAAAATGTTGAAAACGACTCTGAAGCACTTGGACACTCTCGACATCTCTTGCTTTTGATATTTCGATCTGTTTTGATCAACTTTTAGAGGACACACCGGAATGGGCTTTGCATTGCTTTGCTGCGGTGTTCTCTTAGCCACAGCGGCTATTGCAGGCTTTTAACGCCCTCGATGCCTTGGGAAATGTTCACAAGGTCTGTAGAAGCTGCGAAGGATTGAACAATTGAACAATATTGAACATTATTCAGTCATGCCATCCTGCTATTAAGCCTAACCGATTAATTTTGTGAGCAATCAGGGTAGAAACTTGTGTGGGTGACAGAAAAGGGTGACAGCGAGACCTCTTCCCAAGTCCTTGCTTAGGCAGCAGCTGTGAATAGCTGTGAGAAATATTATCACAGAATGTCCCAGCCTCTCAAAGGATCATGCCAGGTGCTCCAATCAGGGGGCAAACATGAGTCCCTTGCTTGGCCAAGCGACTGTTGTACACATTTGAGGAAGCTACAGTGGTCATCGAAGAGGAAAGTGAAATCACCTGATCAGTTTTTTTTTCGATTTGCTATTCTCTAGAAATCTCATGAAATCTTTAAAGACATTGGCAGTCACTCTTGGCTGAGTGAGTCAACCCCAGGTGGCAGACTTAGTGTGTCTCTTGGGAAATCTCATTCTGCTGAGTTCGATGGCGGTAGACCTTGGGTCCGGGGCAGGATTCTCCCCAGAGAAGCGGGGAAGGATTACACATTACACGACAAATTGAAGGTGATGTTTGTCATTGTCCCTGGAACCCAAACTGAATTGAACTGCAGAACCGCAAGGGGTCAGACAGAGCTGTCAGAATTCCGCTGACAGAAGTGGGTTCTGCAAGCCACCTGAAGGATGGCATGCAGACAAGTTAGAATGACACAGACTACCCAGCACCATTGCTAGCCTTGCCAGCTTGTTTTATCTCGTTTCACTCTTGGCCATCTTATAAGGCCTCAAGGCGTTGACATACGTAGAGTCGAGATTAGGATCGTGCAAAAAGGCGCCTTTTGATGCCTTTTGCATCTTTTTGCTCTGGGTGATTTTAGCATATTTTAGCACGGGCAATACTTGCGGCAACAATGCATTTGGTGGGACTAGTGAGTATGCACTCAAGTCATAGGCTCAAATGGGAACACGCATTTGTGAGCAAGCTCTTTCTACTTGATCTAGTTGATCTAGTTTTTTCATGTTTTTTCTCGGCAATCCCGGGAGGTGTGCGGGGTAGAATTGAGTTAGCCCTTGAGCCTTTGTTTATCGACACTCGTTGTCCCAAGAAAGCGAAGTGGGCCATCAGCCACTCCCATAGATTCACATACAAGCAAAATCAAGCAAAGTAAGACCTTCCAGTATCTTCCAGTATCTTCCAGTATCTTCCAGTCAGTACATGTGAAGTAAGTTTTAGAAATATGATCGATTGATGTATATTATATACTTGATATATATCATATATCTTTGGGGTGCTTATATGATCTTATATAATATTATGATTATTATGCACTCTATTATGACCCAATTGAATTTGTATTTTACGGTATTTTATTGTCCGTAATTTTGCTGCGTTGACTTGTACATGTTGTTTCATTTCGGGCAATTTGCTGGACGCCCTAGCAAAAAAAAGAAGCGACATTCTATTATGATACAGTGCACACATACCAAGCACATGCGCGCACATACACAATATAATACACATATGCACAATACACAATACACTACGTACACAATATGAATTCCCAATGGGTGTCAAACAATTCTGACCATGTGACCCTACAGCCGCACAGCCACAGGCGCAGCGGCGGCACCTGGTTGCGGCCGCGGCGGGTCCGACGCCACGGGCCTTGGATTTGGGCTGCGGCAAGGGGCGCCATGCCATGCTGCTGACGGACCTGGGCTTCGAGGCAGAGATCATGTTGCTTAGAGAAATGAAATGAAAATGAGAACCAAATTGAACAGATGGGCAGTTTATGGCAGTTTATTTCAGGGTAATTTTGAAGCATATACCTATATATTTAAGCGCTTACGCGCGACAGCCGGCCAGGGGCCCAACTATGCTGGCCCATTTTGTGGCATCTTGGGGCTATGTTGGCCTATCTTGAGGGAAATGTGGGCCCATCTTGGGGCTATGTTGGCCTATCTTGAAAGCTATGTGGGCCGATCTTGAGGCCTATGTTGACCCATGTTGAGCCAAAAGAGCCGAAAAATGGGAACAGCAAAAAATCACTGTAAGACGCAGGGTATTTTGACGGTCGGCGGCCTATCTTGGGGCTATGTTGGCCCATCTTGGAGCTATGTGGGCCTATCTTGGGGCTATGTTGGCCCATCTTGGGGCTATGTTGGCCCATCTTGGGGGCTATGTTGGCCCATCTCGGAGCTATGTTGGCCCATCTTGGGGCTATGTTGGCCCATCTTGGGGCTATGTTGGCCCATCTTGAGGCCTATGTTGGCCCATCTTGAGGCCTATGTTGGCCCATGTTGACCCATCTTAAACCACAAGATCCGAAAAATGGGAAAAAATGGGAAGAGCACAAAACACCGTAAAACAGGACAGTTTTTGGCGGTACGAGGTGGTCTGCGGCTGGGGCGGCGGCCCCTCTCTCCTACGGAGAGGAGAGAACCGCCTTCGGCAATGCCACGGCCAGGGGGCCCCTGGCCGGATTTAAGCGCTTACGCGCGACAGCCGGCCAGGGGCCCAACTATGTTGGCCCATCTTGTGGCTATATGTTGGCCTATGTTGGCGTATGTTGGCCTATCTTGCGGGCAACGTGGGCCCATCTTGTGGCTATGTTGGCCTATGTTGGCCTATGTTGGCCTCATGTTGACCCATGTGGAGCCAAAAGATCCGAAAAATGGGAACAGCAAAAAAATGCTGTAAAACGCAGGATTTTGAGGGTCAGCGGCCTATCTTGGGGCTATGTTGGCCCATCTTGGGGCTATGTTGGCCCATCTTGTGGCTATGTTGGCCCATCTTCGGGGCTATGTGGGCCCAGTTTGGGGCTATGTTGGCCCATCTTGGGGCTATCTTGGCCCGTCTTGAGGCCTATGTTGGCCCATCTTGGGGCTATGTTGGCCCATCTTGAGGCCTATGTTGGCCCAGGTTGACCCACCTTGAGTCACAGGCTCCAAAAAAGGCGGAAAAAACGGAAGAGCAAAATACCCTGTAAAACGCAGGATATTTTGGCCCTACCGGGTGGTCTGCGGCTGGGGCAGCGGCCCCTCTCTCCTACGGAGAGGAGAGAACCGCCGTACGGCAATGCCACGGCCAGGGGGCCCCTGCCCGGATTTAAGCGCTTACGCGCGACAGCCGGCCAGGGGCCCAACTATGTAGGCCCATTTTGTGGCTATGTTGGCCTATGTTGGCCTATCTTGCGGGCAATGTGGGCCCATCTTGTGGCTATGTCGGCCTATGGGCCTCATGTTGAAGCATGTTGAGCCAAAAGATCCGAAAAATGGGAACAGCAAAAAAACACTGTAAAACGCAGGATATTTTGATGGTCGGCGGCCTATCTTGGGGCTATGTTGGCCCATCTTGGGAGCTATGTGGGCCTATCTTGGGGCTATGTTGGCCCATCTTGGGGCTATGTTGGCCCATCTTGGGGGCTATGTTGGCCCATCTCGGAGCTATGTTGGCCCATCTTGGGGCTAGCTTGACCCATCTTGGGCGCTATGTTGGCCCATCTTGGGGCTATGTTGGCCCATCTTGCGGCCTATGTTGGCCCATGTTGACCAATCTTAAACCACAAGATCCGAAAAATGGGAAAACATGCGAAGAGCACAAAACACCGTAAAACAGGACGTTTTTTGGCCGTACCGGGTGGTCGGCGGCTGGGGCGGCGGCCCCTCTCTCCTACGGAGAGGAGAGAACTGCCGTACGGCAAGGACACGGCCAGGGGGCCCCTGGCCGGATTTAAGGGCTGACGCCCCTCGTCGGCTCCGCCGGATTTCTCGACCCTCCATTTCATCGCAGTGTGGGCTTGAAAGCTTTTGGATGGGGACCTGCTTCAGAAATATATTCCTTATGTTTTTTTGAAAAAAGGTCATGGCATAGGAACTTTGTTGGAAATAGACGGCTTTTTTGGGGAGCAAGTGAGTTCCCGAAAGCTCCTGCCAAGGGTTTTTCCCGAAGAACTGCTGCCAATTTCAACTTGTTACTTCGTGTAAAGGTGCCTCTGTGCAAAGACTTCTCTGTGTAAAAGCTTTTGTGTGTAAACGTTTCTGTGTGTAAAAACCACTTTGTGTAAAGACTTCTTTGTGTAAAAGCTTCTGTGTGTGAAAGCTTCTCTGTGTGAAACGTCTGTGTAAAGATTTCACTGTGTGTAAAAGCTTCCGTGTGTAACAAATCTCTGTGTAAAGTGTAAAGGCTTCTCTGTGTAAAAGCTTCTGCGTGTAAACGCGTCTGTGTGTGAAAGCTATATATCTCTGTAAAGACTTCTTTGTGTAACAGCTTCTGTGTGTAAAGGCTCCTAGACGTTTGTGTGCAAAAGCTCCTTAGAGTAAAGACTTCTCTGTGTAAAGCCTTCTGTGTGTAAAAAGCTCCTTTGTGTAAGGACTTCTCTGTGTAAAAGCCCCTGTGTGTGTGTAAAAGCTTGCTGTGTGCAAATGCTTTTGTGTGTAAAAGCTCCTCTGTGTAAAGGCTTCTCTGTGTAAAAGCTTCTGTGTGCAAACGCGTCTGTGTGTAAAAACTCTCTCTGTCAGGCCTTCTTCGTGTAAAAAGTTCTGTGTGAAAAAGCTCCTAGACGTTTGTGTGCAAAAGCTCCTTGGAGTAAAGACTTCTCTGTGTAAAACCTTCTGTGTGTAAAAAGCCCCTTTGTGTAAGGACTTCTCTGTGTAAAAGCCCCTGTGTGTGTGTAAAAGCTTGCTGTGTGTAAATGCTTTTGTGTGTAAAAGCCCCTCTGTGTGAAGGCTTCTCTGTGTAAAAGCTTCTGTGTGCAAACGCGTCTGTGTGTAAAAAGCCCTCTGTGTAAAGACTTCTTCGTGTAAAAACTTCTGTGTGTAAAAGCTCCTAGACGTTTGTGTGCAAAAGCTCCTTAGAGTAAAGACTTCTCTGTGTAAAACCTTCTGTGTGTAAAAAGCTCCTTTGTGTAAAGACTTCTCTGTGTAAAAGCCCCTGTGTGTGTAAAAGCTTGCTGTGTGCAAATGCTTTTGTGTGTAAAAGCTCCTCTGTGTAAAGGCTTCTCTGTGTAAAAGCTTCTGTGTGCAAACGCGTCTGTGTGTAAAAACTCTCTCTGTCAGGCCTTCTTCGTGTAAAAAGTTCTGTGTGAAAAAGCTCCTAGACGTTTGTGTGCAAAAGCTCCTTGGAGTAAAGACTTCTCTGTGTAAAACCTTCTGTGTGTAAAAAGCTCCTTTGTGTAAGGACTTCTCTGTGTAAAAGCCCCTGTGTGTGTAAAAGCTTGCTGTGTGTAAATGCTTTTGTGTGTAAAAGCTCCTCTGTGTGAAGGCTTCTCTGTGTAAAAGCTTCTGTGTGCAAACGCGTCTGTGTGTAAAAAGCCCTCTGTGTAAAGACTTCTTTGTGTAACAGCTTCTGTGTGTAAAGGCTCCTAGACGTTTGTGTGCAAAAGCTCCTTAGAGTAAAGACTTCTCTGTGTAAAACCTTCTGTATGTAAAAAGCTCCTTTGTGTAAAGACTTCTCTGTGTAAAAGCTGTAAAAGCACCTGTATGTGTAAAAGCTTCTGTGCGACTCCTCCATCCAGCTTTCTTTCGGGTCACGCTGTCGTCCAGTTTCAATCTGCAACATTGTTTCTTGTGGAAGAAGCAAAGAACAGGTGAAAGCATCGCAGGTTAAAAAATTGAACATAAACAGGGCACAGAGTGCTGTAATTTACAACATTTTGCGCTGTCAGATGGCAAGAACCCGCGTAAATACCGCAGTTTTAGTCCCCAAAAGTGGCTAAAACACGGTTATTTACAGGGTTTCGTTCACGTCACGATCTTCGATTTTTTGAAAAACGCGTAAATACCAGCGTTTTTTGCGTTCATCAAGGCAAAAAATCGGTTCAAAAAGGGAAGAAAATGCTGTAATTTACAGGGGTTTGGTGCCGTCACGGGCAAAAAAATGCGTAAATACCAGCGTTTCGGCGTCCAAAAGTGGCCAAAACACCGCTATTTACAGTGTTTCGTGCCGTCCACGTTTTCTTGAAATTGCAAAAACCGTGTAAATACCAGCATTTTTTGCGATCAACCTGCCAAAAATGCTGTAATTTACAGTGTTTTTTTGCTTGGCTTTCAAAAACACTGGTATTTGCAGTGTATTGTGCATCTTGGGTCCAAAAAGTATTGGTATTTACAGCATTTTCTGCGTTTTTGCATGGCTCCCGCAAAAGACGTTAAAACGCAAAAATGCTGTAATTTACAGCATTTTGACCATTTCGAAAAGCTGAAAATCGTCCGAAAAATGTGTCAAAACGGCACTTTTTTCCGATTTTAGGTACCCTCAAAATCGGGGGGGGGGCCTTTTGCTCTTGGAGACGCTTATGAGCGACCCGGATTCCGGCCAAAAAGCTCTCCCCCACCCTCCTGAAGGATTTTTGGTGGTTTTCGGGGCCCGGCGTCGGAGGGTCGGCGGCTTGGGGCGCGCCTCACCATAGAGCTCTAGTCGCTCTGGGACGCTCGTAGGGCAAGCCACTCGTGGGGAGCCGGCGGAGCCGAATTTAAGGGCTGACGCCCCTCGTCGGCTCCGCCGGATTTCTCGACCCTCCATTTCATCGCAGTGTGGGCTTGAAAGCTTTTGGATGGGGACCTGCTTCAGAAATATAGTCCTTATGTTTTTTGAAAAAAGTTCATCGAATAGGAACTTTGTTGGAAATAGACGGCTTTTTTGGGGAGCAAGTGAGTTCCCGAAAGCTCCTGCCAAGGGTTTTTCCCGAAGAACTGCCGCCAATTTCAACTTGTTACTTCGTGTAAAGGCGCCTCTGTGCAAAGACTTCTCTGTGTAAAAGCTTTTGTGTGTAAAAGTTTCTGTGTGTAAAAACCACTTTGTGTAAAGACTTCTTTGTGTAAAAGCTTCTGTGTGTGAAAGCTTCTCTGTGTGAAACGTCTGTGTAAAGATTTCACTGTGTGTAAAAGCTTCCGTGTGTAAAAACTTTCTGTGTAAAGTGTAAAGGCTTCTCTGTGTAAAAGCTTCTGTGTGTAAACACGTCTGTGTGTGAAAGCTATATATCTGTGTAGAGACTTCTTTGTGTAACAGCTTCTGTGTGTAAAGGCTCCTAGATGTTTGTGTGCAAAAGCTCCTCAGAGTAAAGACTTCTGTGTAAAACCTTCTGTGTGTGAAAAGCTCCTTTGTGTAAAGACTTCTCTGTGTAAAAGCCCCTGTGTGTGTAAATGCTTTTGTGTGTAAAAGCCCCTCTGTGTAAAGGCTTCTCTGTGTAAAAGCTTCTGTGTGCAAACGCGTCTGTGTGTAAAAACTATCTCTGTCAGGCCTTCTTCGTGTAAAAAGTTCTGTGTGAAAAAGCTCCTAGACGTTTGTGTGCAAAAGCTCCTTGGAGTAAAGGCTTCTCTGTGTAAAACCTTCTGTGTGTAATAAGCTCCTTTGTGTAAGGACTTCTCTGTGTAAAAGCCCCTGTGTGTGTAAAAGCTTGCTGTGTGTAAATGCTTTTGTGTGTAAAAGCTCCTCTGGGTGAAGGCTTCTCTGTGTAAAAGCTTCTGTGTGCAAACGCGTCTGTGTGTAAAAACTCTCTCTGTCAGGCCTTCTTCGTGTAAAAAGTTCTGTGTGAAAAAGCTCCTAGACGTTTGTGTGCAAAAGCTCCTTAGAGTAAAGACTTCTCTGTGTAAAACTTTCTGTGTGTAAAAAGCTCCTTTGTGTAAAGGCTTCTCTGTGTAAACGCCCCTGTGTGTGTAAAAGCTTGCTGTGTGCAAATGCTTTTGTGTGTAAAAGCTCCTCTGTGTAAAGGCTTCTCTGTGTAAAAGCTTCTATGTGCAAACGCGTCTGTGTGTAAAAACTCTCTCTGTCAGGCCTTCTTCGTGTAAAAAGTTCTGTGTGAAAAAGCTCCTAGACGTTTGTGTGCGAAAGCTCCTTAGAGTAAAGACTTCTCTGTGTAAACCTTCTGTGTGTAAAAAGCTCCTTTGTGTAAGGACTTCTCTGTGTAAAAGCCCCTGTGTGTGTAAAAGCTTGCTGTGTGTAAATGCTTTTGTGTGTAAAAGCTCCTCTGTGTGAAGGCTTCTCTGTGTAAAAGCTTCTGTGTGCAGACGCGTCTGTGTGTAAAAAGCCCTCTGTGTAAAGACTTCTTTATGTAACAGCTCCTGTGTGTAAAGACGTTTGTGTGCAAAAGCTCCTTAGAGTAAAGACTTCTCTGTGTAAAACCTTCTGTGTGTAAAAAGCTCCTTTGTGTAAAGACTTCTCTGTGTAAAAGCCCCTGTATGTGTAAAAGCTTCTGTGCGACTCCTCCATCCAGCTTTCTTTCGGGTCACGCTGTCGTCCAGTTTCAATCTGCAACATTGTTTCTTGTGGAAGAATGCAAAGAACAGGTGAAAGCATCGCGGGTTAAAAAATTGAACATAAGCAGCGCACCAAGTGCTGCAATTTACAGCATTTTGCGCTGTCAGATGGCAAGAACCCGCGTAAATACCACAGTTTTAGTCCCCGAAAGTTGCTAAAACACTGTTATTTGCAGGGTTTCGTTCACGTCACGATCTTCGATTTTTTGAAAAACGCGTAAATACCAGCGTTTTTTGCGTTCATCAAGGCAAAAAATCGGTTCAGAAAGGGAAGAAAATGCTGTAATTTACAGGGGTTTGGCGCCGCCACGGGCAAAAAACTGCGTAAATACCAGCGTTTCGGCGTCCAAAAGTGGCCAAAACACCGCTATTTACAGTGTTTCGTGCCTTCCACGTTTTCTTGAAATTGCAAAAACATTGTGAATACCAGCAGTTTTTGCGATCAACCCGCCAAAAAAGCTGTAATTTACAGTGTTTTTTTGCTTGGCTTTCAAAAACACTTGTATTTGCGGTGTTTTGTGCATCTCGGGTCCAAAAAGTATTGGTATTTACAGCATTTTCTGCGTTTTTGCATGGCTCCCGCAAAAGACGTTAAAACGCAAAAATGCTGTAATTTACAGCATTTTGTGACTTTCGAAAAGCGAAAAATCGTCCGAAAAATGTGTCAAAACGGCACTTTTTTCCGATTTTAGGTACCCTCCAAACGGGGGGGGGGCCTTTTGCTCTTGGAGACGCTTATGAGCGACCCGGATTCCGGCCAAAAAGCTCTCCCCCACCCTCCTGAAGGATTTTTGGTGTTTTTCGGGGCCCGGCGTCCGAGGGTCGGCGGTTTGGGGCGCGCCTCACCTTAGAGCTCTAGTCGCTCTGGGACGCTCGTAGGGCAAGCCACTCGTGGGGAGCCGGCGGAGCCGAATTTAAGCGCTTACGCGCGACAGCCGGCCAGGGGCCCAACTATGTTGGCCCATCTTGTGGCTATATGTTGGCCTATGTTGGCGTATGTTGGCCTATCTTGCGGGCAACGTGGGCCCATCTTGTGGCTATGTTGGCCTATGTTTGCCTCATGTTGGCCCATGTTGAGCCAAAAGATCCGAAAAATGGGAACAGCAAAAAAACGCTGTAAAACGCAGGATATTTTGATGGTCGGCGGCCTATCTTGGGGCTATGTTGGCCCATCTTGGGGCTATGGTGGCCTATCTTGAGGGCAATGTGGGCCCATCTTGCGGCTATGTTGGCCCATCTTGGGGCTATGTTGGCCCATCTTGGAGCTATGATGGCCCATCTTGGGGCTATCTTAGCCCATCTTGGGCGCTAGGTTGGCCCATCTTGCATCTTGGGGCTATGTTGGCCCATCTTGCGGCCTATGTTGGCCCATGTTGACCCATCTTAAACCACAAGATCCGAAAAATGGGAAAAAGTGGGAAGAGCACAAAACACCGTAAAACGCGACAGTTTTTGGCGGGGGGGAGTGGTCGGCGGCTGGGGCGGCGGCCCCTCTCTCCTACGGAGAGGAGAGAAACGCCGTACGGCTATGCCACGGCCAGGGGGCCCCTGGCCGGATTTATGAGGCTTACGCCTGACAGCCGGGCGCCGGCAAAAGCAGACCCGTCAGCCCGAGCCGGTGTTGTGGTTGTTGTTGTTGTTGTTGTTGTTGTTGTTGTTGTTGTATCCCCACCCCCGCCTTCTACTTACCAATTCCCCTAAAGTCCCCGCGAGCTCCCCCAGAATTCCCCAGAACCTAAACTTAAGCGCTAAGCCGTTAATCCCCGAGTCGATCCCCGGAGGAAAACCACCCCCTTGGGCACCTTTTTTTTGGGGGGGGTCAAAAAATGTAAGTTACAAACAAATGGGGGGGACCCCCCCGTCAAAAAATGTAAGTTACATTTTCGCGACCCCCTAACTTACATTTTTTTGACCCCCCCCTCCCCCCATGAAAAAATAAAAAATTAGGGGGTCAAAAAATGTAACTTCCAATTTGTGACCCCCCCCTCATTTTTTAAAAATTCACGTTTTTCCCCACCTGCCAGGTGAGGGTTGTTAGATTTTATGTCAGTTGCCTCCTCCTCCTCCTCCTCCTTCTCCTCCTCCTCTCCTCCTCCTCCTCCTCGTCCTCCTCGTCCTCCTCGTCCTCCTCGTCATCCTCGTCCTCCTGCTCAACTGCGACCCTCGACGCACAGTGTTCTCTGTCGGACCTCAACCACGACCATCCATGCTCAGTGTTCTCTGTCGGACCTCAACCACGACCATCCATGCTCAGTGTTCCCTGCCGGACCTCAACCACGACCATCCACGCCCAGTGTTCCCTGCCGGACCTCAACCACGGCCATCGACGCCCAGTGGTCCCTGCCGGACCTCAACCACGGCCATCCACGCCCAGTGTTCCCTGCCGGACCTCAACCGCGAGTATCCACGCCAAGTGTTCCCTGCCGGACCTCATGAGATATGCCAGATAGAAAGCCAGAAGATATGCCAGATGGAATGTTAGATAGAATGCCAGAAGATATGCCAGATAAAATGCTATGAGATATGCCAGATAGAATGCCAGATAAAATGTCAGATAGAATGACACAAGATATGCCAGATAGAATCCCAGAAGATTTGCCAGATAATTTGCCAGAAGATATGCCAGATAGAATGCCAGAAGATATGCCAGAACATATGCCAGAAGATATGCCAGATAGAATCCCAGAAGATTTGCCAGATAATATGCCAGAAGATTCATCTCAAAATACCCCGAGCAATTTTTAATGATAAAATATGAAGTAATATGAAATAATATGAAAACCATTACTTTTTTTGCTGCTATTATATACTCTATTACTACTATTAATTCGTATTAATATTGCTGCCACTAGTACTACTAGTACTACTAGTACTACTAGTACTACTAGTACTACTAGTACTACTAGTACTACTAGCACTACTATTTGGTACTATCTTGTGCTACCTTATTCTGTTTCTATTCATTTTTATACTATCTTCTGCTGTTCCCGGTTTGTTTGGATCATGCACCATCTGCAAGATTGCCTGCAATATTGTTGCTGATGCTGTTTGCATCTGCTTGCTAGATTTCATAAGCGCTTACCTTAAGGTCACGGTCTTCATGTGTTTTTGCAGAAATTTGGAAAACTCCCCTGCAGCTACTTACATGTTTTCATACCAGGCAATCCCAGGCAAAGTGCGCAATGTAACATAATGTAACATCGGATCTGACATTTTCTTGCATGATCTTGCATCAACTTACATGTTTCACGCTTAAATAGGGAGCATCAAGAAACCACTGGAAACCATAAGAAACTTCAAGAAACTATATATTATATTACTATCAAAGGAACTTGTCAATATTTGTGAATGTCGGTGGTGAACCCATACCAATCTTAGTCATCTACAGTGATCTAGGTGCCCCATGTCGTTCTCAGCAGATGCTCCTTCAGGTGCAGTGCCAGCCTAGGCAGGCAGAAAAATGTTTTTGCAAACTTTCTGCCAGCGGCACCTTCTGATACATAACTTTCTGCTAGCGGAGCCTTCTGCTACATATATTTCTGCTAGGGGAGCCTTCTGCTAGATAACTTTCTGCTAGCGGAGGCTTCTGCTACATAACTTTCTGCTAGGGGAGCCTTCTGCTACATAACTTTCTGCTAGGGGAGCCTTCTGCTACATAACTTTGTGCTAAGGGGAAGCCTTCTGCCACATTTTCTGCTCCTTCAGGTGCAGTGCCAGCCTAGGCAGGCAGAAACATGGTTTGCAAGATATGTCACATTATGATACAATAGCATACAATATGTCACCTTGTGACATAATGTGGGAATCAGATGGCGTAAGATAGAATAAGAACAAGAAGTAGTAATTAAAATGTAAGTTTGACTGTGTGGACATGGAGATCTCCTGCAAAACACCATCATTTTCAACACATAAAGCAGCCTAGCTTACATTTTCAAAAAACGCCGCCATTCACCAGGCAATTCCAGGCAAACTGCACAATGATACGCACATATGCAATCACATGCACAAAAAATGAACATAGAATATCATCCTAGCCATCCAGAATCTACAGTGATCTAGGTGCCCCACATCGTTCACAGCAGATGCTCCCTCAGGTGCACTGCCAGCCTAGGCAAGCAGCAAAATGCTTTGCAAGATAGGCCACATTATGATACAATAATATACAACATGTCACCTTATGATGCCTTATGACATAATGTGGGAATAAGATTGAATAAGAAGTAGAAATTAAAATGTAAGTTTGACTGTGTGGACATGGGCATCCTCTGGAAAACACCATCATTTTCAACACCTAAAGTAATCTAGCTTACATTTTTCAAGAAACTCTACCACTCACCAGGCAATTCCAGGCAAAGTGCACAATGATGCGCACATATGCACAAAAAATGACATAACATATCATGAAATGACCAAAGGTGATCTCATCTATGCGACGCAAACATGTAAGCTGAAAGCAATAGGGGGGCCAGAATCCCTGCAGCCCACAACACTATCTCAAACACCTTCCCCCAAACAGCTTACTATATAGGCATTATATGGTAATATAATGTAACATCGGACCTTGCTTTTTCTTGCATGATCTTGCATCAACTTACATCTTTCACGCTTAAATACGGAGCATCAAGAAATCACTGGAAGCCATAAGAAACTGCAAGAAACTATATATTATATAACTATCAAAGGAACTTGTCAATATTTGTGAATGTCGGTGAACCCATACCAATCTTAGTCATCTACAGTGATCTAGGTGCCCCATGTCGTTCTCAGCAGATGCTCCTTCAGGTGCAGTGCCAGCCTAGGCAGGCAGAAAAATGTTTTTGCAAACTTTCTGCCAGCGGCACCTTCTGCTACATAACTTTCTGCTAGCGGAGCCTTCTGCTACATATATTTCTGCTAGGGGAGCCTTCTGCTAGATAACTTTCTGCTAGCGGAGGCTTCTGCTACATAATTTTCTGCTAGGGGAGCCTTCTGCTACATAACTTTCTGCTAGGGGAGCCTTCTGCTACATAACTTTGTGCTAAGGGGAAGCCTTCTGCCACATTTTCTTCTACTTCAGGTGCAGTGCCAGCCTAGGCAGGCAGAAACATGGTTTGCAAGATATGTCACATTATGATACAATAGCATACAATATGTCACCTTGTGACATAATGTGGGAATCAGATGGCGTAAGATAGAGTAAGAACAAGAAGTAGTAATTAAAATGTAAGTTTGACTGTGTGGACATGGAGATCTCCTGCAAAACACCATCATTTTCAACACCTAAAGCAGCCTAGCCTACATTTTCAAAAAACGCCGCCATTCACCAGGCAATTCCAGGCAAACTGCACAATGATACGCACATATGCAATCACATGCACAAAAAATGAACATAGAATATCATCCTAGCCATCCAGAATCTACAGTGATCTAGGTGCCCCACATCGTTCACAGATATTGCTCCTTCAGGTGCAGTGCCAGCCTAGGCAAGCAGCAAAATGCTTTGCAAGATATGCTACATTATGATCCAATAATATACAATATGGCACCTTATGGCATAATGTGGGAATAAGATTGAACAAGAAGTAGTAATTAAAATGTAAGTTTGACTTTGTGGACATGGGCATCCTCTGGAAAACACCATCATTTTCAACACCTAAAGTAATCTAGCTTACATTTTTCAAGAAACACTACCACTCACCAGGCAATTCCAGGCAAAGTGCACGATGATGCGCACATATGCACAAAAAATGACATAACATATCATGAAATGACCAAAGGTGATCTCATCTATACGACGCAAACATGTAAGCTGAAAGCAATAGGGGGGCCAGAATCCCTGCAGCCCACAACACTATCTCAAACACCCTCCCCCAAACAGCTTACTATATAGGCATTATATGGTAATATAATGTAACATCGCATCTTACATTTTCTTGCATGATCCTGCATCAACTTACATCTTTCACGCATAGATAGGAAGCATCAAGAAACCACTGGAAACCATAAGAAACTTCAAGAAACTGTATAACCACCAAATGAACTTGTCAATATTTTTTTGAATGTCGGTGAACCCATGCCAATCCTAGTTATCTACACTGATCTGGTGTCCCACGTCGTTTTCAGCAAATTCTCCCTCTCGTGCACTTCCACCCTACGCAACCACTAAAATGCTTTGCAAGATATGCCACATTATGATACAATAATAAACAATATGTCACCTTATGGCATAATGTGAGAATAAGATTGAACAAGAAGTAGAAATTAAAATGTAAGTTTGCCTGTGTGGACATGGGCATCCTCTGGAAAACACCATCATTTTCAACACCTAAAGTCATCTAGCTCACATTTTTCAAACCACCGCCATTCACACCTTTCAATCCCAGGCAAACTGCACAAATGTAAGCTGAAAGCAATGGGGGGGGCAGAATCCATGCAGCCCACCACTATCTCAAACACCCTCCCCCAAACTGCTCACCATATATATATATATAATATATATAATATATATAATATATAGGATCTTGCTTTTTCTTGCATGATCTTGCATCAACTTACATCTTTCACGCTTAAATACGGAGCATCAAGAAATCACTGGAAGCCATAAGAAACTGCAAGAAACTATATATTATATAACTATCAAAGGAACTTGTCAATATTTGTGAATGTCGGTGAACCCATGCCACTCTTAGTCACCACAGTGATCTGGGTGTCCCATGTCGTTTTCAGCAAATGCTCCCTCAGGTGCAGTGCCAGCCTAGGCAGGCAGAAAAATGCTTTCCAAGATATGTCCCATTATGATTCAATATGTCACCCTATGGCATAATGTGGGAATAAGATTGAACACGAAGTAGAAATTAAAATGTAAGCTTGACTGTTTGGACATGGGGATCTTCTGCAAAACACCATCATTTCCAACACCTAAACTGTCTAGCTTACATTTTTCAAAAACCTCCGCCATTATGATTCAATATGCCACCTTATGGCATAATGTGGGAATAAGATTGAACAAGAAGTAGAAATTAAAATGTAAGTTTGACTGTGTGGACATGGGCATCCTCTGGAAAACACCATCATTTTCAACACCTAAAGTCATCTAGCTCACATTTTTCAAACCACCGCCATTCACACCTCTCAATCCCAGGCAAACTGCACAAATGTAAGCTGAAAGCAATGGGGGGGGGGCAGAATCCATGCAGCCCACCACTATCTCAAACACCCTCCCCCAAACTGCTCACCATATATATATATATATAGTATAGGATCTTGCTTTTTCTTGCATGATCTTGCATCAACTTACATCTTTCGCGCTTAAATAGGGAGCATCAAGAAACCACTGGAAACCATAAGAGACTTCAAGAAACTATATAAATATCAAAGGACCTTGTCAATATTTGTGAATGTCGGTGAACCCATGCCAATCTTAGTCATCTACAGTGATCTGGGTGTCCCACGTCGTTTTCAGCAATTGCTCCCTCAGGTGCAGTGCCAGCCTAGGCAAGCAGTAAAATGCTTTGCAAGATATGCTACATTATGATCCAATAATATACAATATGGCACCTTATGGCATAATGTGGGAATAAGATTGAACACGAAGTAGAAATTAAAATGTAAGTTTGACTGTGTGGACATGGGCATCCTCTGGAAAACACCATCATTTTCAACACCTAAAGTCATCTAGCTCACATTTTTCAAACCACCGCCATTCACACCTTGCAATCCCAGGCAAACTGCACAAATGTAAGCTGAAAGCAATGGGGGGGGCAGAATCCATGCAGCCCACCACTCTCAAACACCCTCCCCCAAACTGCTCACCATATATATATATAATATATATATATAAAATCTCGCTTTTTCTTGCATGATCTTGCATCAACTTACATCTTTCGCGCTTAAATAGGGAGCATCAAGAAACCACTGGAAACCATAAGAGACTTCAAGAAACTATATAAATATCAAAGGACCTTGTCAATATTTGTGAATGTCGGTGAACCCATGCCAATCTTAGTCATCTACAGTGATCTGGGTGTCCCACGTCGTTTTCAGCAAATGTTCCCTCAGGTGCAGTGCCAGCCTAGGCAGGCAGAAAAATGCTTTGCAAGATATGTCGCATTATGATTCAATATGTCACCCTATGACATAATGTGGGAATAAGATGGGATAAGAAGTAATAAGAAAATGTAAGCTTGACTGTTTGGACATGGGGATCTTCTGCAAAACACCATCATTTCCAACACCTAAAGTAGTCTAGCTTACATTTTTCAAAAACCTCCGCCATTCACACCAGGCAATCCCAGGCAAACTGCACAAATGTAAAATCCATGCAGCCCACCACTATCTCAAACACCCTCCCCCAAACTGCTCACCTTATATATATATATGAAATAGGGTCTTGCTTTTTCTTGCATGATCTTGCATCAACTTACATCTTTCGCGCTTAAATAGGGAGCATCAAGAAACCACTGGAAACCATAAGAAACTTAAAGAAACTATATGTTATATTACTATCAAAGGAACTTGTCAATATTTGTGAATGTCGGTGAACCCATACCAATCTTAGTCATCTACAGTGATCTAGGTGCCCCATGTCGTTCTCAGCAGATGCTCCTTCAGGTGCAGTGCCAGCCTAGGCAGGCAGAAAAATGCTTTGCAAGATATGTCGCATTCTGATTCAATATGTCACCCTATGACATAATGTGGGAATAAGATGGGATAAGAAGTAATAAGAAAATGTAAGCTTGACTGTTTGGACATGGGGGCCTTCTGCAAAACACCATCATTTCCAACACCTAAAGTAGTCTAGCTTACATTTTTCAAAAACCTCCGCCATTCACACCAGGCAATCCCAGGCAAACTGCACAAATGTAAAATCCATGCAGCCCACCACTATCTCAAACACCCTCCCCCAAACTGCTCACCATATATATATATAATATATATATATAATATATGTAGGATCTTGCTTTTTCTTGCATGATCTTGCATCAACTTACATCTTTCGCGCTTAAATAGGGAGCATCAAGAAACCACTGGAAACCATAAGAGACTTCAAGAAACTATATAAATATCAAAGGACCTTGTCAATATTTGTGAATGTCGGTGAACCCATGCCAATCTTAGTCATCTACAGTGATCTGGGTGTCCCACGTCATTTTCAGCAAATGCTCCCTCAGGTGCAGTGCCAGCCTAGGCAAGCAGAAAAATGCTTTGCAAGATATGTCGCATTATGATTCAATATGTCGCCTTATGACATAATATGGGAATAAGATGGAATAAGAAGTAATAAGAAAATGTAAGCTTGACTGTTTGGACATGGGGATTTTCTGCAAAACACCATCATTTTCAACACCTAAAGCAGTCTAGCTTACATTTTGCAAAAACACCACCATTTACCAGGCAATTCATGCCAATTCCAGGCAAAGTGCACGAAAAATACTGTATCAAAAAATGACAATATATTACATAGGGTATTATCCCAGTCATCTATAGTCATTGAGGTGCCCAACGTGGTTCTCAGCCGATGCATGCCTAGGTGCAGCGTCAGCCTAGGCAAGCAGAAAGATGCTTTGCAAAAGATGCCGTGTTGTGACATCACTTACGTAGAAATAAGCAAAATGAAACTTGTACACACCTGGACATGGAAATCTGTTGCAAACCACCATTTTTTTATCACCTCAAGCAGTCTAGCTTACATTTGCAGAAACACCACCATGCACCACTGAAAATGATTGAAAGCTGGGTCCCAAACTTCGGCGTCCAATGCCCCCCAACAGGCGTCCTCAGAATCCGGCAGCATCCGGTATCATCAGGTAACTTGATGCGAAAGTATGCAAAAGTATACATGCCAAAATATGCCAAAATGCAGCCTACATGAAAGGACATGTTTTAAACATTACTAAACCAGATCATGTGTCAGATTGCGGCAAGCATGCGACGAGCGCTTTGATTTTTGCACTCTCTAGCTATCTCTAGCCTTCTCTAACCCATCTCGACTCCTCACATCTAAAGTAACTTTGCCATAGCGCAGTTCTATTCTGTACACACCCTTGCTGACAGATCGAATCGAATTGATTCATACCACAAACTGGCAAATGACACTGTAGGCACTTGTTGGCCCTACAGGGATTTCACAGAAACATCTAATTGAAACCTGCCTTGATTTTTTTCATACCTTTTCATATCCTTTCATGTCAACTCTGCGTTGCGCTGCCAAACTCAAATCATCTGAATCCCAGACATTCTCAGACCAAATGAATCGCCAGTAGCAGCCGGCATCATCCAGCATCCTGTGTGAGCTGAGTTTGTCACTGGAACCTATGATGGATCCAGCACAATCCATCATAAACCACGCAATGCGTTGGCTTTTACCGACTTGCCCGCGCTACCCCAGCCACAATGGTAACCATTGGTGACGAACTGGAGTTCTATGGCATTCTTGCATCTGGTCAAAGCATATCTAATACTACGAGCACTGCTAATACTATTACGCTACTGCTACTACTACTACTACTACTACTTCTACTTCTACTTCTACTTCTACTTCTACTTCTACTACTTCTACTTCTACTACTGCTACTTCTACTACTACTACTACTGCTACTACTACTACTACTGCTAATAATAATATAGAAAAAATAATATACATATATATCTATAACTATATATTCAATAAACAATTACAGGGTCAAAAAATGTAACTTACATTTTTTGAGCAAATGTAACTTACATTTTTTGACCACCCCCCCTAGTTTTGGACGTTTCCTCTCAAGAAATGTAAGTTACATTTTTTGAGAAAATTACAAAAATGTAACATTATCTTCTTGACCCCCTCAACCCTATTTTTTTGTAACTTACATTTTTTGACCCCCCCCTAGCTTAATAGGTGGGGATGTTGTTGTTGTTGTTGTGGTTGTTGTGGTTGTTGTGGTTGTGGTTGTGGCTGTTGTTGTTGTTGTTGTCGTGGTCGTCGTTGTTGTTGTTGTTCCCTGTGTAAGACGGGGGCCGGGACTTCGGGCGTCCCGGCAGCATCCTTCATCCGAAGGGGGCTGACAGCCCGGGTGTACGTGGCGTACACCGAAGTCGGGAGAGCCATCTTGCACATTGAGTTTGCGCAAGCGAGAGAAGCAAGCATCAACGCTGGCAACCTTTGTTGTAACCAGAGGTAGATGTGAACCAATTTCTTCATCAGGGCCCAGCTATTGCTTGTTGAGTCGCAACCCATCGCAGTGGTCTAGCATATAGTCGGTTCGCCGCAGACGGTTCGTTGTTTCAAGTGTTTTCACCGAGGCAACAACGTTGGATGAGTAGAAGTTAGAAAGTGGAGGGGTACAGAGTTACGAGGGGCAGTGATGGGTAGCCAACATGCTTGTTAACCATAAATGGCAGCATCCCCGTTTGCAACCTTATTGGTTATCAGTGTTTAGTGTGGTTAGAGACGATCAAAGGCATTGGGAAACCACGGCCATGTCTGCGTCTGTCTGACGCGTACACGGCGGGAGCGAGCGCAGAGCAGCGCTCAGCGCTGGCAGCGGCGGTGGTTTAGGGCTGCAGCTTGGTGAAGAAAGGCTCGGCGTGGCCGGTCGCGACAGTGCATCGTAGTCGAACACGACATCGAGGTGGGTGTCGTGCCGGCTGGAACGGCGGTGCTTGGGAGGGAGTAAATTAAGGGATCGGTTATTTGTTGCTGGTTTGTGGATAGCTTATGGACGGTAAAATTGGTGGCTGCTTCGTTGACAACCGATGCAGTCTTTTAGGGTCAGAAGTCGTTACTGCAAGGAGTATTTTTTCCCAAGCTGCAGCTCTACATCAGGCTCACAGCAGCCCGCGTTCATTCAACATCCAGCCATCCCGCTTTTTTTGTGGCTTTGGTTTCCCCGGTTTTTCGTGTTTGATCGAGAACATCCCTGTAAGCAACCTGTGGTTCCAAGCTGTAGGTCGGCAGTGTTCTTTTTGCAGACGGTCGCATTCAGACTTCTTGCGTTTTGGCGACAGGTGTTCGAAGGCGAGGCCGGCGTGTTTGCTGGCGGCCTGGCATGTTTGTGGTAAGCCAGCATGTTTGGAGCCCGCAATAGCTCGTTTCTCCGACATGTTTACAGATGAGTAACGGCTCGCTTAAGAGAGACTGGAGGGAACTGACTGCCAGAGTACAGAACTGACGCGACTGCAGCAGCACTGCATTAGGATGACTGCTGAAAACTGATCGCGTGACTGCTGAAACATGGTGACAGGTCCTCTGGGGGCGACTCCGGCAAGTTTGCGGGTGGCCCGGCTAGTTTGTCGAAGCTCGCTTAAGAGAGACAGGAGGGAACTGACTGCAAGAGTACAGAACCGACGCGACTGCAACAGCACTGCGTTAGCATGACTGCTGAAAACTGACCGCGTGACTGCTGAAACATGGTGACAGGTGCTCTGGGGCGACCCCGGCAAGTTTGCGGGTGGCCTGGCTAGTTTGTCTCAGCTCGCTTAAGAGAGACCGGAGGAAAGTGACTGCAAGAGTACTGAACGATATACTTATATAGATCTATAATGATCTATATATGAAAAAAACATATATATATATATATTTTTTTTTCGTTTGGAACTGAAGAAGCTTCAACAAACATCCCAGCAAGTTCTTCAAAGACACAGAGGGGGCGAAACTTTGAACAGGGGACAGCAAACACCGCCACTGGTAAACAAATTAGGGCACACAGTCTCTCCGCGGCCGTTGCGACAAGGCTCTAAGCTAAGCAAAGAAAGCCGACAGAGAAGTAAACACAGACACACCCTCCACGAACGGAAGTAGGAGACGTAGGCGTAGGAAGTCTAAAACCGGAGCACTGCAGAAAGACATAAAGGTAAACACAGAAGAAGTAGCGGGGAAAATGCAACGCACAGAGTAAACCCCGGCAAAGGAGCATTGCACAACTAAAAAATGAGTGGAACACTTGCAGGTGTGCTTGTACAAGCAACGTAGCAAGGACGAAATGAAGCACGCCACCTCAGACAACGAATTCGGAACGCACGATTGTCCCAAAGCGGAAAGCCATGACACAGTGGGATGCCATAGCCAGTGATATACTGCGTGAGCATGCTACCAAGGTAGCCGTCTGCTGCATAGCACTGAGCATGGTGTTCTGGCTTGCCTCCCAAGTCAAGAAGCATTGTTGGGCGCGGCGGCAGTCAGTGCAGGCTGCGTGTGGCAAGGGGTCGCGCAACCGAGCCAGCAAGCACACACACTGGACTCGGAGGTTGCCGGGGAAATATACATCTTTGAGCTGGGGCATGGCAGTCACCGCAGCATGCTTGTGTGCCAGCACAAAGCAGCTAGATTTCCGGATTGCAGTAAATCTCTTCACCTGTGTCTTTGCATGCCAAGCGCAACGTGCTCTAGCCAGTGCACGACTGCGCAGTGGGTGGGTCAGGAAAGCACGTCGGGTGGGCAACGCTCGGGTGAAAGCAAGGCGGCAACCAGGATCGCCACGAAGTAGAATGCAAATGTTGATTGCAGCCATCTTCTTGTTATCACCAGCCAGTTGGGTCTGTGTGGAATGCGTTTGCCAGGGAAACATCGCAGCAGTGCAACCAGTCAGCAACGCATGGTCAACCTCTCGCAAACTTAGAAACCAGTTGATGCGTGCAATGCATGGCAACACGATGAAGAAAGCCAACAGACGACAAACAGAAGAGTCCACACCCAGCCAATGTATAGACACGAGTGCCGGCAGCAATCACGTAGCTAGCAAGAAAGCTAGAGTTGCAGACGTAGTGGATGCCGCATCCTCGCTTCGAGCACAACCTACGAAGACTGTACGCTTAAAGTTATAAGACTTTACAGACTTAGCCTAGATATACAGAAGTTAAAGGATTTATGTTGGAAGTTAACATGACTTATCAAAAAGATAAAAGGAAGTTATGTTAACTTTAATAACTTATTTGTAAGTTTTGTCTTAACTTTTTATAACTTCTGCTAACTTTTTATAACTTCTGCTAACTTTTTATAACTTTTCATAACTTTTTGTAACTTTTTTGTATATTTTTATACTTTTGAAAGTCTTTGCCTTGGTTTCCGACCACGTGGATTTTATAACTGTCTTGTTTCTGAAAGAACTTTCAGATATGATATCCTTTTTTGAATCGACGAAGTGATGTGAAAGCGTTTCAGTTATGTATGTTTCAGGAATCATGACACCTGAGGCGATATGTTTTTTTTAGTGATATCTCTGTCTGTATTTTTGGATCTGGGAACAAGTTTAGTTGCAACTGTTCCCGTTCGGGATCCGTTATTTTGTTAAAACGTTCCCTTTCGGGAACTATAGCCATTTTTATCTGAACTATAGCCATTTTTATCTGAACTATAGCTATTTTTGTCTGAACTATAGCTATTTTTGTCTGAACTATAGCTAGTTTTGTCTGAACTATAGCGACTTTTATTCTGAACTATAGCTAGTTTTGTCTGAACTATAGCTATTTTTGTCTGAACTATAGATATTTTTGTCTGAACTATAGCCATTTTTTTCTGAACTATAGCTATTTTTATCTGAACTATAGCTATTTTTGTCTGAACTATAGCTATTTTTGTCTGAACTATAGTTAGTTTTGTCTGAACTATAGCGACTTCTATTCTGAACTATAGCTAGTTTTGTCTGAACTATAGCTATTTTTGTCTGAACTATAGCCATTTTTATCTGAACTATAGCCATTTTTATCTGAACTATAGCTATTTATGTCTGAACTATAGCCATTCTTTTCTGAACTATAGATATTTTTGTCTGAAATATAGCTAGTTTTATCTGAACTATAGCTGCTTTAGCTGAACTATAGCTGAACTATAGCTGAACTATAGCTGAACTATAACTGAACTATAGCTGAACTATAGCTGAACTATAGCTGAACTATAGCTGAACTATAGCTGAACTATAGCTGAACTATAGCTAAACTATAGCTGAACTATAGCTGAACTATAGCTGAACTATAGCTGAACTATAGCTGAACTATAGCTGAACTATAGCTGAACTATAGCTGAACTATAGCTGAACTATAGCTGAACTATAGCTGAACTATAGCTGAACTATAGCTGAACTATAGCTGAACTATAGCTGAACTATAGCTGAACTATAGCTGAACTATAGCTGAACTATAGCTGAACTATAGCTGAACTATAGCTGAACTATAGCTGAACTATAGCTGAACTATAGCTGAACTATAGCTGCACTATAGCTGAACTATAGCTATCTAGGGACATTTATAGGGGAAAGGTTGAAAATCGAAGAATTAATCCTTTTCAGAAACTGTCTTCTCAGACCGGATCCTTCTCAGGAATTGTCATTTCAGACTCTTTCCTTTGCAGGAACTGTCTTCTCAGACCGGATCCTTCTCAGGAACTGTCTTTCCTCAGACCGGATCCTTCTCAGGAACTGTCATTCCAGACTATTTCCCTTTCAGGAACTTTCACTTCAGACTCTGTCCTTTTCAGGAAGTATCTTTGCAGACCATATCCCTTGCAGGAAGTACTTGTATATGATATTTGGTTTAATCTAAAATGATCAAACCAAAGAACTGAGGCAGCACACGCAATATGCCTTTTTTTCATCATCCAGGCTCCATGTTCAGAGTTATGTGGCGCCGAAAAATGTAAAATAAAGAAACATTTTCATTGCCCTCTTGTAAACATATTTTTAACTTTATATAACTTTATACTAACTTTTTATAACTTTTTATAACGTTTTATAACTTTTGCTAACTTTCAGATAACTTCTGATAACTTTTCCTACATACTTATGTTAAGTCTGTTAACATAGTTATAAAAAGAAAACATGCAGTTAAGATACTTACGATAAGTTCATTAACCATTTATATTTTACCTAAACATTTACAACTTCTCGTAGCCGGCTAGCTAAACTTACAAATTACTTATCAAATGTTATGACACTTTACATACTTGCAAGCAGGTTATAGACATGTTATAGAAGGTTTATATACATGTTGTAACTCGTCTAATTCTGTAAACTCATATAACTTCCAGCGTACAGTCTTCGTAGCAACCCGAGTGTCCAGAAAGAAGTGGAGGAGGATGAGGACCGGAAAATTGCCGTCCGTGTGCAGACCCGAATAGGGTGTGAGCTAATCAAAATCCCTGGTGACGGTTGGTGTTTTTTCCATGCCGTACTTCGCCATTGTCGCGGTTGGCAGTCGTGGTCGGTATCCGAAGCTGCAAAGTTATACTTGCAAGCCTTAGAATGGATGTGTAAGCAAAAGAATGGACCCAGAGCAGATGAGGTTGCGATTGCCAGTGTGCCGTTTGATGACCGAGAAGCAGGCCTACACCTGGGGTTCCTTCAGCAAGCAGAGCAGTTGGAGGCAGCAGAAGGTTTGACAGCTGCCGAAATCGTGCTTTGGAGTAAAGTGGTGGCGGTTTTGGAAAAGCCACGGATGTTAGATTCCATTCACCATGGGTCCGTGGTAGAATTGTGGGCACTCAGCCAAGCCTTTGACTTTCACTGTCTCATTTGGAGCCAAGAAGAGAACAAAAACATTTGGATCCGGGACATGGCCTACATCACCGATGCAGAAACACAAGAGAAGTTGCAAGAACATCCAAATGTCTTAGAACTTTGCCACCGAAACACTGGCATCACCGGGCGCTATGATCTCGTCCAACGCGCGGCAGCATTGCGCGAACCATTCCCTGAAACACCATGGTTGGAAACATGGAGAACACAGAGTGCAGAAGCAGTGTTGTGTCTTGCTGCAGAAAGCCTCCGAAACCCAGTGGAAGTGTCACCCATGTCGCCGCAGAGTCAGTCAGCGCACGTTGCAGATCCGAGTGCAGTGTGCGACACCCATGCCGCAGGGGATGCAGAGCGGCCAACAGCAGAGGCAGCCGGGCAATCGCAGCAGACCAGCCGCACCACTGCGACAGAATGGGATGCAACAACGCGGCAGCCAAATCGGTCGCAGCAGGTGCATGACACAACTGAAGCCGACAAAGAGGCAGCCGCTGGCGTCTGGGCAGGGCATGACGACGCAGAAGCGTCGGAGGGTGCAGCAACCGACGTGGATTCTGAAAGCGTGCTTTCCTGGGATTCAAACCTGTCCGAGACCACAGATGACGCTGAAGTAGAAGTCGCCGTGGACGCGACAAAGACATGGGTCACTGTCGAAGATCGTGACCAAGAACGCATTCGACGCACAGCATTCCAACTGCGACAACATCCTCTGCTGCCATCTCCAGCCGCGATGACGGAATTTCCCACCGTGCAGCCAAACAGTGGTCTCGTATACCCAGCCGTGCATTGTGCCTTTGAGGGATGCGGGTGGGCATCCGACACACAACCGTGCCACCCGCACTGGTCGAAGGAAAAAGTATGGAACATGAAAGCAACAACATGGGCACACACTACATTGAAGTGCTGCGGGGACGAAGTGGTGTGTTTGTGGGCACACCTTCAGGCGTGTCATTCAGAACCCTTTGCAGACATACCCCGTGAATTTGTGGCTTCAACATACACTGCTGCATTGCTAGAAAAGGAGCGTGGACAGGTCCCACAGGTTGGCTGGAGCGTCGATCGGCGCACGCTGCGTCGACTACGGGTCGATTTGGACGACAACACTTGCCAAGCATTGATTTGCGCCTGTTGCGCCCGAGTGAGTCCTGGAGGCATGGGAGGGGAGATTGCCTACATCTCTGTCAAACATTTGTTCAATGCACTGACCCCAGAAGCGATCCGAGCAAATTGGAACCTGGACAGGTACATGACGCAATATGGTACGCTGGCTGCTGTGACAAATCGTTTCGATGCACATGAGTGGACTCGAACCCTGCCAGAAACCATCTGCGACGGCATGCAACTCATATGCTGCCCAGAGGATTTGCGCTGTGGGCGCTGCACCGAAAGTGCACTGCAACTGTGCGAGGCTTGTGAACTGCCATTGTGTCGCAATTGCCTGGAACACATGTCTAAACAGAACACCTGTGCAGTGCCAGAGGCCCTTGCAAACGACAATTGGTTTGGATATCCAACAGAGTTGCTGTACACCCACAAAGTGCGGTGGATAGAAGCAGCGGCTGCCTCGCCTGTCTGGACTTCCGTTATCAATTACTACCTCGAGGCCGACCGAGGCAACTTGATCGAAGAACACTTACATCGGCCCGAACACAGGACAGCAATCCGAGGCAATGTGTCTTCCTTTAGCATTCCATGGGAAGAGGTACTTGCTGCACTGGCCCCCGAGACTCGGCAGAACGCCTCTTGGGAAAAGTTGCCTCACCCGCCACATGTCCTCCAAGCTATTGTAAAAGTTAATGTGAAGGGTATGTTATACAATGAGGCCATCGAGTGGGTAGCAGGGGCACGCATCCGACCATGGGTCGTCAGTGCACTCTTGCATCACCTCATCGACATGCAACATCCAATGTGTACCTCGCATTTGTCGGCAGAGGAGGCAAAAACAGCAGTGACGCAGCGTGTGACTTTGATCTATGGGGTGGAAGAAACAAGGCCCATAGTCGACTGGAAGCAACCTCCTTCACCGACTGTGCCATCAAAAGGCGCATACCCCTGCATGCGACGCCAGAGCAGCGCTCAGGCAGCAGCGAATGTGAACTCAGAACCAACCATTTCAAATAACGAGACTGACTCTCCAACGATGAGCGGCCAGAGCTCGTCTCAGCCAGCGTCTGAGGTGCAACATTTCAAGCCTTCTCGTGTGAAAACTGCATCCCCAAAGATCGTGTCCCAGCTGCAATCCGAAGAGACAGCCTATGTGTACAGCAAAACGTTTCCACAGCATACAAGCCACAGCGATGACAACGCAACCATGCACGATATGCCAACCCACCGAACACGCCAGATGGTAGCAGAGCGAAAAGATCAAGGCAGCCCTCAGGTGACAGCTGAAGTCATAGCAGACTCGGCCTCGTCACAGGAGCAACAAGTTACAGTGTCAACACCTAGCCACAGCAAGTTTCCATTAGTGCATGCAAAGCATGAGCGGGATGCCTCGCCCGACGACAACCCATCGCGGCAGGTGAGAAGCCAGAGCAGCGCTCAGGCAACCACAGCAGACAAGAGCGATGAAAAGGCCACAGCAGCTCGTCCGAGCCATGCTAGGAATTTCTTTGGTGCCAGTGGAGACGTAAGCCAGCCGCTGCCGCAGAAGCATGCAACGCCCGAGTCAGTCCCAGACACAGCTTTGGATGGCGAGTCCTTCGTAGGCAGTGTGAGACCCAATGTATTGTCACAAGATTATACGGGTGCAGAGTGGAAAGACCCCGACGTCGACATGTTGTTGCAATAGGCAATGCGACTGACACACTCACCATTCAAACCGGGCACAACTTCTGGGACCAGTGGCAAAATGATTTTCTTCCATGGGCTTTTCCCTTCAGCATCCCCGCACCCGTCAGTGGTCCGGACTTCCCCCATAAAGAGCGACCACGAAGGCCCGCCGATGCGCCGCACTTGCCGCCCTTGGCACACTTGAAACTCCTAGCCGGCCGCATTGAGAGTTCAATTCGCAACTCATGGGACCTGATTCCCGGGCTGAGACGATTGACTTTCAAATGGCATTCCGTGTGGCAAGGCTCGCTTTGGCGGAAATGGAAGTCACAGCGGCAAGCCATTGCACCGGTGCCAACGCTCAAGTGGGTGCAAGCGGCGCGCGGCCTCTACAACAAACTCAGATCCGGCACGTACACCACAGCAAGTGGAAAGCCGAAACCCATCCAGTTCGATACACGCAAATTGCCCTACGCCCGAGGCCTCACAACAGATGAAAAAGAGTTGCTCCAGGACGTTAAAGGCATGCAAGGCCGTATGCCTGGAACAATTGAAGTCCGACGTCGCATTGGACGTTTCCTCTTCGGGGCCAGGGTTGAGATGGGAGAACCTCTCTTCATCACCATATCTCCAACAACCCGTCATAACACCCTCTGCATCAAATTCAGCCGCTATCGTGCCGCCGATCCTGGCGGAGCTGAAGAAGGAGCACGCGATCGCCCCCAGCTATGGGACACCGCAGAGGCGACCATCGAAGTGCCACCTTACGACACCCGCAGACAGCTCGCTGCGAGGGATCCTTGGGCCGTCGTGCTTAGTTTCCAAACAGTGGTGCGATGCATCTTCGCCAAATTGCTCGGCATTCGTATGTGCTTCCGTTGCCCAGCTTGCGATTGCCGCGATGCACGCGGACACGGGTGTCATGTGACGGGGGGCATCCTTGGCCTTGTCACCGGCCTATGCGGGGCAATCGAATATCAAGCTAATTCGACACCGCATTTCCACTGCAACGTGTACATCGCTTCCATTTGGCAACATTCTTTGAGTGAACTTGCAGCTAAGCTGAATGACAGCACCATCACATTCGAGGACGTGCGCCAATTCTTGACATGGGCACACGCCGAATCCCATCCCGACCCAGCAAGCCATACGCAAAAACAAGACCACCTCGAAGCAGACTGGGCCCAGAACAACTGCAAAGCAAGCCACGATTTCTTATGTCAATGGCCAGAATTCCTGACCGAAGACAAAGCGGCCAGCCCCTGGGTGAAAGCAGTGGAACCGAAGCAGGCATTAGCCGACGCAAGTCGTTTCATCCACCAATATCGTCTCGCAGCCCAGAACAAGATCAGCCACCAGCAAATCCACTGGCATCCGTGGAACATCGTGCAAAAATGTCGGTTGCCTATTGCCGCTTGCCGCAAGAAGGGGGCGCCAAACAAGTGTAAGCACAGTTTCCCAAAAGTGCAGAACGATAAAGTTCGAGTGATATGTCGAGGGAACGCACGAAAATTTGCCCAGAGCACTGCCGGGCGGCGAAATGCATTAGGCATGGTCTTAGACAAAAGAGACGATCCGTGGCTATCAGGCACAATGCACGCATTCACCCTCATGTTATTTGGTAATTCACACACTGCAATAAATTTCCGAGTGCCTCTGGCGGCAAACACCCACGACGAAGACTGCAAGCGCGGCTGCTTGGCCCAAAACATGCTCCCAAAACTCCAACGGGCAATGGCACAAGCAGCCCGCCGATCCACCAGATACTTCACCGGCTACTTGCAGAAGCCGCAGCCGTTAGGCAAAAAGGAATTACAACAAGCAGCCAAGCAATTGCATTTCCTCGAAGAAGCAGCTGCAAAAGATGACGCTGCAGCACACTGCCGCAAAGTTGTGCACCGAGTCTTTGGGGACCTCGAATTTCGTTGCTCTGTGCGCCCGGTGACCGAGGAATTCATGCTCGCAGGCTTTGGCAACATGGCGGATCCCACCGCGGCCGAATGCATCCGCACTTTCCCCGTAGTCCCATTTATAGGCATGGACTGGCTCAGTATCTTAGACTCCGTAACAGAAGTGCGGCACAAAATAGAACCCCCAAACCCCTATAAAACCACCATTAAGACATCGGAAATTTATGGCTGGCGAGGGACCGACGAGCGAGTGTTTCACTTGTGTCCGTGGGAGTTTATGAAATGGTGGACCCTAAAAAAATTGCAGCCGCCCACCAAAAATGCAACTGAAGACGGACAAGGGCTCAGTGTTTGGGTGAGTAAGCAAGGCACAGACCGAAAACCTGTGGATGGCTGGCAATATGGCCGTGATTACATTTGGAAAGACCCATTGCCAAACAGCCGCGCCGCCAACCTGGTCCGGCTACCGCAGTGCCATGGATGCAGTCGAGTGCAGGATTACTATCTGGAAAGACGGACCGAACCACTGATTCCATATCCGACGACCTGTCCGTTGCCGAAGCCCGACATGTCAAAGGATGCACAGGCGAGGCTCCTCAATGTCTATCTGAGGCCCTGGACACTTGATCTGAAAAGTGCTACCCCGCATGTCCCGCATATCAGTGCCTTAGACTTAGAGATAAGAAGTAATAGTCTCAACCCCAGTACACGCTTGCGGACCAAGACAGCACCTGGTCCAAGAAGTCACCATTTAGCATGGAGAGCATATATCCAGCAGCACGTTGTGTCTGAACATGCAGCTCGCACTATTCGAAACTTTCTGTCCGCAACAGAGTGTGATCCAGAAGAAGTCGACCTGGCCGAAACACCAGCCCAGCCAACAGACCATGAAGTGGACACGACCTGGGTAACTTCTGACACCATCGATAAACTTGTCCGAGGTGTGGGCTTCGAATATTCGAAACGGTCAGGTCCAGCGGTACGCCGCATAGTTGAGGAATGGGAAGCTACTCCGCAGGTTGATGCAATAAACTCTTGGTTCGTAAACAGTGGAATAACTGACATAAAGCTTGACCGGGGTCAAAGTAAAACGCAGCAACCGACACCGCGGTCGGAGACCGAACCACTGCGCTGGACCTACGGCAAGCTAACGCCAGAGGCTGCCACAGCATGGTTGCAGCGTCTCGCAGAGCAGGGCTCGGTGGCAGCCGATGCAGCCGCATGCAGTGCAGAGCAGCGCTCAGCCAGTGCAGAACCGCGCGCAGCAAAGGCAGAGCCGCGGTCAGCATGTAAACCCACAGTCGAACAACTGAAATTCCTGCGTGCGGTCGTCGACCGCTGCCTCACAGAGGCTCAAGAAGAACAGGCCGAAAGTTCCCGCAGCGAGCCTTTGCGTGCAGTATTCCATGGGGTTCCAGGTGCAGGCAAAACCCAAACCCTCAAGTGGTTGCGTGCTTTTTTCGAAGATTTGTGTGGGTGGCAGCATCAACAAGAGTTTGTATACTTGGCACCGCAGAACACCCAAGCTGCACTTATTGCTGGCATGACGCTACACTCGTTTGCCAATATCCAGGTGAAAACCAAAACGGCCCGAGCAAAAAACACCAGCACACCGGAACAGCTCGCTAAGTATCAACGACTACGGTGGCTGGTGGTGGATGAATCTTCGACGGTCGGGCTCGAAATATTGGCCACTCTTGAGAAACGCCTGCAGCAGTCTACCAGAGATCGGGATACGTGGAAACTTCGGCCAGGGGGAGAACGGAGGCCATTCGGAGGGCACAACCTCATCTTGACAGGGGACTTGTGGCAGTTCCCGCCCGTCAAAGCCACGGCCATCTACCAGAACCCTTTTCAGTCAAACACAACCTTCCAAGTCAACGCACTGCAGCAAATATGTTGGTCGCACACCTCGCTTGCCATCCCGCACCTCTTTGAACTCACCCTCGAACAGCGGTGCGAGGACGCCTGGCTCAGCCAAATTCTTCACCAGGCGAGGCATGGAAACATGTCGCAGGAAGTGTGGTCTTTCTTACATGGGTTTCCAACACTCCATGCGGGCTCGTGGTCCTTCCAAACCAATCAAGCCACCTGCGGCGAAAAAACTTGCAACAACCTACATCTGCAAGCCACCGCCCCCGACCAGTTGGAATGTGTCATTTGCCACCAAGAAAGGGCACGGCGATGCATCGTAGGCAAAGACCCAAAGGCCGAGCACTTCCTCAACCATCCTTTCGTGCATGGGCTGAATGCCGCCAAGTACATTGCAGCCAACCTGCGTGCCAAATGGGTCGCAAGCACTCGCAAGCACAAGTTGCTTTGGATAATTGCTCAAGATACCCTGCTTTTTCATGTGGAGGCGACGGAATTACAGGCTCGGCGCGAAAATTGGTTGCAGCGCCATGACCAGTCCACCGGCGGAGTCGTCGGAATCTTACCCCTTCTCCACAACATGCCAATCCGAGTCACGCAAACCCTGTCTGATCTGAAAGCGTTCGGGCTCTTCAAAAACACCCGGGGCATCCTTTGGAATTGGACACTGCACGATGTCGACAAAGACGCCGTCGAAACCGCAGAAGGCCGAGACATCGTGCTACAACGTCTTCCACTGGCATTGTATGTCAGAGTGGCCGGGGCAAACTGGCAACAACACCCAGACCTGCCGGTTGGCGTCGTTCGGATTGAACCCGTCACCCAGACGTGGACGCTGGAAACGAACGGCAAAGCTACAGTCTCTCGACGTGGCTTTCCAATAGCCTCCGATTACGCTGGCACGGCGCATTCGTTTATGGGGGCAACCCTCGGTGCATGCACATTGGACCTTGGCACATGGGATGCCACGACCTCCCGCGAGGCACAACTCAGCGGGTACATGTGCCTATCAAGAGTCCGAAAAAGCGAAGATTTGTGCATACCTTTTTCCCCCAACTTGTTTAGTCATGGAGAGTTAATTGGACCCCACACATTCTTAGAGGTGCATCGTGAAAAGCTGACACTGGCGCAGGCAAAAATTCGATTTGAGAAAGACAAGCCAAACAAGGAAAGGAATCGTGACATTATGCTGTTTTGCCGCGGTTGTAGCGCACAACCGCACCTAGAGGAAAAACTTTTGCCACTTCGAGAATTTGTTTCGGCCTGGGACCAAGAGGAATGGTTCCGAGTCTTGTCAGAAGGCATGTGTCGCTTATGCACCCAGTGTAAAACGAAGCAGAGCAGCCCTGCAGCCAAGGGGAAGCCCAAGGCAGTGAATGCCTGCGCATATTGCCAGACCTTGCCAGCCGACCAGACCGGCTACTGTTCGAAGTGTGCCAAAATTCCCTTCGCCTGCAGCAAGTGTGATATCGGGAAGAAAATCAAAACAAAAAGCCTGCTAGATTTTAGCCCGGAGGAAATCGCACGAAGAAAAAAAACCAAAGAACTCCGAAGAGCACGTTGCAAGAAGTGTGCTGTCGCCCCAGTGACAGCAAAGGCAAAACAGGGTTTGTGCAGCAATTGCAACAAAGCCGTCAGTGTGTCCCACCTGGTGAACTACAGTGCAGCATCCCAGACCGGCGTGTGCCGCAGCTGCGTAGCTAAGCAAGAGCGGGCACCCAAGACCTGCGCAAAGTGTGCTCAACCCTTGCATGCAAATGCAACTCCAGGCACTTGGTGCACTACCTGCGCCTTTCCCCCTTGCAGTGGAGGTTGTGGGCAACCACGCCCCCAAAAGGCAGCCAACCATGCCAAGCAGAAAGCCGACTGGTATTGCCAAAACTGCAAGGGAAAATGTGTGAACTGTGGCAGCTCCTTGCCGCGTAACGCAGAGGCAGGCACATGGTGTGCCACATGTGCATATCCACCATGCAGTGGAGGTTGCGGCGAGCCCCGTCCACATGAAAGGAGATACCACGCTCAGCACAAGCCGCTTTGGTTGTGTCGAGCATGCAGTGTGAGCCATGGTTACCCGCCGTGTCCAATATGCGGTCTGCAACGCCCGCAAAAAAGTGGTTACCATGTCCAAGTCATGCCGCACTGGACCTGCGAAGCCTGCACGGTAAAGTCTTGTCCCAAGTGCGGGGAAGTGCTTCGTCCAAAAGCTGAAGATGGTGCATTGTGTTTAGCGTGTGCATATCCGCCCTGTGAGAGTTGCGGTCGCCCACGGCCAAGGACGCACAGTGAATACCATGCGCAGGTCATGCCAACATGGACGTGCGCGGCGTGCCGCGGGAACAGCCTGACTGGGGTCCCAAAGAAAAGGCGTCGCAGAAGTTAGTCGCCCATGCATCCGACGCCAGCCAACGCCGTATGACATTTCTTCCATAGCCCAACATGAGACGAGCTAAGTTTCCAAATGACAGCGATCAGCCACCACCCCAAGCCAGTTAATAATCTTCCCCGGCGTAGTCCCACGGAGAACTGGCAGAGAGGAACCATTTTTGCTGCCACCTTTTACAGAATCCACGACACTCCGAAGCCAGTTAAGAACCTGCCCTTCCAAAGTCCCGCGAAGCCACCGGGCAGAGAGGAACCATTTTTTCAGCCACCGGTTGCTGCATCCACTACCATCCGAGAAGCCAGTCCTGCCCACAACATGCACTCCGTACCGCCGCAACCAACGACAAAGAGGAACCATTGTCCGACGCCAGCCAACGCCATATGACATTTCTTCCATAGCCCAACATGAGACGAGCTAAGTTTCCAAATGACAGCGATCAGCCACCACCCCAAGCCAGTTAATAATCTTCCCCGGCATAGTCCCACGGAGAACTGGCAGAGAGGAACCATTTTTGCTGCCACCTTTTACAGAATCCACGACACTCCGAAGCCAGTTAAGAACCTGCCCTTCCAAAGTCCCGCGAAGCCACCGGGCAGAGAGGAACCATTTTTTCAGCCACCGGTTGCTGCATCCACTACCATCCGAGAAGCCAGTCCTGCCCACAACATGCACTCCGTACCGCCGCAACCAACGACAAAGAGGAACCATTGTCCGACGCCAGCCAACGCCATATGACATTTCTTCCATAGCCCAACATGAGACGAGCTAAGTTTCCAAATGACAGCGATCAGCCACCACCCCAAGCCAGTTAATAATCTTCCCCGGCGTCGTCCCACGGAGAACTGGCAGAGAGGAACCATTTTTGCTGCCACCTTTTACAGAATCCACGACACTCCGAAGCCAGTTAAGAACCTGCCCTTCCAAAGTCCCGCGAAGCCACCGGGCAGACAGGAACCCTTTTTTCAGCCACCGGTTGCTGCATCCACTACCATCCGAGAAGCCAGTCCTGCCCACAATATGCAATCCTTACCGCCGCAACCAACGACAAAGAGGAACCATTATTTCAGCCCAGTTAATCATCTCCCCCCATACGGGGCCGAGATGAGACCCAGGAACCATTTTTTCCGCCACCAGTTGCAGAATCCACTACCATCCCAAGCCAGGTTAAAATCGTCCAAATGACGGAGAGCAACCATTTTGTCAGCCACCGATGGCAGAATCCACTACAACCTCAAGCCAGGTCACATGAGAAGAAAACCGTTTTCGTAGCCCAGTTGAAACAGACCGCAGAAGACCGCAACAAATGTTATATTTTCCCTCAAGTTGCATGTGTTTTCGTACCTTGTTCTGTTGTGATTCTTTCGGGTGCTGCAGGACGAAATGAAACGAAACGTTTGTAAATCCACCACCACCATGGACAGCTTGCTTCCAACGTGTCAGAGAACTAGCCGGAAAAGTTGGTAGACAGCCAGGGGAGATCACCGGCTTCCTCCTCCTGTCGCTTTCATTCATTGAACTATACCCATTGTAACATGGAACCATGCCTGAACCAGTTCACCATTGTTTCTTGATGTTTCTAGGGTATCTCCCTATTCTCGTGGGTTAAAATCCGAAGTTTCACGGCCAATCCTAGATCCCCGGAGCCCTGCCAAAAAATGGTTGCTGACTGAATATGGCTACTATACAAGTAGCAAAACAAATTACTCAACTTGGTTATGACTAACATAGCCAGCGTACAGTGCAAAGCAGTGGCCAGAGCAGCGCTCAGGCCCGCACAGCGGCAACCATCACCTCAGAGACGTTGTCCGTCGCAAGCAGAAAACAGAAGCGCGCAGTGTGTCATCTCACAACCATGTCGCACGCAGCGCAAATGACCGCCACCGTGCGCACCTCACACCACGCCAGGTCTACCACGAGATCTAGCTGAGTCGGTGGGGGCCCGAACAACCCCTCCCTGTGCAAGACGGGGACCGGGACTTGGGGCATCCCGGTAGCATCCTCCCCAGTGGAGGGGGCTGACTGCCCTGGCTAGCGCAACGCAGCCATAGTCGGGTGAGCCGTCGCACTGACAGACGCAGCCACAGACCTCGAGACGTCTCGTCGTCGTCGTCGTCGTCGTCGTCCGCGTCGTCGTCGTCGGCGTCGTCGTCGGCGTCGGCATCGGCGGCGTCGTCGTCAGCGCCGTCGTCGTCGTCGTCGTCGGCGTCGTCGTCGGCGTCGTCGTCGTCGTCGTCGACGTCGTCGTCGTCGTCGTCGTCATCGTCGTCGTCGTCGTCGTCGTCCTGGTCGTCGTCCTGGGCGTCCTCGGCGTCGTCGTCGATGTTGTCGTCGTGGTTGTTGTTGTTCTTGTTGGTGTCGTTGTCGTCGTTGTTGCTGTCGTTGTTGCTGTTGTTGTTGTTGCTGTTGTTGTTGTTGTTGTTGGTGGTGTTGTCCTTGTTGTTGTCGTTGTTGTTGTGGTCGTCCTCGGCGTCCTCGGCGTCGTCGTCGATGTTGTCGTCGTGGTTGTTGTTGTTCTTGTTGGTGTCGTTGCCGTCGTTGTTGCTGCTGTTGTTGTTGTTGTTGTTCTTGTTGTTGTTGTCGTTGTTGTTGTTGTTGTTATTGGTGGTGTTGTGGTAGTTGTTGTTCTTCGTGTTATTGTTCTTCTTCTTCTTGTTGTTGTTGTTGTCGTTGTTGTTGTTGTGGTAGTTGTTGTTGCTGCTGCTGTGGTTGTGTTTGTTGTGGTTGTTGTTGTTGTGGTGGTTGGTGTTGTGGTTGGTTTTGTTCTTCTTGCTGTTGTTGTTGTTGTTGTTGTTGTTGTTGTTGTTGTTGTTGTTGTGGTTGTGGTTGTGGTTGTGGTTGTTGTTGTTGTTGTTGTTGTTGTTGTTGTTGTTGTTGTTGTTGTTGTTGTGGCTGTCGTCATCGTCGTTGTCGTCGGGCCCATGCTGAGCCATCTTGCGCCCAGCGTAGGCTTATGTCATGCCATGTCAAGCCATCATGAGCCCATCGTGGGCTTATGTTGTGCCAAGTCGGGCCATGTTGAGCTATCTTGGGCCCAACATTGGGTCTTTGTTGGGCCCACGTTGGCCCTATGTTGGGCCATCTTGGGCCTATGTTGGCCTATGTTGGCCGAGGTTGCGCCTATGTTGGGCCTATGTTGGCCTCTGTTGGGCCTAGGTTGCGCCTATGTTGGGCCTATGTTGGCCTCTGTTGGGCCTAGGTTTCCCTATGTTGGCCCTATGTTGGGCCAGCTTGGAGGCTATGTTGGGCAGAGCTGGAGGATAGGTGGGCGATCTTGGGCCTATGTTGGTCAGATGTTGGGCCGTTTATGTTGAAAACATCTTCAGAGACAACTTTTTACAATTTTTTCCGCCCCTCAAAGCAAAAACTATGGAAAAACCCACAGTTTTTAACATCGCCAAGGTGCAATTCTGCGCCGCCGAGGGGCCCGAAACCCTGTAAAAAACGATGTTTTTTGAACACCACACGCAGAATACACTGTAAATTACAACGATAATCGTGGGGCGGAATTGACACGGGGTGGTCGGCGGCAGGGGGCGCAGCCGTATATAACCTTCGGTTACCACCGAAGGCCTCCGGCGAGGACACGGGGCGCGGGGCCGGCGCCCGGATTTAAGGGCTAACGCCCCTCGTCGGCTCCGCCGGATTTCTCGGCCCTCCATTTCATCGCAGTGTGGGGGCTGGAAAGCTTTTGGATGGGGACCTGCTTCAGAAATATATTCCTTACGTTTTTTGAAAAAAAAAAAGAACAGGAACTTTGTTGGAAATAGACGGCTTTTTTGGGGAGCAAGTGAGTGCCCGAAAGCTCCTGCCAAGGGTTTTTCCCGAAGAACTGCTGCCAATTTCAACTTGTGACTTCATGTCAAGACGCCTCTGTGCAAAGACTTCTCTGTGTAAAAGCTTTTGCGTGTAAAAGTTTCTGTGTGTAAAAACCACTTTGTGTAAAGACTTCTTTGTGTAAAAGCTTATGTGTGAAAGCTTCTCTGTGTGAAATGTCTGTGTAAAGATTTCACTGTGTGTAAAAGCTTCGGTGTGTAAAAACTCTCTGTGTAAAGTGTAAAGGCTTCTCTGTGTAAAAGCCTCTGTGTAAACGCGTCTGTGTGTGAAAGCTATATATCTGTGTAAAGACTTCTTTGTGTAACAGCTTCTGTGTGTAAAGGCTCCTAGACGTTTGTGTGCAAAAGCTATAGAGTAAAGACTTCTCTGTGTAAGACCTTCTGTGTGTAAAAAGCTCCTTTGTGTAAAGACTTCTCTGTGTAAAAGCCCCTGTGTGTGTAAATGCTTTTGTGTGTAAAAGCTCCTCTGTGTAAAGGCTTCTCTGTGTTAAAAAAAAGCTTCTGTGTGCAAACACGTCTGTGTGTAAAAACCCTCTCTGTCAGGCCTTCTTCGTGTAAAAAGTTTTGTGTGAAAAAGCTCCTAGACGTTTGTGTGCAAAAGCTCCTTAGGCTAAAGACTTCTCTGTGTAAAACCTTCTGTGTGTAAAAAGCTCCTTTGTGTAAGGACTTCTTTGTGTAAAAGCCCCTGTGTGTGTAAAAGCTTGCTGTGTGTAAACGCTTTTGTGTGTATAAGCTCCTCTGGCTGAAGGCTTCTCTGTGTAAAAGCTTTTGCGTGTAAAAGTTGCTGTGTGTAAAAACCACTTTGTGTAAAGACTTCTTTGTGTAAAAGCTTCTCTGTGTGAAAGCGCGCCTGTGTAAAGATTTCACTGTGTAAAATTCTCTGTGTAAACGCTTCTCTGTGTAAAAGATTCTGTGTGTAAACGCGTCTGTGAATGAAAGCTATATATCTGTGTAAAGACTTCTTCGTGGAAAATCTTCTGTGTGCAAAGGCTCCTAGACGTTTGTGTGCAAAAGCTCCTTAGAGTAAAGACTTCTCTGTGTAAAACCTTGCGGCCAGGTTTTGGCAAAAACGGCCGTTTCCCAATGATCCCAGAAGAGAAATTCAATAGCCGGCCAAGGGGCCGCCAAATGGCAGAAATTTGCTTCCAAAAGGCTCCCGGCCAGGATTTGGCCAAAAACGGCCGTTTCCCAATGATCCCAGAAGAGAAATTCAATAGCCGGCCGAGGGGCCGCCAAATGGCAGAAATTTGCTTCCAAAAGGCTCCCGGCCAGGATTTGGCCAAAACCGGCCGTTTCCCAATGATCCCAGAAGAGAAATTCAATAGCCGGCCGAGGGGCCGCCAAATGGCAGAAATTTGCTTCCAAAAGGCTCGTGGCCAGGATTTGGGCAAAAACGGCCGTTTCCCAAGGATCCCAGAAGAGAAATTCAATAGCCGGCCGAGGGACCGCCAAATGGCAGAAATATGCTTCCAAAAGGCTCCCGGCCAGGATTTGGGCAAAAACGGCCGTTTCCCAATAATCCCAGAAGAGAAATTCAATAGCCGGCCGAGGCGCCGCCAAATGGCAGAAATTTGCTTCCAAAAGGCTCCCGGCCAGGATTTGGCCAAAAACGGCCGTTTCCCAATGATCCCAGAAGAGAAATTCAATAGCCGGCCGAGGGGCCGCCAAATGGCAGAAATTTCTTCCAAAAGGTTCCCGGCCAGGATTTGGCCAAAACCGGCCGTTTCCCAATGATCCCAGAAGAGAAATTCAATAGCCGGCCGAGGGGCCGCCAAATGGTAGAAATTTGCTTCCAAAAGGCTCCCGGCCAGGATTTGGGCAAAAACGGCCGTTTCCCAATGATCCCAGAAGAGAAATTCAATAGCCGGCCGAGGGGCCGCCAAAAGGCCGAAATTTGCTTCCAAAAGGCTCCCGTGTGTAAAAAGCTCCTTTGTGTATAGACTGCTCTGTGTAAAAGCCCCTGTGTGTGTAAAAGCCTGCTGTGTGTAAATGCTTTTGTGTGTAAAAGCTCCTCTGTGTAAAGGCTTCTCTGTGTAAAAGCTTCTGTGTGCAAATGCGTCTGTGTGTAAAAACCCCTCTGTGTAAAGACGTCTTCGAGTAAAAAGTTCTGTGTGAAAAAGCTCCTAGACGTTTGTGTGCAAAAGCTCCTTGGAGTGAAGGCTTCTCTGTGTAAAAGCTTCTGTGTGTAAAAAGCTCCTTTGTGTAAGGACTTCTCTGTGTAAAAGCCCCTGTGTGTGTAAAAGCTTGCTGTGTGTAAACGCTTTTGTGTGTAAAAGCTCCTCTGTGTGAAGGCTTCTCTGTGTAAAAGCTTGCTGTGTGCAAATGCTTTTGTGTAAAAAGCCCCTCTGTGTAAAGGCTTCTCTGTGTAAAAGCTTCTGTGTGCAAATGCGTCTGTGTGTAAAAACCCCTCTGTGTAAAGACTTCTTCGCGTAAAAACTTCTGTGTGAAAAAGCACCTAGATATTTGTGTGCAAAAGCTCCCTAGAGTAAAGACTTCTCTGTGTAAAACCTTCTGTGTGTAAAAAGCTCCTTTGTGTAAAGACTTCTCTGTGTAAAAGCCCCTCTGTGTGTAAAAGCCTGCTGTGTGTAAATGCTTTTGTGTGTAAAAGCTCCTCTGTGTGAAGGCTTCTCTGTGTAAAATAAGCTTCTGTGTGCAAATGCGTCTGTGTGTAAAAACCCCTCTGTGTAAAGACTTCTTCGTGTAAAAGCTTCTGTGTGTAAAGGCTCCTAGACGTTTGTGTGCAAAAGCTCCTTAGAGTAAAGACTTCGCTGTGTAAAACCTTCTGTGCGTAAAAAGCTCCTTTGTGTAAAGACTTCTCTGTGTAAAAGCCCCTGTGTGTGTAAAAGCTTCTGTGCGACTCCTCCCTCCAGCTTTCTTTCGGGTCACGCTGTCGTCCAGTTTCAATCTGCAACATTGTTTCCAGTTTCAATCTGCAACATTGTTTCTTGTGGAAGAAGGCAAAGAACAGGTGAAAGCATCGCAGTTTTAAAAAATTGAACATAAACAGCGCACAAAGTGTTGTAATTTACAGCATTTTGCGCTGTCAGATGGCAAGAACCCGCGTAAATACCACAGTTTTAGTCCCCGAAAGTGGCTAAAACACTGTTATTTACAGGGTTTCGTTCACGTCACGATCTTCGATTTTTTGGGAAACGCGTAAATACCAGCGTTTTTTCCGTTCATCAAGGCAAAAAATCGGTTCAGAAAGGGAAGAAAATGCTGTAATTTACAGGGGTTTGGCGCCGCCACGGGCAAAAAACTGCGTAAATACCAGCGTTTTGGCGTCCAAAAGTGGCCAAAACACCGCTATTTACAGTGTTTCGTGCCTTCCACGTTTTCTTGAAATTGCAAAAACACTGTGAATACCAGCAGTTTTTGCGATCAACACGCCAAACATGCTGTAATTTACAGTGTTTTTTTGCTTAGCTTTCAAAAACACTGGTATTTGCGGTGTTTTGTGCATCTTGGGTCCAAAAAGTATTGGTATTTACAGCATTTTCTGCGTTTTTGCATGGCTCCCGCAAAAGATGTTAAAACGCAAAAATGCTGTAATTTACAGCATTTTGTGACTTTCGAAAAGCGAAAAATCGTCCGAAAAATGTGTCAAAACGGCGCTTTTTTCCGATTTTAGGTACCCTCAAAACGGGGGGGGGAATGCTCTTGGAGACGCTTATGAGCCACCCGGATCCCGGCCAAAAAGCTCTCCCCCACCCTCCTGAAGGATTTTTGGTGTTTTTCGGGGCCCGGCGTCGGAGGGTCGGCGGTTGGGGGCGCGCCTCACCTTAGAGCTCTAGTCGCTCTGGGACGCTCGTAGGGCAAGCCACTCGTGGGGAGCCGGCGGAGCCGAATTTAAGGGCTGCCGCCCCTGCCGCCGACCCCGGAAAGGAATTACCTTTTCTGAAGTATGAGAGATGTTAGGGCAGCTTCGAAAAAAAGTAGCTGCCGGCAGGAAAACACCATGGCTCTGAAGGACGAGCGAGTGCCAAAACCACGTTAAAAAATTCCCTAACGTGTCATCTGAAATCTCCTAGACAAACAACCTTTTTCGAGACTGCTGGCAGTAGAACAGCTTCGAAAATCAATCGAAAAAAAGCAGTTGCCGGCAGGCAGTAGAACAGCGTCGAAAAAAAGTAGCCTAGAGTCCGAGAAAAACAGCGTTTTTCGAGAGATCGAGAGATTCTGTTGCCAGCCGCAACTGGCAGTAAAACAGCTTCGAAAAAAGCTGAAATCGTAGAAAAGACACCTTTTTGGCGAGATTCTGTTGCCTGCAGCTGCTGGCAGTACTGCTAGCAGTAGAATAACTTCGAAAAAAAGCAGCTGCCGGCAGGAAAACGCCATGGCTCTGAAGGACGAGCGAGTGCGAAAACCACGTTAAAAAACTCCCTAACGTGTCGTCTGAAATCTCCTAGAAAAACAACCTTTTTCGAGACTGCTGGCAGTAGAACAGCTTCGAAAAAAAGCAGCTACCGGCAGGCAGTAGAACAGCTTCGAAAAAAAGTAGCTGCCGGCAGGAAACCACCATGGCTCCGAAGGACGAGCGAGTGCCAAAATCACATTAAAAAACTCCCTAACGTGTCGTCTGAAATCTCCTAGAAAAGCAACCTTTTTCGAGACTGCTGGCAGTGGACAGCTTCGAAAAAATCGAAAAAAAGCAGTTGCCGGCAGGCAGGAGAACAGCTTCGAAAAAAAGTATCCTACAATCCTAGAAAAACAGCGTTTTTCGAGAGATCGAGAGATTCTGTTGCCAGCCGCAACTGGCAGTAAAACACCTTCGAAAAAAGCTGAAATTCTAGAAAAGAAACCTTTTTGGCGAGATTCTGTTGCCTGCAGCTGCTGGCAGTACTGCTAACAGTAGAACAACTTCGAAAAAAAGCAGCTGCCGGCAGGAAAACACCATAGCTCTGAAGAACAAGCGAGTGCGAAAACCACGTGAAAAAACTCCCTAACGTGTCGTCTGAAATCCTAGAAAAACAACCTTTTTCAAGACTGCTGACAATAGAACAGCTTCGAAAAAAAGCAGCTGCCGGCAGGCAGTAGAACAGCTTCGAAAAAAAGTAGCTGCCGGCAGGAAAGCACCATGGCTCTGAAGGACGAGCGAGTGCCAAAACCACGTTAAAAAACTCCCTAACGTGTCGTCTGAAATCCTAGAAAAACAACATTTTTCGAGACTGCTGGCAGTAGAACAGCTTCGAAAAAAAGCAGTTGCCGGCAGGCAGTACCTAACGTGTCGTCTGAAATCTCCTAGAAAAACAACCTTTTTCGAGACTGCTGATGCTGCCAGTAGAACACCATCGAAATCGAAAAAAAGCGGCTGCCGGCAGGAAACATCCCGCCTGAAATCCTAGAAAAATAACCTTTTTCGAGAGGCAGTAGAACAGTGTCGAAAAAAAGTATCCTAGAATCCTAGAAAAACAGCGTTTTTCGAGAGATCGAGAGATTCTGTTGCCAGCCGCAACTGGCAGTAAAACAGCTTCGAAAAAAGCTGAAATCCTAGAAAAGAAACCTTTTTGACGAGATTCTATTGCCTGCAGCTGCTGGCAGTACTGCTGACAGTAGAACAACTTCGAAAAAAAGCAGCTGCCGGCAGGAAAACACCATGGCTCTGAAGAACGAGCGAGTGCCAAAACCACGTGAAAAAACTCCCTAACGTGTCGTCTGAAATCGTAGAAAAACAACCTTTTTCAAGACTGCTGGCAGTAGAACAGCTTCGAAAAAAAGCAGCTACTGGCAGGAAAACAGCTTCGAAAAAAGCTGAAATTCTAGAAAAGAAACCTTTTTGGCGAGATTCTGTTGCCTGCAGCTGCTGGCAGTACTGCTAACAGTAGAACAACTTCGAAAAAAAGTAATTTTATAAGCATGCAAGATCCGAAGCTAAGAAGAGAGAGAAAGCAGAGCAGAGCAGTAGAGCAGAGGAGAGCTGCCGGCAGGAAAACACCATGGCTCTGAAGGACGAGCGAGTGCCAAAACCACGTGAAAAAACTCCCTAACGTGTCGTCTGAAATCCTAGAAAAACAACCTTTTTCAAGACTGCTGGCAGTAGAACAGCTTCGAAAAAAAAGCAGTTGCCGGCAGGCAGTAGAACAGCTTCGAAAAAAAGTAGCTGCCGGCATGAAAACACCATAGCTCTGAAGAACGAGCGAGTGCCAAAACCACGTGAAAAAACTCCCTAACGTGTCGTCTGAAATCCTAGAAAAACAACGTTTTTCAAGACTGCTGGCAGTAGAACAGCTTCTTCGAGAGATTCGGTTGCCTGCGGCTGCTTGCAATCAAACAGCTTCGACAAAATCACCTTCCGGCAGGAAAACACCATGGCTCTGCAGGACGAGCTAGTTCCAAAACCATGCGAAAAAATTGCCAAACGTCCCGTCTGCAATCCTAGAAAAACAACCTTTTTCGAGAGATTCTGTTGCCTGCAGCTGCCGGCAGGAAAACGCCATGGTTCTGAAGGACGAGCGAGTACGAAAACCACGTTAAAAAACTCCCTAACGTGTCGTCTGAAATCTCCTAGAAAAACAACCTTTTTCGAGACTGCTGGCAGCAGAACAGCTTCGAAAAAAACCAGCTACCGGCAGGCAGTAGAACAGCTTCGAAAAAAAGTAGCTGCCGGCAGGAAAACACCATGGCTCCGAAGGACGAGCGAGTGCCAAAATCACGTTTAAAAACTCCCTAACGTGTCGTCTGAGGCAGTAGAACAGCTTCGAAAAAAAGTAGCTGCCGGCAGGAAAACACCATGGCTCCGAAGGACGAGCGAGTGCCAAAATCACGTTAAAAAACTCCCTAACGTGTCGTCTGAAATCCTAGAAAAACAACCTTTTTCAAGACTGCTGACAATAGAACATCGGCAGGCAGCAGAACAGCTTCGAAAAAAAGTAGCTGCCGGCAGGAAAACACCATGGCTCTGAAGGACGAGCGAGTGCCAAAACCACGTTTAAAAACTCCCTAACGTGTCGTCTGAAATCCTAGAAAAACAACATTTTTCGAGACTGCTGGCAGTAGAACAGCTTCGAAAAAAAGCAGTTGCCGGCAGGCAGTACCTAACGTGTCGTCTGAAATCTCCTAGAAAAACAGCCTTTTTCGAGACTGCTAATGCTGACAGTAGAACAGCATCGAAATCGAAAAAAAGCGGCTGCCGGCAGGAAACGTCCCGCGTGAAATCCTAGAAAAATAACCTTTTTCGAGAGGCAGCAGAACAGCGTCGAAAAAAAGTATCCTAGAATCCTAGAAAAACAGCGTTTTTCGAGAGATCGAGAGATTCTGTTGCCAGCCGCAACTGGCAGTAAAACAGCTTCGAAAAAAGCTGAAATCCTAGAAAAGAAACCTTTTTGACGAGATTCTGTTGCTTGCAGCTGCTGGCAGTACTGCTGACAGTAGAACAACTTCGAAAAAAAGCAGCTGCCGGCAGGAAAACACCATGGCTCTGAAGAACGAGCGAGTGCCAAAACCATGTGAAAAAACTCCCTAACGTGTCGTCTGAAATCCTAGAAAAACAACCTTTTTCAAGACTGCTGGCAGTAGAACAGCTTCGAAAAAAAGCAGCTACTGGCAGTAAAACAGCTTCGAAAAAAGCTGAAATCCTAGAAAAGAAACCTTTTTGACGAGATTCTGTTGCCTGCAGCTGCTGGCAGTACTGCTGACAGTAGAACAACTTCGAAAAAAAGCAGCTGCCGGCAGGAAAACACCATGGCTCTGAAGAACGAGCGAGTGCCAAAACCATGTGAAAAAACTCCCTAACGTGTCGTCTGAAATCCTAGAAAAACAACCTTTTTCAAGACTGCTGGCAGTAGAACAGCTTCGAAAAAAAGCAGCTGCCGGCAGGCAGTAGAACAGCTTCGAAAAAAAGTAGCTGCCGGCATGAAAACACCATAGCTCTGAAGGACGAGCGAGTGCCAAAACCACGTTAAAAAACTCCCTAACGTGTCGTCTGAAATCCTAGAAAAACAACGTTTTTGGAGACTGCTGGCAGTAGAACAGCTTCTTCGAGAGATTCGGTTGCCTGCGGCTGCTTGCAATCAAACAGCTTCGACAAAATCACCTTCCGGCAGGAAAACACCATGGCTCTGCAGGACGAGCTAGTTCCAAAACCATGCGAAAAAACTGCCAAACGTCCCGTCTGCAATCCTAGAAAAACAACATTTTTCGAGAGATTCTGTTGCCTGCAGCGGCTTGCCTTCGACAAAATCACCTTCCGGCAGGAAAACACCAAACGAAAACACCATGGCAGTGAAGGACGGAAAAGCATCAAAATGTTTCCTGCTGCTGCTGCTGCTACTGCTGCTGCTGCTGCTACTGCTGCTGCTCCTGCTCCTTTGATCCCTTCTGTTCAAAAGGCGGATGGGCCAGCACCATGGCAGTGAAAGGCGGAAAAGTATCAAAATTGCGCCCCAAAACTACCTAATGTAACTTCTGCAACCCACACAAAAAGACGTGTCTTCTGAAATCCTGCTGTTTCGAAGGAACAGATCAGAGCGGGAAGGGCAACCCAAGGAGCCCCACGTACCTCGAGGAGACTCCGGGAAGGACCCCCCACCGGTAAAACAAAAACCCCGGAGTCAATGAATCGACGTACGTGACTGGTGGGAGGGGGACCCAACAGGGTCCCCCGGCAAAGGGTCATTGTTTTTTGTTCTTGTTGTTGTTGTTGTTGTTGTTGTTGGCTGCTGCTGCGGCTGCTGCTGCTACGGCTGCTGCTGCTGCGGCTGCTGCTGCTGCTGTTACTGCTACTGCTGTTGCTCCCACTGCACAAATGCTGTTGCTCTTGCTGTTGCTGTTGCTCTTGCTGTTGCTCTTGCTGTTGCTCTTGCTGTTGCTCTTGCTCTTGCTGTTCCTGTTGCTATTGCTGTTGTTGTTGTTGTTGTTGTTGTTGTTGTTGTTGTTGTTGTCGTTGTTGTTGCCCGACGGGGAAAACATCATGACTCTGACGGACGACATAGGCAGGAAATCATTTGAGCTACTTTTTCTTTTTGCTGCTGCTGCTACTGCTGCTGCAAGCTTACTGCTACTGCTACTGTTGCTGCTAGACTCACTGCTGCTCTTGAAACAGACGCGAAACCAGCCGCGATTTCGTCCTGCTGCTGTTGTTGTCGTTGTTGTTGCCCGACGGGGAAAACAGCATGACTCTGACGGACGACATAGGCAGGAAATCATTTGAGCTACTTTTTCTTTTTGCTGCTGCTGCTGCAACATCATGACTCTGACGGACGACATAGGCAGGAAATCATTTGAGTTACTTTTTCTTTTTGCTGCTGCTGCTGCTACTGCTGCTGCAAGCTTACTGCTACTGCTACTGTTGCTGCTAGACTCACTGCTGCTCTTGAAACAGACGCGAAACCAGCCGCGATTTCGTCCTGCTGCTGCTGCTGTTGCTGCTGCTGCTGCTGCTGCTCGTGCTCCTGCTACTCCTTCTGTTCAAACGGCAGCGCCCGGATAGGAAAACACCATGTCAGGACAAGACGAAAAAACATCAAAATTGCGCCCAAACACTCCCTCCGAGTAGGAGTAGTAGTGGTAGTGGTGGTGGGGGTGCTGGTAATAGTGGTACTAGTAGTAGTAGTAAACTCTTCTTCCCTAGCGCGCTCCCCCTTGCTGCCAGCCGGGGTCGGCGGATATAGATATGTTGGATGATGCTTGAATTTTGGGGCACGTTATGAAGGCAGTGAGTCGTTGGTCTCAAATGTTTCCGTGAAGGGTGAAGTTGCTCTTGTGCCACGTGAGTTTCAGAGTTGCTCTGCAACGCGCGTTTCCCAACAATGCCCGAGCTGCTTCAGGCACATTTGCTTGGTAAGCCACCACGACCCGTTCGCACACGCAGCGCGTCATCCCATACACAGGCCTGGTCGTGGACACATATACCTTGTCCCTTGCCGAGCTTTTTGAATTTTGGCAAAAACCACCTCAAAATACACTTGCAACCCTCGCAATTCAACTGAAGGAAAGGGGATTGCGATCGCAGGCTGCGGAGCCTTGCAGGACAGCCAGATAATGCAATTTAAGATAATTTAAGTATATTCAAGTGCCTTTGGACTTTGGACCTTTAGAGATGCATTTTTGAACAAAGCGTGAGTGCAGGAGTGCTCCATCCGCCGGATTCCGTGGTTTGCTCAGCTATGAACAACGACTCCCCCACGCTCATAGCGGGTCACCTGATTCGTTTTAAGGACATGCAGAACTTGACTACGATGAAAAGCTTCGAAGACATCAGGCACATTTCACAATCTTTATCGATCAAGAACGCTGTTAGATCTTTACAAAGCCACCATGCTTGGAGGCCTCCTTGTCCCTTGCGCAGCGGATGGGTCTTGTGGCTGAACCAGCACAACCTCTGACGAGCGTGTCCGAGCCTTTCAGGGTTTGCCCACTTGCTACAAGGGTTTCCAACGGTTGCTGGCTGAGGCAATGGGAGCATGTCAAACATGCATCTGATTCTCGGCAAGATAGCGAAGTGCCATGCAGTATTTGCACGACTCTCGGAAGTTGCTTGCGAGTGACTTGTTGCCTCGTCTGTTGATTCAGATGCAAAGTCAGCAAGGTCTGGAGGACTTTCGAACGCGACCCCAGGTGATACTCAGTCGCGCCCTCAGATAGTGAGCAGCCACAGCCAGCAATTCTTCAACATTTCAATGCTTCCAGGCTGCAGCCACGTTTTTCATGGTGAGTGGTGGTCTTAGATCTAGATTGCAGGGCTTGAGGAGGACTCAGCTTCCATTGTGCCAAACTTAGTTCAAGACATGAGGTGCTTGCGCAGCTTTGAGAGGTTTGCAGGAAAAAGACATTGCCCTCTTTGTGGGGACCTTGGTTTAAAAGTCAATGAGCACGTTATATCGTAAAATCAACAGAATTTTGTATAGACGCAGGTGAGACCATGCCGTGTAGTCAGTAATGACTTAATGACAAACTTTCAAACGGAGGTCGATGTCCCTACTTTGATGCGACCATTCATCATTCAGGACTCATGGCTCGAAGCTCATATGATTTGCTAACTGCTCATTCTTTCACAGAATTTTGTTCCAGACCTTGAGTGCAGTTTCCACTGTCTTGGCAAATTGTTGAATTTGTGGCGGAAATGTGTGCACAGTTGTAGCACAAGGTTTGGCGGAAGAAATGCGCTAGCCGTATCCAGCGAGCATGGCGTGGCTATACCAGCCGAAAGGAGCCCGACACCAAGGCAGTCAGAACTCAGACTTCACCCCCCACTTGTTTTCTCTACGTTAGATATGTTAGTGTAGGCCAAGGTTTCAAACGACATTGAAGTGCGTTTCAAATGTTTCAAGTTGTCCAAGGCTTTTCAACGAGCTACGAGATCCCAACATTCGCAAAGAAGCTCCTGCATTGCCTTTGCCTTTGGTGATCTGATAAAGTCCTAGGTGTCTGAAGCTTGCAGGGTCAGCCCATGAACTTTGAACATTGACCGCATAGAATTTGTATGTGACAATACGATTGGATGCCGCATTGCATTTTGATATATATATATATATAATTATATATATAATTATATATTATATATATTATATATATATATGTTTTGACTAGGGCCGATTCTTGTTCCACTTTGCTTTCGGGTAAGGCATCGGCGCTGTTGTGGCAAAGCGCTTCAGGCCATTCCGGGATGGAACCCGCCTGATGGAACGACTTTGACTTGCCATGACTTGCCTTCAAGCGAAGCATGCGAAGCCTGAAGGCCCTTGGTGGCAAGTTGGAGAAAGCCTGCGAGGCCAGTCTGGCTGTGTGCGGTGATAGATGCATGATGAATTTAAATGCGTGTAAATGGACGATTTGCCACAGTGAAGTCTTCGTACGGTTGTGGCCACATGTAGACCAGATGTAGACATTTGCATACATTTGCATTGTCCTTGTCGCTGTGAGGACCATGAAGATGCCTTGGAAAGGTTCCTCCAGGAGACAAAAGCTGTTGCCTTCCCTTCGTCCTTCCCTCCTGAAATCCAGCTGGATCTCACTGGTTGAGGAGTTGGATGGAAGCGTGGCACAGAGTTCTGCCCTGATTCGTAAAGGACCAAGTGCAAGAACTTGTGCAGTGGCGGAACTGCGGAACTTGTTCTGCCACGTTGCTTTGGTCTTTGGTCTTTTTGATCAGTGTTGCTAGCAGCTTCCTTGTTTGTATTCAGTATTCAAACATTGTATTCTGGTCAGGTGAGGGTCTGTGTGGCTTTGAGCAACTCCACTCAGGCTCTAATCACGCTGTAGCGATTGGATTTGCTAAGCAAAAGATCAAAGGCAATCATCGTATGCACAGAAATGCAGGCATGGTGGCGCCTCTTCCAGCTGCTTCTTCGAACCAAGAGGCAGATTCGAAATCGGTGCAGGGGTTTCGGTAGAGAAGGTCACTTTGTCACAGTCTGAATCGGAGATTGAATCTAAGTGCAGGCAATGTCGAAAGATTGCGCTCAAGCTGAAGAAGGCATTAAATGGGAGACCAAGGGACACACCAAACAAAAGAAACTATTGCCCGTTCAATTTAGAACACTGGTATTTGCATGATGTGAAGGGTAGGCTTGGAACCGTCGATGGGAAAGACATTGAAGTGGCTAGGCAACAACAGCAACTACTGCATATCAACACATTTACGGGCTGTACAAGGAGCAAACAAAAAGTGCCAAGTTATTCCACAACTCTTTGCCGAAGATGTATGCTTTTCCCTGGCTCCACAACCTTGGGGATGAGTGATTTCCACAATCAGAGCTCAACGAACTCAACAAACTCGAAATCAGGCACTGCGCAGCCAGCAGAGTCAACCAAGGTCCGAAATGGTCATGGTCAACAGCTCGAAAAGCTGCACGAAGCGCCTCAGATCAAATGGGCATTGCTTTGGCTGCGCATAACGCAGAATTGAATGTGTATGTGTTTGTAACTACGTATAGTTAGAATAAGCCATGCTTATCCTGTATGTTTCAGTCCCGCCTACCATTTTATCAATTTCTACACATCTCATGCCATCCATCCCATTTTTGGAAACATTGTAAACCGATTTACCTTAACACGTTCATTATAATTTTGAATGTATCGTTTGTATACAAGGTACATTCTCTTCCAGACATTTCCAGCAGCTCCTGTATATTTTATTATCTTTTACTCCTTTCCTGCTTCAATGTCAATGATTGATGATTTGCAGTCTTTCCTTTTCGCATGTAGCACCTTTTCGGCATATTTATTCCAATACATAGGTAAATGTTCGTCCCATTTTTCAGGTTTTATTATCAAAATACCACAATCACATTATGATTATTTCCTTTGCGCTTCCTGTCTCTCTCTCTCTCTCTTTCTCCCTCCCCTTCCTATCTAGTGTACATATCATATATATATATATATTCATATATGGATTACATTGATATGGAGTTTAGACACTTTGTATGATTTTGTGTTGGAAAACTTCAAAATGCTTGAATCAGCTAGGTCGGGGAGAAGAAGTCGACTGTCCAATTTGCTTTCAACCCTGCCACTTGGCAGACCGACAAAGCTTTGAACTCAGAAAAGGAACCATGTCTTGAACAGTCACAGCACATCACTGCCATGACACATTGCTTCAATTGACACAGAGCCCCATCCAAACTGGACTGACCGCCAGACGAGGTGATCGGGTGGAACTGCTATCGTGTTCGCACGTGAGGGTCTCAACTTGGTTTGGAGGCGTTGCAGAAAAATTGCGAGTGAGGAACCCGAAATTGAAGGACAAAAAACGTTGAACCTTTGATGCAAGAAATGTCAGTTTTGGAGAGAACAATCTGATGATAAGCGTCCATGTTTTTGATGCATGTCCGATTCTTTGAACATTTGGTTGCTGCAAATTTGTTTTGTCCACGTCTAACAATCAGGATTTTTAGTGCAGAAACCTTCCACTTCACGGTATAGGTGACTCTGGGGTCTCTTGATTTCAAGGGTTGACGGCTGTTTGGCGCGTCGTTTTCTGTCCAGGTCTTTCATCGCTGCTGCATTATGTCTTTCGAGTCCTTCCATGTCTTTGAGGCAGAGCTGTCAAAATCATACACGGATGTGATACAGCGTATACCGTATACAGTATAAATATATAATATATAATATGATACACACATATAGGTATAGTATCGAGGCCTGTTACATACAGATGAGAAGTGCTTCGATGTGCTCTGCCAGGTACATTTGTGTTGGATTCTCAGTGATTTCGGTGGAGACGCGGCTGCCATACTGATGCCATGTTGGGAGCGCTCGATGCACCACTGATGGCTTCACACAGTGATGAAGGTGACGTACCAGGAGACTATGAAAGTACTATGGAAACCGGTTGAAAAACATGCCAAAACTTTAGCAACTGTACGTAGCGAGCGGAATCGAGCGCAACCAGAATGGATGACACTTGTTAACCACCCACCAACATCACCCAATCTTTGAGGCCCAGTTTGCCGCCAGACTTACGACCGACGTCCCTGGAATTATGAGGAGCATCTGAGTGTTCTTTGAAACTCATGAGAACCTCACCTTGCATTGATCATGTCAAGGCACAAGCAAAACCACCTCGACCTGTCGTTGACAAAGATCTTCCACACCGACTCAGAAGTTGGGCCCCAAATGGAAGCCGGCTCTAGCCGGCTCAATTTGTCAAGTCAATTGTTTTCCGAAGGATCTGGTAGTGCTTAGACGTGCTTAGGGCTTTTGTCTGATGCAAGATCATTATAGATCATTGACAGTTTCAAATCGGGGCGGCCATAGAGCCGCCGAATCTTGCCATTGTGAAACTGGCACAGATGGCGCAGGTGTTCCCAAACCTGGTCCACGGGCTCCAAGGCGTGACAGCCGAGCCTACAGAGACAGAAGTCGATCCTTTCGATCCTTTCGATCCTTTGAGTGCAGGCTGAACTACAGAGCCCTCCATTGAAAGAAGCCGCTGCCTGTCCAAAGCAGATAGGAGCTTTGCGGATTGCCCACAAGCGGCAGCCTGACAAGAGGCCAAAGGAGCCTGCAAACAAAGCTTGAAAATTATGCGAGAGTATGTGAGAATCATGACGAATTGTGTGCAACTTGATGCAAGTTGCATATTATGTATATGTACTTTCCGTACTTTTTCGTTGGGTGTGGGAATTGAAGTGCGAGGAGCGTGCTGCACATGATTCATTTTGCCAGTTGTACAACCTGGTTCTCCTGAAATGCCTGAAGTTCGGAAATGCACCAAGAGCCATTGCCTTCTGGAAGGAGAGCCAGTGTTGCTTCTTGTCATTTGGAACTTGGACTAACTTGGACGTTAGTTGCTGTGGTGTGCCATGGTGGAGTTTTGGAAATTTGTCCCTGCCAGCAGTTCAGGACTACTTGGACTCCGGTGTTTCATCCACCAATGCAATGCTCGCCGCCTGTGAGGCCACGTGCTAAAGCTGCTAAAGTGGTCTCCTGTAAGGTCTCATGAGATCTCAGTGAAGAGTTCCTTCGCAGTGCCCGAAGGACTTGGATTGGAGCGAGTTCAAAGATCTTTGCGAAGAGTGCCTCCCCTTGGAGTTTTTCTTTGACGCAGCGAATCGCAATCTTTGCAGATCTTTTTTTTATGGGTCTGTAGCATTCTGTAGCTGGGTATGGTTTGAAGGGTCGGAGATTGGGCTGTGATATGACCCCTAGGCTGGGCCCAGCTAGCTGGGTGCAGGCCTTCATTTTTGCTTGAGAAAGTTGCTAGCAGTGTGATGTGTTTGCATATGACCAGCCATCCTGCTTTGTGCACTTGCATCGCACACATGCTTTTTGAGGATCTTTGGTGGCAATTTCGGTTCACAAACCAAAGAAGATTCGATAACGAACTGTTTCGACGCAGTCCGATCAATGCGGGCTGATGCTCCCTATATTACTTTCGTGCACACTCCTGTGCGCAGGAACGCAGGCCACACATGTTCATTCTGAACATGTGCACTAATTTTGTTGACCTTCTGTCTAGTGTGCTTCTTCCAGCTGACTATTCTTGACTTGAGATGTTGTTGATTGTTCCTTGAGACAGCAGTAGCATGATGTGAGTCAGGCCTCTTTTGCAAGTTCCAAATGCATAGAAGATGGAGAGGCTCCTTGTCAATGCAAGGGTAGATGAGAAGAAATCCGATTGCTGTAAGAACTGAAGAAACATGGTGTGCAAGACTCAAGAAGTGACCTGGATGACAGGTTGATCAGGTTGAAGCTGTCATCTCCCTGCTCCAGATTGGTCCACCGCAATTGGTTCAACAGAGACTTGGTGTTTGAAAGCTTGCGACAGTTTCTGTCTTGCAAGCTCCACAGCCGCAACGTTCACGACATGCTCCCCATCTCTCCACACACACACGAGGACAGCGACGAAAGGCCCTACCGAAGAGGTGCAAAGCTTGCACATACTTGTTTGAAATTGTTTGAATATGTCTGAATCATTCTATATATAATCATTTTGAATCTGGCTTAAACATGATTAAAACAAACAGATCCAAAAGAGAATCACGCTTGCCTTCACCGTCACCTTGTTCAGGTTTTTGTGCAGTTAGCAAGTGGGCTTGCCAGCAGCGGCCACATTTCCAGCAGTTTGGGAGGCAGAAAGTCATCTCGACCAAGCCTTTTTGGTATGTATAAGATTGTATAAGCACTTTGACTAGGTGATAGACAATGCTGTTGGTGAGCTTTGTGAGTTTGGAGATTGAAGAATGCCCGGGAATCTGAGAGGAGGGTTAGATCATAATGTTCTTTGCTTTTGCAGCACGGGGCTCTTGGGATCGCGTGATGAATGGAGGTCTTCTTGTTCTTGGAGCTGCCTTTCTTGCGTGCTGCTGCTGCCCTTTGCCCACAGTGACCGGTGGAAAGGAGAGACTTGTTTTGTGGCGCAAACCTTGAACGGTACAAAAGCACCAAAGTGATCCAAAGTGTCGCAGCGCTAAAATCCACTTAACACAATTAGATGTAGCTTCTACAGTGCCCGGAACAAAAACAGGACTCTCCTGCAGAGATTCTTCCGCCAGTCTCAGAGAAGGACCCAATGAAGTTTACCCTAAAGTTGTGACTTTCACAGCTGCACAGCCTTGAAGTCATGCCGAGTCATGCTGAGTCATTCTGATTTGTTCCCGGCACTCTCTCCGCAGAAGCCTCGCCAAGCTTCACAAGCTGCATCTTCAAGATTCTTGGTAGAAAATATGATTTGCACTTATGGAAGCCGTCTGGCGTTTGTGTATGTGCAAACCAAGGCAGTTGCTGCTGCAGCTTTGGCTGGGATTCAGCGCCTTTTCCGTTTCCATCTTTTTCACTGAACCCTCACAAGATCACCTTTATCAACGAGCTTTGGGAAATGCAACTGAGTGCTGCCTGCGAGAGCATTCAGAACCTGCTGAGGTGGAGCTGGCATTTTCTCTTGGGTGAGAGGAAGAAGACAGACACAGGAAGACAAGTCAGTCCAGGAGTGCCGAGAGGCAGCCACCCCGAAACATCGCATCATTGGGTTGCTTGCTTTCTTTCAACTGTGATCTGGCTTTAGGTAAAGCACAAGTATACTTTAGCATGGCGCTCTACCACGTTTTCTTTAGAGCTATTTTGTCCCTAAGTTTGGGTAATTATTGTCCCTAGGTTTGGTAATTATTGTCCCCCAAGTTTGGTAATTATTGCCAAAAGTTAGGGACAAAAATTCCCCAAAAGTTAGGGACAAGAATTCACCAGAAAGAGGGACACAAATTCCCCAGAAAGAGGGACAACAATTCCACAAAAGTTAGGGACAAAAATTCACCAAGAGTTAGGGACAAAAATTACCAAACTTAGGCCAAACTTAGGGAACATAATTACCCAAACTTAGGGACAATAATTACCCAAACTTGGGGACAATTATTACCCAAACTTGGGGACAATTATTTTATTACCCAAACTTAGGGACAATAATTCCCCACAATAATTACCAAACCTAGGGACAATAATTACCCAAACTTAGGGACAAAAATTCCCCAGAAAGAGGGACAAAAAATCCCAGAAAAGAGGGACAAAAATTACAAAACAGTGCCTAAAGAGATAACCCAAAAACATGGTAGAGAGACATGCTAAAGTATACTCAGCAAGACTCAGGAAGCAGACTCCTTGGCTTCGGCGCTGAGGTTTGTGCCGCGACCCCCAGAAGAATATGTGGATGAAAATGGACACGTTGACTTCACTGGCAGCTGGAAGTGTGCATCAGCTGGTGGCGATTTGCACGGCGTTTTTGCAGACATGGGCATAGGCCAGGTCAAGTGTAGTGGGTCTTGATATTCAAACATTTCATACAATGCAGGTAGCGGGGTCCCAAAACCTCTTGATGCAGTGTCCAAATTCCTTGATGGAAATGATCGGCTCGCGGCTCGTGCTGAGGGATGTTCTTTTGCTGTGCATACGAGACACCCTGCTGAATTTCGAAACTGTATTTGACATGCTGGCAGCATTGTCAGGCTTCGTTGTGCGACAGGGGATGGCAGCTTTTGGCTGGGGAAGGGGTGCTGTGGTCCGAAAGTATGAGCAGAATGGCAACCATGCGTCAATCCCAGGATAAGCTGATCAGTGTCCAAGATATTTCAGATTATTTCAGTGCATTCGGACGCTTTCAAGACAATTTTGCAGTGGCTCCGCCCGGTCTATTGTGTTTGCATGTAAGGTGCACTTGTCACACTCATCTCTGAGGTGAAGGTGACAGAAAGAGCATTTCACGAGATAGTGCAAGAATTTGACGTGAACGGACAAGAGCAAAGAGTGCCCCAGCACAAAATCTTGAGCTAATGAAGTCGACTGAAGGGATGGTGCGTCACACATCTTTGGAGAGTCATTCGCACTGCCGCACTGCTGTTTTTGTTTCAAATCTAAGATCTAAGATCTAAGGTGAATTGTGGCGACTTTGATGTTCTTCAGACCTCATACTGGGATCCGCAGATCCCCCATGTCCTTCATTGGCGGGCAAGCGATTTAGAAAAAGCAGAGCCAAGTAAATGGACGAGCACCTGCCAATTCTTTCTGGATAAGGACTGGGGCCATGGTCACTTGCGAAGCTCCATTGTTTCACCAGGTTCACATCAAATGGAGCATATGAAGTTTACTCCATGCTGATAAAATGACCGCAAACTTTTTGTAGCGGTTCAAGCTGAAGCAGTTTAGACAATGTTCTGATATGTTCTGCTTGTTTGCTGCTCGTGTCCTAACACATACTTCATCATCTCCGACTCCAAAGGATCACTTCCGCATTGAGACTACCTCAGCAAGCAACAAGGTTGCCTTCTGGATTTATGAGCGTGAGACGACTGGCAGCTCCTGAAAGCTTGAAAGCTGCCAAGGGACTGGAACTCTCGGAAGTGAGGTTCCTCCCTATTCCATTCTCAGCTTTTGCTGCAAAAGAAACATCTTTTGAGAACAGGCTGGTGTCCAAATGTGGGCAGTTCAGCACATCCAGCAGCATTTGCCACTTTGGAAACCAAAGTCTTTACAGATCTGAACCGTTTAGAATGGACAAAATGCCATCTTTGTAGCGGACAAGATCGCTCGTTGGCAATATCTGCTAGTCATTAGAGTCATTAGAGCGAATCAGGCTTCTCAACCTTCCAGAAGTTTGAGATTGGAAATGCAACTGGAGAAATTGCGTGTGATGGACTTTGCGATAGCTCGTTGCACTATGTTGCACTTAGTATCCAACGTGTTTCTTTCCTGGCTCAGTTGTTGCAGTATGTCCAGGACTCTGAAAGCGCTTGGTTTTTCTCTTGAATATGCTGCATGTTCAGGGGGCCAAAGAAGCAGCTTTGAGTGCTGAATTGGCACTGGCTCGCGGGAACCGGTCTTAGAGCCTTCGAGCGAGTTTGAGCTTCACTACCTTAATTAGCTCTCTTACATTGGTTTCCCACACAGCTGAGCTTGCAACTCAAAGACATTCGAACAAGACACGAGGAGATTGCACAATCTGTTTGAAGGTGGTATACTGGACACGGTTCTGGATGGCAACAAGATGCTTTAGGTCAAGTTGTCCTGGCCTTGGCGGCTTGTGTCAGCAGACAGACTGTGCTGATCTGTCCTGTCATGTCCTACCATCATCTATGCAAAAGCATTTTAGGCGATGACGCTGGACTTGCTTTCCTGGCATGGCCGAAGCCTAAGTGGAATCTCTTTTCAACCTGAGCTGCAGAACAATGGATGCAAACCTTATCGTTTTTGATGGCCAGCATTTTTCGTGAGCCATGCTGTGTATATCATACCATATCGTATAAACATATCACATTCTCATATCATATGAGTTCCTTCAAAAACCCGGATTTGCGTTTTTGCAGGGTTTTGAGACGATTTCCAAGAAGCCGTCCAGTATCAGAATTGTACGATCCAAACGAGAGCATCCATCATATGATGTCACATTATAAGATATTGTATCGTATCATATATCACAATAAACAGCTTGTGCATCCTTGTACATTGTACCATGTGTTCCTCATAGAAGAATGCCTTTTAATGCACTATTGCTCGAATATTGCCCGTGGTTGAGGAATCTCTGCCGCCGAGCTCAAGAACAAGTTTGCCCACGGTGTGTTTGATTTTGTGCTGGCGGTGCTTCCGACCTGCTTCGCGGTATTCAAGTGCTGCTGCGGAACAAATTCGGGCTCGATTTAAGGAACAACCAAGAGCAGTAAATGTATCTCTCAAAATCCGATCCAAGATTGAATCGAGCCACGGACTCGAGGATTTCCAATGATTTCCTATGAGTACTGAATACCCCCAAGTACTCATGGAGAAAAAAAAACCCAGGCAGTCATTGCCGATACAGACACAACCGTTCTGCACAGAGCTTCTACTGGGCGAACGCATACCAGGCAGGAATCGGAAAATTGATATGCCGCCATTTCACATGAGGATTTCATTTTTTCCTCACGCCCAAAGCAAAATCGACACATACCGAGGCTCCTTTCAACTCCTCCTGGACCGAACACTAACATTTGTATGGATTCGCACGTCTTGGCATGCTCAAACATCTCTTGAAAGTAGATTCAAATGGAATGCACTTCATGTTCACCAGATTCAGATTTCATGTTCTGTGGAAGCGCGGTCAGACTACGACAGCCGATCCTGAAGGGTCCTCAACTGCAGAATGTGGCGAGCTTAGGCTTTGGTTGAGTCTAGGAACAAGCAGGAAGAGACAGGGGGAATCGAGGAACCTTATGTAAAGTTGTGTAGCGTTATTATTATTATGTTTTATTTGGACTGACAGACTGACCTTGATTGATGATTTGATGATGATCCTTGATGATCTTTGATGATCCTTGATGATCCGTGCAGCTGCCCAGGTAATGCTCAGCAGCGATTTCACAAAGCAAGCTCTACAAAGCTTGCCATGGCCCTGGGTTCACTGCCACATATTGGCACCGTGAGCGGCAGCGTGAGCGACACCATGAGCCAGTGGGTTTACTGTCCCATGATATTCCATGGTAAATATGGTAGTGGGTTCATGAGCGCAATGGATACTCAGGGAGCTAGCAGCTTCTGAAACGTGGCTAACTACTGGCCGCCTGCGAGCGAGAAGGGAACTTCCTGCCAAAGAAGAAGCAGGTTGGAATGGCCAACAGCAACACGATGAACATCGCAAACACGATGAACATGATGAACATGACGGGCAAGATGACAAGACTGACATCACTGTCCTATCCAAACTGCTTTCTGATCTCTGCAATTCTGGTTGCGTTTGCTGCTTTGAGCTAAGGGAGCTGGCAGTTGCATCTTTGGCAGGTGACGGACTTGATAACCCTGCAAGAGGACTTAGGGCTCGATGGATCTCTTTCAGGCGGCTTGAAAAAGTTGATTCCGTGCAGTCGTCGTAAGTTCTCCATTGTCTTAGCTTGTCCGTGCATTTCTTCAGCATTCCAGCATGCTACTCAGCAGGCCTTCAAAGAAATGTGCTGAAGGTCTGTGGGGTGGGTGAGGATGCTTGAAAATGCCTGACGATGCTTGACTTGCTAGCAGTTTCAAGGTCATGAGAATCGAGGAACAGTGGACAGCGACTTAGCCACTGATTCCCTAGAAGGGCGTACCAAAGGTCTTTTCATCAGTTGCACTTCCCCGCTGCGTTTTTCCTTGGATGAGGTCTTGGGGGCTGATGCTGGCTGCAAAGAATGGCTCGCACCCCATGCCCTGGACAGTTCCGCTGGGAAAGCTTTAAAGCATCGGGGAAGGATATTGTATGACCAAGTACAGCATTCATCAGTACGTGCCCTTGTTTTCCTTCAAATAATTCAAAGAGCACTTCACCCCAAAAAGAGCTTTGAAAGCATCCTGCTTGTTTCAGGACAAAGCGTTCACGCGCTTCCCGCAAGAGCACAGGTCCGTTCCTCAGACTTTTGATGAGCATTTGCCACATCACACAGTGTTGCCATTGTATGGCCACACTGCATTGTCATTGCTGAAGACTGTTTGCGTGGTCAGTCCTCGGATGCAGCACAGATTATGCACATTGCAATACAGGCAGCTACTTCGTGACATCATGAAGGCAAGGTCGTGATGAGTCGTGATGAGTCGTGATGAGTTCAGCGACATTTTGAGGGTGAGACGAGTGACAACTCTGATGTGTCTCTGACATAGATAGCCAGGTAGAATTGTGCGGATTCGTTAGATTCCATGCATTCATATGTATTCATGAGGTCGCAGGCACCCATGGGAGTGTCCCGTGCTCAGCTGGGTTCACATGAGGTCATGTTTGCAATTTGCCGACAACGGGCTATACTCGAGGTGCGGATGTACATGTCCTACGCTCCATGCTTGGCATGCTTGGCAACGCTTTTCCAGCTTCGGACAGCAGGCAGTTTCTCTTGCATCATGCATATTGTCAATGCATGACCCGGCAAGCTGCAACCGACCAAGAACACGGATAGTGCCTTCAGACAAGCAAACTTCTGTGACAGCGTTGGCTATCTAGAAACTGCAGTAGTGGCTATCACATAATATACTCGATGGATAGATAGATGGATAGATGCATAGATGCATAGACGGATAGACGGATAGACAGATAGACGGATAGACGGATAGACGAATATATAGACGGATAGAGGGATAGAGGGATAGACGGATAGACGAATAGACGGATAGATGGACAGATAGGTAGGTAGACAGACAGACAGAGAGATAGATAGATAGATAGATAGATAGATAGATAGATAGATAGATAGATAGATAGATAGATAGATGGATAAACAGATAAATAGATAAACAGATAGACAAACAGACAAACACATAGGTAATGACAGGTAGATAGATCGGTGAATGAGCTTACATGAATCTACACACACACACGCAAACAAAGAAAATGACGTTTGCATCTCTCGGTTTCACCCGACAGGTTTGCGCTGTGAGGTGGCTTTCGACACCTGGCGGGAAACACGATCTTGGACATGCTAAGCGACGAAGCGACGCAACGCGACAGCACCGTTTGTTGGTTCGAGATTGCAACGCGATGGCCGTTTTTTGTTTTGGTCTTTTTGGTCTGCTCTTTGAGCATCCGTTGACTCCAAAATAGGCACTACTTTTTGAATATTTCTAAAGACAGTCAAGAGGCGTTTGTGAGAGATGTGTGCCAAGAAATGCAGGGAGGTCGGATTCAGGTCAGGTTGGTTCTGGATCCACATCGTTATGGTATCCAATTATGTACATCTAAGGGATACTGGTTTGTCTGATGAGACTAAGAGTCCGAGCAGATCTAAGTATCGAACTTCCACAAAGTCTGCATAACATAGACCCGGGCAAGCCGGCGGCGGAAGTTTCCCAAACATAAATGACCTATAGTTCAAAGACAACCTGTCCCGACCGTGTCCTTCCCTCGACACTCCACACCTCACACTGCACAGTGCACTCTTCGCACTCCAAACTTCAAACTTCACACTCCACACTTCACACTCCACACTTCTCACTTCTCACTGCTTCCTTCACACTCCAAACCTCACACTTCACACTTCACACTTCACACTGCACAGTCCACACTTCACAGTCCACACTTCACACTTCACACTTCACACTTCACAGTCCACACTTCACACTTCACACTTCACAGTCCACACTTCTCACTTCGCACTTCACCCTTCACACTTCACACTCCACATTTCACACTTCTCACTTCTCACTGCTTCCTTCACACTCCAAACTTCACACTTCACACTTCTCACTTCGCACTTCACACTCCACACTTCACAGTCCACACTTCACACTTCTCACTTCACACTTCTCACTTCTCACTGCTTCCTTCACACTCCACACTTCACACTTCTCACTTCGCACTTCACACTCCACACTTCACAGTCCACACTTCACACTTCTCACTTCTCACTGCTTCCTTCCCACTCCAAACTTCACACTCCAAACCTCACACTTCACACTTCACACTTCACACTGCGCTCTTCGCACTCCAAACTGAAACTTCACACTCCACACTTCACACTTCTCACTTCCCACTGCTTCCTTCACACTTCACACTTCACACTGCACTCTTCACGCCCCACACTTCACACTGCTCTAAACGTACGTCCAACAAAAAACACTAGTGCCAAAATGGAGAAAATCTGCTAACAAACCCATTTCGCAGCCTTCATGCAGCCACTCCAAGACGATTTCCGAGATCCAGCTGCAAAAGACAATAGTATTACGAATGCAGCCACAGCACGAAGCAACCTTGACGCAACCATTACAATGCGATCTGCAGAGACTGAGTTGCAAAGCACAATAGAACTACGCGCAACGGCGTCGGAAATTGTAGCTCCAAAACCGGATCTCGACGCCAGAGCGAAAAAAGACGATTTTGAAGCACTTTTTAAAATGATTTTTAAAAGGAAAATCACTAGCGCCAAAATGGAGAAAATCTGCTAACAAATCCATGTCGCAGCCTTCATGCAGCCACTCCAATACGATTTAGGAGATCCAGCTGCAAAAGACAATAGTATTACCAATGCAGCCACAGCACGAAGCAACCTTGACGCAGCCATTACAATGCGATCTGCAGAGATTGAGTTCCAAAACACAATAGAACTACGCGCAACGGCGTCGGAAATTGTAGCTCCAAAACCGGATCTCGACGCCAGAGCGAAAAAAAGACGATTTTGAAGCACTTTTTAAAAGGATTTTAGAAGGAAAATCACTAGCGCCAAAATGGAGAAAATCTGCTGACAAATCACTGTGGCAGCCTTCATGCAGCCACTCCAGTACGATTTACGAGATCCGGCTGCAAAAGACAATAGTATTACCAATGCAGCCACAGCACGAAGCAACCTTGACGCAGCCATTTACACTGCGGGAACGATCCTACAGTTGCAAAGCACAATGGAATTCCATCGGCAACTCATCCACCAGCACCACTTGCAATCCCATTTACAGTGAGGGAACGATCCTAGAGTTGCAAATCACAATGGAATTCCATCAGAAACTCATCCACCAGCACCACTTGCAATCCCATTTACATTGCGGGAACGATCCTACAGTTGCAAATCACAATGGAATTCCATCGGCAACTCATCCACCAGCAACACTTGCAATCCCATTTACATTGCGGGAAGGATCCTACAGTTGCAAATCACAATGGAATTCCATCGGCAACTCATCCACCAGCACCACTTGCAATCCCATTTACATTGCGGGAACGATCCTACAGTTGCAAATCACAATGGAATTCTGTCGACCACAAATGCACGAAACACAGGTGACACCCCATTTACAATGCGGAACCGATCCGAGAATGATCCGAGCATGATCCGAGAATGATCCGAGAATGATCCGACCACACACGTGAGACCGTCTCGCAGCCGTCGCACCGCAGAGGTAGATCATCGAGGTTCGGGGACGGACTTTGTATGGAAAAACATAGGCTTTCGTGCATCTGCTATCTCTCAAAAACGCATTTCGTGCGAGACTTCCTCCAAAACTCCATCGGCAACTCTTCCACCAGCACCACTTGCAATGCCATTTACAGTGAGGGAACGATCCTAGAGTTGCAAATCACAATGGAATTCCATCGGCAACTCATCCACCAGCACCACTTGCAATCCCATTTACATTGCGGAAACGATCCTACAGTTACAAATCACAATGGAATTCTGTCGACCGCAAATGCACGAAACACAGGTGAAACCCCATTTACAATGCGGAACCGATCCGAACATGATCCGAGAATATCCGACCATGATCCGACCACACACGAGACCGTCTCGCACCCGTCGCACCGCAGAGGTAGATCATCGAGGTTCGGGGACGGACTTTGTATGGAAAAACATAGGGTTTCGTGCATCTGCTATCTCTCAAAAACACATTTCGTGTGAGACTTCCTTCAAAAATCCAACTTGAAGATGTCATTTACAATTAACTCTTTCCCTCACTAACTCTTTCTTTGACTAACTCTTTCCCTGATTAACTCTTTCCCTAACTAACTCTTTCCCTCACTAACTCTTTCTTTGACTAACTCTTTCCCTGACTAACTGTTTCTTTGCTAACTCTTTCTTTGACTACCTCATATATCCTGACTAACTCTTTCTTTGGCTAACTCTTTCTTTGACTACCTCATATATCCTGACTAACTCTTTCTTTGACTAACTCTTTCCCTGACTAACTGTTTCTTTGACTAACTCTTTCTTTAACTAACTCTTTCCCTGACGAACTCTTTCTTTGCTAACTCTTTCTGTGACTAACTCCTTCCCTCACTAACTCTTTCTTTGACTAACTCTTTCCCTTACTAACTGTTTCTTTGACTAACTCTTTCTTTGACTAACTCTTTCCCGCACTAACTCTTTCTTTGACTAACTCTTCTTTGACTAACTCTTTCTTTGACTAACTCTTTCCCTGACGAACTCTTTCTTTGCTACCTCTTTCTTTGACTAACTCTTTCCCTGACTAACTCTTTCTTTGCTACCTCTTTCTTTGACTAACTCTTTCCCTACTCTTTCTTTGACTAACTCTTCTTTGACTAACTCTTTCTTTGACTAACTCTTTCCCTGACGAACTCTTTCTTTGCTACCTCTTTCTTTGACTAACTCTTTCCCTGACGAACTCTTTCTTTGCTACCTCTTTCTTTGACTAACTCTTTCCCTGACATTCTAAAAGTCCGTAACACGGAAGTTTCTCCCCCTAAACTTCCTTTGATTAAACATTGATAAACAATGTACATCATTGAATCATTGTACGATTTTTGGCTGCGATACATTGGCCGAGGCACTGGCCCCTGTGAACGCGGATTCAGCGGTTGTTCTGTTTGAACGTCTTAAAGGTGATCTCCTGGAAGGTCATTGGTCATCCTGTAGTTTGCAAAAACGGGCAAGACATGTCCAGTTTTGCAAAATTTTCAGTTTCATTCCGAACCGAGAAACATCCCTGCTGTCTGTTTTATGGCAGCCGGCGCCGTGCCACGCCGCTGCTTCGAAATGCGCCTGCTGTTTGTTAACTCCTCAATTTTGTCAGTCTTCGCAAATTTGCAAAGTGAGCTTCACACGCTGTGGCATCAGATCCTTTTCTTTTAGAGAACCAGTTTTGCCACCTCGATCACAATCAAGCGTTGTGGCTCAAACCAAGAAAGATGCTATGTCTGTGATTTTCATGGCAACGCTCGATTCACAGCTCTTGGGTCCAGAGCAGCCGATTCGTTCAAATCTGTGCTTCTGTGAACTTCTGTGTATTTTCAATCAACGCAAAGAAGACAGGCTGGAGTTAATGAACATTGTATCCGGAGGATGAGGATGCACTTGTTTTGGCATATGTTTGATATCTTTGGCGATAGAATCGTTTGGATTTTGGTACTATTTGATTCATTTTGATTCATTTTTTTGCATTTATTTGTTACAATATTTCGATATCATGTTGCTACTTGCTACTTGCCATGCTTCGCCAAGGTCTTCTGATCGATGAGCGCCTCCCCGCTCAGGGCGGCGCCGGAAGTTCATTGCCAGATTTGCGGCTTGATCGCACAGGTGTTGCGATTTGGCCTCCCATGTGACTACACTAAGACCAACACTAGTACTAGCGCAAACATCAAGACATTTATTAATACTAATGCTAATGGTCACGAACACGAACACTACGCAATAGTGTGAGATCTTAGTTTCCATTTTATGGGCAACACTTCCTGCTCGCTTGTCTTAGGTAATGCACAATACTGTTGATGCCGACCTTTTGAAGAAAGATTTGGAAGCGAAACTCCAACGATTGGTTCAGGAGGACTTGCGTATTGTTCCTGCTTCAAAACTTGCAGAATATGCTGATGGGTGAGGGAAACAAATGAGCCCAAAGAAGGGTTCCCTACTTTTAAACCCAAAGCTTCTGATATTCAATAGTGCAGACAAATACATCTATTGCATACATTAACATTTTGTGTATATTATAAAGTGTATATATATATATATATACACTGAGTCATATATGTGTACTAAATGTATAATTACGCGTCTCGCTTGATGCTTTCGGTGCACACATTCTGTACAGCAACATCTATACCTGGCTTCTTGCAACCACGTGCATCTCGAACAAGTTTATGCTGTTGACGGGCACGTGCAGCGTGGATGTTGTGTCTCTGGGGAGGAGCGACAAGCCCAAAACCGATTGCGGGATGACCATCCAGCGACGTTGTATCCGAATTTTCCACTTCAACCCGGAGAGGCTTGGCATTTTGACTGCAGGTTACTGCAGGTTACTGCAGGTTACTGCAGGTCTGTAATATATGGACACCACATGGACACCTACGGAGAATTTGTGGAGACGTCAAGGGTTACAGCCTGTGCAGGTGTTGCCCTCTGACATGGTGGTTTCATCTCGTGACAAGCCTGCAGGCTTGGTCCTATAACTTGCTGTATTTCCAGAGTAGATTGGAATATTATTGAAATTATATTTGAATTGGATTATATAGAGCTAGATTGTATAGATTGGACTAAGTTGGATAAATTGGTGAGGGTGCCCAGACTGCATAGAATCAAGCAAGCTGATGAAGGTGACGGAAATGTTAGCGACCCACTCTTTGAAGTGGCAGACGAGCAAATGCCATTGCCTTCATTGGGCACCCGTGGTCATCCAAAGAAATGTATTTGGTCAGCAAATAAGTTGGCTTGCTGGGGCTTTGCTGCTGCACAGTTCCACTCTTGTTGTACGATTGAACTCATTGCGCTCTACATCTAAGGCAGGCCGGTGTGTAGATTCTATAGGCGGAGAAGCGGTTGCAGAGACGGTCTTTGACTCTGTCACTTTTGCACTTCGTCGATTTGTATGACAGAGGTCGGTCACAGCTCATATAGTTTTACCATTCTTCAAACCTGCAACCAAGGTGCTGCTTGCAAATACTGTCTCCTGGCAGATTATTCACATTCATCCACCGGTTTCACATTCGCTGCCCTTTCCTGGTTGTTTTCGATTGGAAAGTCTGCTACCAGGTCATGCCTGCATCTTCCAGGAGCCGGAACCAAACTACATTGGTGTTGCTGTGTAGGGATCTTAGGGACTTGAACATCTTGAACCACTGCCAGCTTCCTCAACTTCAACCATTTGATAGTCACAGGATGTCACAACATAGTCACAGGATGTCACAGGCAAGACGGTCAATCGACAACTGTGGATCCTGAGAGATGTTGCATTTGAGCAATGTGTATCTTGGATTATCTTGGACACCTTACCCGAGGCACAAGTCGCCCTTCTCAGTAGCAGTGGCTCGCCAAGCTTCAATTCCAATGCAGAGCCATAGACAGTTTCTAAGTTTAGAAGATGATTGCCAAATGACTGCCTAGTGGCATCCTAGTGGCCTAGTTGGACAAGGCCTTGTGGCAATGTTTTTTTTGTTGCCATCAGGAGTCAAAATTGGGACATCCTACAATACCGTACAATTTTTCGAACTGTGATCTGCATTTTTGGCATGTGTTGGCTGTGTTGGTATCTGATTCTATCTCCACGGGACCAGTTCCTCCCGGGGCTATGCAAAGACCGTCTTCAGAGTCCTTCGAGTATCCATCTATGGGCTCCTTTGGACACCCTGTGTCTTGCGCGTGCTAGGCTTATGGAGGGTGAATGGTCTGAACAGGATTGCACAAAGAGGCTTACACACCGGAATCACCACAATCACCTGCAAAAGCAACCAGGAATCCAATTGACAACCTGATCAAATCTCGGCAGTTTTTAGTCCAGTCTATCATGCGGAGCACCGAGGCCTGCGTGCAAGTACAATTCAAAGTCCAAGGGATGCAAAGATGGAGCTCTTTGTGACCACTGCCATTTGTGCAGATGGAAACGTCATGGACCCTCCGGTAGTGGAACTGGCAAAGAGCTTAGAATTGTTGTGATGGCGAAGCTTTTGTCATTGGACAGTTGGGACAGAAGCAGTTCGAAACTTGCTCCGTTTCGATAGTCAATGAAGGTATGGTATCGGCATCAAGAAGTGCAGAGATATTTTTTGTAAAGTAGTGGTTCATGAAATTTTAGTATGTCCCATGTTTGTTCTTGTATGTTCTTGTCATTCTTGTCCCACGAAGGGTGCATTGCCTTAGGTCAAAGCTCGGTGATACCCCACTCTACTTATCTGTGATGTCACAGATATCTGATGAAGCATGCATGAAGCCATCGGAGCGATTGAAGCTTTGAATTCACCATGTATCGATTTGAATTGTGAGGTCAAAGCAGGGTCTCATCACTAGTGTGGAGACAGTTTGCTCTTTATCTCCGCACTAGGAAGGCACAAGCCTGTTTTTTGATACCTGATCTTATGCTATTCCAGTCAAAGGTTATTGTTTTGCCAGTGAAATAGACACCCTGTGACCAGATGTGATTGGCTGGGCACAGTTGCGTCATTTTTTGAGAGTGTGACGCGTTGCATGCCGAAAGTCAAGCGACGGCAATGTCGTTTTTCTGGGCGGCCCTGCAAACGCAGGAGTCCGGGTGCTGATCCCTTGGGCGCATCGGCTTGGGAAATGCGAATGTATTCAATGTAGGAGTACTGTAGGAGTGTTTGATGGTCCAAACAGGGCAAAGTCCTGCTTAAGACAAAACGAGCAGACTTGCACCAATTTTGCTTGATGGGCAAGGCCGATGTTAGCCTCACACTTATTTACTGTACTTTTCGATAAGGTGAGTCTTGACACTGACATTAGTTCATGTCGTGACCTGGTCTTCCAATGGAGCAACCTGTGCGAGGGACACTTTCCTCGTACGGAACCTCTGGATTGTATGGAGCGGGCAGTGCGAAGCCACCCCTACTTGGCATATGCACTTTGTCCATCTTTTCCCTATAGTCAGTAGTAGGAGGAAGCTCCTGTTTTGCCCTAGGTTGTGACTGCTATCAGTCCACACCTGATCACACTGGTAAATGCATTTTGGTGAACAAAGGATCAGACCATCTCAGACCACTGAGGACCTAAAGCCTGTTTGCAATGCATCCTGTTTTGATTGTACAACTTGCTGTGGACTGCATGGCTGTTGATAATTGTCTTTTGTAGTACAGCAGAAGGCTGCCTGTATTTTTGGGCCTTGCAAGTGCTTGGATTGGCAGAACCAGGGAAGTCACTCTTTGCGTCCAGATCACCGTGCCCACCAGGACACAATCTACACTGATCTACACCTGCGCAAGCCGCAGTCCCTGCAATGGTCAATTCTCTATGACGTATCAACTAGAGTCGCAACTGGAGTCTCAGCTATACAACTGGACTTCCATGCAAGTTTCTGGTGCCAAACCTCTGATTTTGACGCAATGTGACCGGAGTCTCTTGACCCGCTGCTGAGCTCTATAGTTGCTCGCGTGTGGACTATAGTTTTGGAGGCCACCAAACACATCATGGACAGCACAGCGAAAGACGGTCAACTGTTTGCCGTGCTTGTTGTAGCTTTATCGGCCGGACTTTGAACTTTCTTTGTGTTGAGTTGAATGCTATGACTGTATTGGCAGCCCTCCAGCCTGACATGCATCAACCCGTGAGCAGGTCAGCAATTTTGGTTCCAGTTTCTTAGCCAACACTGTCAGCAATCAGTAGCTCAGCTCTCATACATACAATGCCATAGGGCAAATCTACTCAATTAAAGTTGGTATTCACATGATTGTGGCTAAGTCTAGCACCATTTCCTGAATGACTGAAGACAAGCTGTCAGACTGTGCGGTGGAGTAGATAAAATCACAAGTACATTTGACAGGAGAGGCAGGAAAGAACTCTCAGGAGATTCAATCTCCGCAATGGCGTCTGGTACCCCACCTAGAGTTTGTGCCTTAGGCAGGTAGGGGAACCATGTCCTGGTTGGGCTCCCATTTTGATTCCCTTCAGTAGCCATTCCCATGCTGATGAACATGGGCTGCGATTCTTGGTGAGTGCTCAAGTGCATTGATGTAATTCCGAGAGAAACCTAGAAGAGGCCAAACGCTGCACTTGCTGCACCATGCACTTGCTGCACAAGCTTTTCCTATGAGGTTTTCCACTTCAAGCTGGTGCTTCTTGGAGATGCCTCAGTTGGAAAGTCTTGCCAGAAGCTGAGCTCTGAGAATCAGAAGCAAGGTGGAAGATGTGGAAGAAACCAAAAGAAAAGGACCTTTAGGATCCTTTAGGTATTTTTTTGAAAAAAACATTATGCTTGTGATATTTGCAGCTGTTTGTAGCTGTGCAGATTAGTGCAGGTCTGGTTGTCAGATTTGCCAAAGGCCCGGGGAGCCAGAACTCAACACCTATGTCGATGATTGAAAGTCTTGTGACATTTGACATCACCCTTCGGAACAAGTTGTGAAATGTAGCAGATCTAGATTTGTACTTGAACCTTTTTAGACTTGGATTTAGCTGGATCTAGCATGGGCTGGTGAGGAGAGTTCTATGAGTACCAGGACACCCGTGAATTGTGTTCGGTCAAATGTTTGATGCAGCAACTGAAGTGCACTCGAGATCGCTTGAGATCACCTGATCATTGGAACAACATTTGCTATTGTTGCCAGCGCAGGAGCCCACGATCGGTGCAGCTTTCATGACCCAGACTGTTAGTCTCAGCACAGAGGTGACTTTGCAGACTTAGCATAACCTGACAGGGGTATTGACTTAAGTTGCATCTTCTTGTTGGCGCATCTTGAGTGGCACCACAGTGGCACCCACCATATAAGAACACAGTTTTTGCTTCTACCATAGCCTATGATTAGATACTTGTAGTAAATCATTGATTTTTGCTATTTTACCATGGCCCCCGCGCGTTTTTTTTCTCACTAGTTGACTCAGTTCCATACTTGATCTGCTTTCTTCCTTGTTTTTATCTTTCTTCTTCTTCTTCTTCCCTATAAGTTCATTGAGAGCAAAAGGTGCATTATGATTGTGTGCTGCAATGCTGAGTTCATTTTTACTGAGAATTTAAAGGAACAAAGCGCATTCTGACTGCGCTTGCAATGTTTCTTGGATTTCTGCCAATTTCCAAGATTTGCGGAATTTACTGGTGCCCTCAATGAATTATTACGAAAAACAATGCCCATGATGTGACTTTTTCACAGTGCCTGCCACTCAAGATGTGCCTTCAGCCACGTGATGTGAGTTATGTAAGTCGACACCGTGTAGCATCACCTTGGATCACTTCGTGGAAAGCTTTTGGGCGGATTGTGACGGTGATCTTCTGGTGAGATTGTTTTTTGAACTAGGCGTTTTCGAAGCTTCGTTTGAGGTCGTCAAGTATGAGATATGGGATACAGCTGGGCAGGACCGCCATGAGCACTGCAGACAGCTGACAAAGTGAGTATTTCATTTTCATCAGATTTGGTCACTTTCTTAGGAGCGATACAAAAGCCTTGCTCCAATGTCTTGTCCTTGGCAGGATTCATGTTTGGATCACCAGAAAGAGTTTGGTCATGACTCATAACATGCATATGTACATACATGGTGGAACATGGCCTTTGCTATGTGTACGACGTTATGCATACACAGATACAAGACACATGACATGGATACATAGACTCCATAGACCATGCTAAACCATACTGGCAGTCCATCTATTGACACGTCCAGTTGCTGCTTTGGTGCCAAGGTACTACAGGGGCGCTGCAGCCGCTGTGATTGTATTTGACATCACATCTCGGGAGCTGTTTGCTTATGATGCAGACAGAGCCATTCGAAAATATTCGAAATATTGATTGGTTGTGAAGTGTGATAGACATTCACCTAACAGAATCCGTTTGTTTCCAGGAGTCATTTGATGCAGCAAAATCTTGGGTGGCGGAGTTGCAAAACACGGACGGGAGTTGCTTTTTGGCAGAATTTTCTTGTCCACGCTCACATCACAGAAATTGCTGGCATTTCTGAGGGGAACATGTTGCTTAAGTCAGATCCGATGCAGGACACCCTGATTGCACTTGCGGGGAACAAGTCAGACTTGGAGGCATAGACAACGATCTAAATGGATTCTTGGGCAAGGACTAATGTCATCACGATAGGGTCTTAGGGAAGACCAAGCTGATCCCACAGGATCTTGTACTGCGAGCAGTATCTGATTACCATGAGAATCATAATCATATGACAGTCGTTATTGTTGCTCTTACAGTACTTTTCTGGTTTCTGCCAATCATAATCATCAGCATCTTTGTGGCAAGCATGCGAAGAATTGCAATCATGGATCATCATCCATAATTTTGGTTGCAGAGCGTCCGTCGATTGTAGTCTTGGGAGAGCATTGGAGGCAAGCAGAGCAGTGGACAAAGAAATGGCCAAGAACTATGCCGACCAGATGGGAATCCTCTACATGGAGCTGCTGTAAGATTGAGCAAGACAATCAAACAACGACTAGCTACTCTGGGACAAAAACTTGACGTGTTGCATGACTAGACAACCAGCAAACCAAGGATTAGGTTTGTGAGTGCATAAAAGTGGCTCTTCATGGCTCTTCTGGAATTGGACCTTTTTTTCACATGCCATGGACAATTCACTTCATATCATCATTGCATGAATCTCAGCGACATCCATTTTGGGACGTTCAGTGGTTTTGTTGGGTTGTTCAAACCTGTCTCTATTCACAAAGTCACTTTCCTTAGTGTTCATTCTTCTGCTCAAATTGGCTATTTGGGTGGGTCTCCCTCTGGTAGAGGTCCTGGTGTGTCCTGTCGGTCCATTGATATTCCTTTCTCTGTCCTCAGATCATTTCCTGCTTTCGCTGATTAATTGTGCTTTCATTGCCTTGCTGAATTTCGCGTGCGGCACTCAGAGTATCAGGCTGCAAAAAGGAATTGGACTTTTTTTTGTCCAGGAGACCTCTGCGAAGAGCGGGCAGAATGTGAACGAACTTTTCCACGAGTCACTTGGTACGTTTGGCGGACCAAGATGGACCAAGCATGTGACCATTTGTAAAAATAGTTGACAGTTGACAGAAGTTTTGTACTAGTTACTAGTTGTTGATAATTTGTGTGGATCTAGCGTTTTTTCCTCTTCGTTATCAGACGGCACGCAACTAGATTCACCAATTCTGCAAGGTAGAGCTAGCAAACCCGCTAGGTTTGCGCCAGTTTTTTTCACATCCATGTTCAAAGATTTTTTTTTTAAATGTGTTCCTGACTGCTTGTTATTTCGATATGAAGAAAAGTTTAGATGTACCAATTCGCGCCTTAAAAACGCATTTCCTGCAGGTTTTAGCTGCGGTTTCAAACATGGAAGATAAACAGGGTTTCAGACTATTTAGACAAGTTATAGTTTTAAAGAACCAAAGAAGAATCGGCACGACAGGAATTACGATTTATCGTCATGTATTGTTTGATTTATCATTGGTGCACGCATATGACCCGTCATACGTCTCCTGCGTTTTGTAAAGGATGTGACCAGATGCATGTGGAGCATACGAAGTTTTTGCTGGGAGGAACAGCGAGATGAGATTGCTTTTGTGTGAAAGAAGACTGATTCCTGAGCGAACAGGATTGCAGTTCGCTTGCCCAAGCAATCGCAGGACAGGCACATGCAGGTTGAAGCTGTTTAAGTTTGGAATCCAGCTGTTGTTGCCGTTTGAAATGAGTCAGTGAGTCAGTTTGAATGCTGAACAGGAGGATGATAATTCAAGAGGCTTTGCAGCCTTCGACTCAGTATTCAGCATTCCTTCTGAGCCATTCGATTCAAACATACACGCCACGAGGTTGGCAGCCAGGGTGGAGCAGCCGGCTCAACTGGCTGTGCTGCTTGTTAGGGCTACGCGCATTTCCTCAAAGAAGATTTTCATGACCACTTTCACGAAAAATACAGCCAGAGAAGAGAACAGAGATTCATCTTGGTTATCCTTTGCTAGCATTCGACCATAATAACATAATAGAACATATCTTTTTTCTTGCTTTGGTCACATGCTTATAGTGCAGTTCTGGGGATTTCTGGGGTTCAAAATTCACAAGACGTTTGGTAGTAAGTAGATTCGTAGATGTACGTAGTACCAATGGTGGTACACAGTGTAGTTAGGATCAGGAGTGATGAAAGGTCAGAGACCGCTCAGTATGACAATTCTGCTGAGCTCGCTGGAGCCAAAAAGCTTTGCAGTTTTTGTTTCCTCCCTCGTTCTTTTTGTCGATATCACTCTGTGCCCAATTCAAGTATAATGATAATGTATATTATTCATATATACAAGCAGCAGTGCACATATTAAAGTATATCCGACTATAATATACAGTATACACAAAAAGAGTACATGATATACATATGTATATATATATATACACACGCATATATATATATATCTACATACATACATAAATATATATATATATGGTTATACACTGCAAAGTTAGGTTTGCATTGATTATGTATACATGGGTGCAATTCTGCTGAGGGGCTGACATGACAAAGCCAGAGTAGAAACATAATTATATCAGCGGTTCAATCTTGCTTGGTTGCAGAATCAAGGCTGTCTGGTGCCATGCTTTTGCAGCTTTTGGATCGATAGTGTGAGAAGTAGCAGCACAAGCACACTTTGACAAATTTCACCTGTAATAGCGAGGGTTGTTTGGGCTTTTTGTCCAGCCATGGATCACATTGAATTCAAAGTCCCTGCTGGGTGCTACACAGAAGCTTCTGTGAAGGACGCAGCCAGCATTTTTTTCCACCAGCTGTTGCGAGCAGAAGTCCAGGCAACCAACTACTTGTAGCTGTAACTAGCTGATTGGTTCTGTTGCGGTGCCGAGAGTTGTGACATTGCAGGAACTGAGAGCCTTCCTGAGCTGCACGCATCGGAAGATCGGCGAAGGATCTCTTCCGTGGCGTGTGAGCCTCAGAACTTGACATTTTGGACCACTCTTGCGAGGTTTGGAAGATTTCGCCTGTTTTTCCTGGAAATGGTAAAGTCACAGATGATCACAGATGATTTCGCCGTTTCGCGACGATTCACGTCTTTGTCTTTAAGACATTTTAAGAAGCCTTTGTGGTGAGAGGCTTGGCTCAGCGCGGGCTGCAGCTCGTCCTGATCATTGCTGAATTTCTGCTTGCGCCAAGAGTCGTCCTCTATGCTGGCTGCGAGGCCAAAAGCAAAAAATGCTGCTCATTTTGCTGTCAATTGCTGTCAAATGCTGTCAGCTCTGATGTCAAACTGGTTGGACCGGCTGTGGACCGGTTGGAGATGTTGTTGGAGACTTGTTGCATCTTGCTCTCTGGCGCAGGATGGTCGCATCAAGTTGCTTGAGCTCCTTGAGCATATTGAGGAAGGTTCTCGCGTGAAAGAGGTGCCTTTTCAAATGAAACTCAGTGATACTGTTGCGACGATCAGTTATCAGTTGTCGAACGTTTCCTTGTTCTGAGCACTCTGAGAATTAACCCTTCTGTGCAGGTTCGTTTGGTGGCAAGTCCAGATGCTGCGTCTAAATCAGGTTCAGCTCTCAATCCGTTTTTTTTGAGCTTATGAAGCCATTTATGCTTTCAGTATGAACATTTAGCAACTATTGGGATCCTTGGCAGGGTTTCTCTACAAGACAGAACGAACCAAACAACAGAGGGTTTTGGGAAATAACTGAGCCACTGCTGAAATCAGCACCTTTGCTGTGAAGGAACAAATATGTTGACAATGACCATACCAACATATTTGCAGCAAAACAGTGAAGAGATCTATACGGTTCTACAATTAATAGATTCCGATAGCTTATCAATGCTTCATTTGTTCCAGAGACTTGTGTTTCGTCTTTCACCTCTTTCAAGCCGTTTCGTAGATCAGCTTCAGGATTTTGGACCATCGGCTGTCCCCAGCGAGCTTTGGGCTCAGGATTTGTTTTTGATTTTATCGCGCGCGACATATTTTGAATGTCCATGAATGTCCAGACTTGACCCGACTCAAAGGTTAGCGGGCTGGCAGTTGGTGAACAGCTCAATATTCTGATTTCGCCAAGGCATTTTAGCATTTGTGACGTTTCAGATATTGTTCAAAACACGAATTGCACTGTGATTTACGGCCATTGAGACATGAAATCATATGTGTCATAGCATTTCCAGGGGGAAGAGCTATCAACTCGTAATTTTACCCATCTCTATAGTTTGACTTTCCGTGTATTGAGGTGACAATTGCCTTCTGGCAGCCATGTTTTCTGGATCCTTGCGAGTTTTCTCGCTTCCTTCACACAACGAGCAGGCTCCGCTAAGTGGCAAGGTTGAAACCCTTGATTAAAAAAATGGACCTGCTCTGGACTCTGGACAAAGTCAAAGCTTGCCTCAAGATGCAACTCTTCTCATGGCAGGTCAACATTCACTTGAAAGTACTTCTTCCTCCACAATCCCCAGTGATCGTTTGGGACTCAGCGAATCCACTCCGATTCCTGCCCCCGACAAGAGATCCAATGAAGTGTCAGTAGGTATTCTACTGACTGTTGGTCGCTCCAAGGTGAATTTCATGGGTTTGGTCGCGAGCAGAAGGGCTCTGTATGTTGTGAACCTGCGCCTGGCCCTTATCATTCCTTATCCATAGAAAATATAGAAAGCACAGAAGCATGCCTTGCGTTCTGTACTCACCTCCTGAGAAATGCTTGCAGCTGTGCATACTAAGAGAAAGCACATTGTAATTCATCGCGCACCATCCCTCAATGTGTCACTTTTGTATATTAGTTCTCAAAAGGCAAGCAGGACCGGACCATACTGCTGTGAAAATAAGCAAGCTAGGCCCAGCTAGGCTTGCAGTTCTCTATGCGTTTTGGAATCTTCACTGCCAAAGCGATGTGAAATGCCTAAGAAGCTGGAGCAGATTGGGTGGTTCTTTGTGTGAGGTCAGGGCGAGATTCTCCATGAAGTCCCGCTGCTGTTTGCAGCAAGGTCAGGGAAGCGACTTTCTAAACCTACCAAGCAGCTCCAAACAGATTTCTTGTTATTTCCTTTCCGCAATGTGTCGACTATAGTTGAAATGTTTCAAAGCACAGAACTGATGGTAGGCCTTGCATTGTTGCGGAGGGTCAAGCCGTCTGGGCCTAGGAGGTTTGTTTTGCTATCCCATTCTCTTACAGTCAATACTTCCTTACTTCATTTTGTACTGTCTCCAGTGAGGATAATATTGATCAGTTTTCACAGCCAAGGTATTTGTTCAGTGCGATGAAGCGATTCGGGTCATCCTCGACATGCTTTAATTCCCTCCTTATATAAATCCTCTTGCTGCATCTTGCTGCTTGCTGCCTGACTCAGTGCAAGGGGGTCTGTATTTGAGCAATGTTGAAAGCACTGCTGTGGCTTCCATTTATAGGGTATTTACCACTACCGATGATTCGAATCCCGGTAGCTCTTCAGTGTAGAGTACAAAGGATTCTGCCATGTCTCTCAACACTCATTTGTTTTTGAGTTAGTAGGCACCGATGAAGCTGCTTCTGACTTTCAGACATGACCCATTCAAGCGGCCCTATGATCGACAAAGGAGAAGCAAATACACAGTGATCAATGATATGTAAAGCATGTGTTCAAGTAAGTGCACAGCAACAATTCTTGGAATTGGTACCAGTACCATCCAGTATCAATTTCACATACATTTTGTCATGACACAGGATTGACCCGGCAGAACATCATGGGTGCCGGTGCAAGCCATGCCCCTTCTGGCAGAGGTTTCGGCGGTGCGTCGACAGCAGGGATTCTATGTTTGGCAGGTGCAGAGACCACTGGAACCGTTCGACAGGTCGCACAAAACTATGGCTTGCCCGTAACAGCTGTTACGACACTCGAAGATGCCATGGCGCAAATCCCCAAGGGCCCTTGGATGGCCGTGGTGGCTGCGCTTGGTACACGAAGAGGTGTCGATCTGCTGTTCGACCGAAGTGGTAGAAGCGAAAGCAGTCTTATTTTGGCTGCGAAGCAGCTTGAGCCTCCCCCACTGGTCGCAGTCTTCAGCTGGACTGCATGCGAGAAGAAGAACGTGTCATCCCGATGCAGACGTGCTGGAGCTGATGGTGTCATTTGCTCTGCTGAAGGTCTAATCGATTTGCTGGTTGCACCAGCGCCGCGGATTCTTTGCTTGGCAGGTGAAGAGACCACTGCCACAGTGAAAAGTGTGGCTAGCACTTTTAATTACACAGTTGTGAGAGTTTCAACAAATCAAGACGCCCTGGATCAGGTCTGTAACAAAGGCCCCTGGGGTGCTGTGGTAGCTGCTCTAGGAACAACTCCTGCTGATTTGATCTTTGATGGTGCCGCTGACAGAAGTACTTTGATCTCGACAGTGAAGAAGCTGCAGCCATCTCCAACCATGGTGGTCTTCAGCCACACAGCATGTAAATACAGTGGAATGGCCCAGGCTTGTACTGATGCAGGTGCTGATGCAGTAATGTGCACACCTGAAGCATTAGAAAGGCTGATCTTGTCAATACAGGCTAGCAGAGCTTCCTTTCTGCGAGACACAAGCTCATCAGACCACCCCCCTGAGCCGGGAGCAGCTGAAATTGAAGATGAGACTCCAGCTGGTCAGTTGGCCATCTACAAGACCACTGCAGACTATCCGGTCGTTGCCCTCCGGATTGAGCAAAACCGTGCATTGGAGAGATCGCTTGGGTCGTCTCATCGAGCTCTCAAGAACTTGAATGAGTTTCTAGATGACATGATACAAATGATTGAATCATTGCCACGATCACTTACTGTCTCTTCACTCTGCACGCCTCCACCTGTTCGCTTCGTCCACGTTTCAGACACTCATCACCATCACAAAAATGTCTATTTGCCCGAAGGGGAGGTGCTCTTGCACACTGGCGATCTCGTGGGAAACTACGGGGACAGAGACATACAAAAGCACTTGTCTGACTTCTTGGATTGGTTGGTGAAGATGAGTAGCCGCTTTCAACTCATTGCAATCATTGCAGGCAATCATGACACTTTGCTTGATGAGGAAAGATACCCAAGAGAGGCGGCCAAAGTCAAAAGGGCTTTTCTCTCTCAGTTGCCTTCCAATGTCCGATATCTAGAGCATACTGGAGTGGAATATCAAGGGCTCAAAATTTGGGGAAGTCCAACAGTGTGTTGTCGTGAAGAGACGCTTGGGAAGCGCTACTTGAGTAATGCCTTTGAAAGGCGCCGTGCAGAGCGGCAGCAAATCTGGTCTCAGATTCCAGAAGGTTTAGATGTTTTGATGACACATGTGCCACCACACCGGATTTTGTGTTCTTCCGATTGTGGCTGCGAGCTTTTACTGAACCGACTGAAGCAGTTGAGCCAGCCGCCTCTCTTTCACTGCTTTGGCCATGACCATGACTATTATGGAGTGAAAGCTTCAAGCTCAGTCAACACCATTTTTATCAATGGAGCTTTGGAGGAGGTCCGGCGCATGGATCGTGGGGCTGAAGGTTGTGGTTGGGTCTTTGATATTCCGCGCAGAGATGTATTAATGAGGGCACCGAGCATGGCTAGCAATGACTAGCTCTTGCACCTCGGAAACCTCAATGTCATGAGAGCCATTGATAGCCTCAGAATGGCAGTTTCAACTATCTGTATATAATATCTGGTAACATCTGGCAACCGCATTGCTTGCCATCAACATACTGAGGTAGTAACTGGAATTCCAACATCCCAAAGCAAAGAATTTGGATCCTGCCATCTTGTTTCATTTGTTTCATTCACGAGCAATTTGCTTTCAAGAGAAAAGGCAGCGGCGATCTCTCAACTGAACCTTTGGTGAGTCTATGAGTATACTGCAGATGGCACAGGGCACAAGGCACATCCACGGCGCGAGCCGCAAATCAGATGCGAAAATGATGCGAAACAGGTGTGGAAGCGCTCGGCATTGTTGGAGTGCGAGCTGCCCTCAGACCAAATCCAGGAATCCTGCAGATGCCGAGTGGACGGCCTTGCAACATCTTGCAACGACGACCTAGGCGAGTCTGTCTCACGGCGAAGACATGCAACCTCAGGATCGGGCTCATTGTTTTTTTAATTTTAAAGATTTCTCGACTTGGGTAGGTGGCCACAGTGCGTCCCTTCCATCTCCTTCCTAGCTAGTGCAGTAATCCGAATAAATATAAAAACCGTCTGAGGCCTTCTCAGTGACAGGTGACTGAGGCACAATCAGGATATGTATACTGGATTATAACGGCAGTCCTACTGGATCGTCAATGCAGGCTGCAAGCCACTTCAAATCTAAAGAGTTCCAATCTGCAGGACTTTCGGAATCCGCACCGGCAAATGCTTGTAGGCGCGGCGAGATGGGGTTTTATTTTGTTTTGCTGTGCGACTCTGTTTTGGCACTGCTTTGTAATTCCTTTGATTCCACCAACTATAAACTATAGCCAATTGTGTGTTGTGGTGGTTGTGGGTGTCTGTCGAGTCCATAAACAAGGCCGGACTGTTTATGTCACAAAGCAGGAAGCCGCATGCTGCTTGGAGCCGTAGAAACCTGTGCGCAAACGCACCCACACGGGACATGCATACTCACAAACACATGCAGAAGACACAAACATATCAATTAATGATTAATAATGTATGTAAATATGCTGTATATAAAGATGCATAATGAGATTTCGAAATGACAGGTCTGAAAGGAGTCTTTTGCTCGCGATCCTGGTGTTTGAAAGAAAAAAGTGTTTGGGAGGTCATGTTGTTTCCAAACAGAACAACACCTGGCCTCACAAGAATCACAGCTCACCACAACTCATCACAAACTGAACCGATATTCATGAGATTTCATGAGTGCGTGATAGTGCGTGAAATCTGAATGCGTCCAGGGATGGCTGTGCTGCCGGGTGGACGCTTCCTGGCCACGGCCTGTCCAGACGAGATTCGTGGCTGGGTCCGGCTGCTAGCTTTGCCGTCGCATCTCGCATCTCGCATCGTGGTCTGCGAGTCCTGAGGCGTGGCCCCTTGATGGCGCGAAAGAGATCGCGCCACGCCCTCAGCATCTGAGCATTTCAATACATCAAAATCAATCAAAAACATATGTTGAAATATTTTGAATGCATTTGAGCATGATGATCACCTGATCACCCTGGGACTAGCCTGGAGAAAGCATGAACAGTTTGTTTTTGGAGCCTTACGTGCACTGTCCGAGGCCTCACCTTCTTTGGACCGTGTCCACAACTGCAGTTTGTGAGGCCCGGGCTCTTGAAGAAACCAGGGTTGAGCAACCAGGACTGTCTCAAGACTGCGGCCCTTCTAATTGGTCTCAGTCGAGTGCCTTATGGTCAAGAATCCTCTCGCGCGGTTTTGGAGATCACAATTCCTTTTGAGGAAAGAATACGTGGTCAAAATATCGAAGGTGTGTTGTCCGGTGCTTCACATTTGACTGAGGTAACCTCACTTCTGTGGCTTCCATCGCTTACTGGAAATGCTGGACGCCATAAACCCAGCTTGAACCGAGCACTTTCCGCAAACTTGGAAACAACTGCTGCATGGGTCAGTTGTAGGGATTTAGCAGAACGTAAGACCTGATCACATTGAGCAGGCTTGCAGTGTACTCTTTCTCTGTTGTAGTACGTTTGTATTAGGGTAGGTGTCAATATACTAGAGTCGGAGAATGAATGATCAACAAGTCGCCACAAGTCTGACACGCGACCTGCTTCAACACGTGAATCAAGAGGTCTTGCTGTGTTTGGAGAGTGCGTTGGCTCTCTGCTGGCATGGGAACTGCAACTTTGCATCTTGCTCAGCTTGCTCAGTGAAACTGCAGATCAAAAGAATTTTACATCCCGGGATAGGATGGTCATATGATAGTCATATGCATCCTGTGCTATCCTGTGCTATCCTGTGTCTTGCAATCCCCAGGCACATCATTTCAAGAGGCGCCGGGCTCGCTCACAATGCCAGAATCCCAGACCTGCTTCACCAGCATAGACTGAGCAGAGTGTTTTGTCCTTTTCTAGGGTCCGATGTTGCAAGGTCCGAGCTTTCATGCCCTTCAGCGGAAGCGCAGTCTGTGGAATTCCCAGTTTTCCTGTGTGTGCCATGACAGAATTTGGAGATCAATGCTTCTTGGAGCTGGAACCTTGGATAAACATGGATAAACCAGGTTCCGCTTTCTTCTTCAGTGCTGGGTGGTCTTGCGATATGGTCGGAGGCATTGGTTGAACTGCACTGCTAGATGCTGTGAAACACTTGGTCAAGTTACTTTGCTAATCTTTGATAGCTTCCGCATTGGTTTTGCTAGGCAGGTCGCTTCTCTTTCGGATTGAGTGGAGCTGCGTCTCCGTCAGAGCCTTACTTTTTTCCAAGAGCTAGACAGAGGACATTTTGCAAACTGGGGTGGAAAGCTGGGGAAGGTTCCGCAGTTCAGCGTTGAGGTTCAAAGGAAGGTTGTCCATGGGTCCGGATAGTCCAAGTCGGTTGTCATGAAGTCTCTCCAGGGAAAGGTTCCACGTTAGGATTTCAGCAGGTTCTGAGACTCCAAGTCTCCAAGTGCCTTGAAATGCCTTGAAGGTCTTAGACACTTCGAATCACTTTCGGTAACTGTTGATATCTGTTGATCTAGAGTTTTGGATAGTTTTGGCACTTGAAAAAAATGGCACCTTTTGGCTCCACTGTGGTCCTTGGGCGCCTTTGCACTGGTGGTCACCGGGTTCTGAGAGAGTGTAAGGATGTGTAAGGATGTGTAAGGATGTGTAAGCTTATGTTTTAGTTGTGACCGTAAGCCTTTTCTGGCCTGTGACTGCATTCTCTATTGTCTATGGTTGGACGATGATTTCTGCAGCGTGTAGCTTTGGAACCTTTACCAATGCAGCGATATGATACGATATGTTTGTGTTGTGATTTCAAAAGCAATGCAGCAATGCAGCGATTCCGAGGCTCAAAGCTGGGCAGGACGCGATGATATCTTCATTGGCACGCTGTGAACCTTGTGCAGCTCTTCCTCGCCTCTTCCCGTAGACGCCGTAGAGCTTCACCGAGGGAATCTGTTCACGGCGGGACTCGACAGCCCAGAGCCAAGGTCACGGTGCCTCAAGGTGCCCCGTATCGCCGTATCGCCTCCACGGCACAGACTTCAGCAGTTTCGTGCTGGATCGTGCTGGACTAGGCCACAAGAGGCCACCGCAATGTCTTCGTGCTCCTGTGAACTTCGAGAAGTGGCTCTGCCTCAGAGTCTCGAAGCCACCTTGGAGGTCACATTGATATGAAGGTGCCAAATGAATCCGAGATATCCAAGCCACGTCTTCGATGTGCTCTCTCAGCACAGCTTTGCTCCTCATCTCGCTGTCGCTCCTTGATGGCTTTGGCCTATGCATGCCTATGCGAGCTTTGGGTCTATGGCATCTATGGAGCCAATGACTGTGCTGAGCATCCAACAATTCCGAATGTACGTAAGTTTCACAAATTGACACCGCAAAGAACCATCGCTATTCCGAACCATCATGCCATCATGTTTCCGCCATGCCTTTGTTCAAATCATGCCCGAGCCCTTCCAATTTTGAAAGTCAAGAAGCCAACAAGAAAGTAAGAACATGGAACACTCAAAAGACAAAAGATCCAAGCCAAGGAAGCAGGAGCAGGCCGCCCTGACTTGTATTTTCTGCAGAGTCATGGTTGCTGCATCTTCAAGCCGCATGTGCCATGATAAAATTATGGATGAGAAACGCGTGGGGGATGGTCATCAATCCATTCATAGGGGTTTATATATATGTCCATTGGAAGGATTCCCATTATTGGATGGAGGACCATACCTGATATGACTATTTTTTACCATGGCATGTTATTTTTGAAATTGTCTTCTTTTTCACGTTTATTTAGAGGATATGTACGTTTGCCCGGGCAATTTTGCTGCCAGGCTTTGGAAAGGAGAAAGGAATCCGCTGACCACGAACTTCTGAGACGCAGCCTTTATATCAACATACCAAAATCAAAGTAAACATAAGATTCATAAGATTATACATTACACATAATGCATATAAATTATATGCATCATGACTTATGTAATGTTACATATGTTAGATAAAGTACTAGATAAGATAGTTGTATTGTGCACCACTGCGCCACCCCAAAGGTAGCCATGTCCTTCCACATGTAAGGCAAGCAACAGCACCCGCTAATCATTTTTCATTATAGTTTTTGTAGGGAAGCTGAGTACAGGCACAAACTGTGCACTGTTCGTTCTCACCTCCTAGGGAGGTTCTGCAGCGGCACAACTGGAGACAACTCCAGTGCTGACTGTCTGCAGCTACATATCGATCAAGGAGAACGTCGCTCCATGGCACCTTCATTTTCTCTCCTCCAGGCAGCTCCAGGCAGCTCCAGGCAGCTCTAGGCATGTCAAGGGCATGTCAAGGGCATGTCAAGGGCATGTCAAGGGCCCATGTCAAGATCAACAAACAACCACAGAATACAACAGAGCTCTGCACTCCGGATCTACGTCGCGCGATCTCAGAATGGATGATGGATGCTCTCAACAAATGTCCCGTAAGAACTCCTCCTTCAACTCCGGTGCTGCAGAGGCCCATTCTGAAACCCCTGGCTTCCAGATGGGAAAGTCATGAAAGTCAAAGGAATCCTGCAGAAGTCCACGTACACTCACAGCAACCCCCGAAAAAGCCCTGAGGGAAAGTCAGCATTTTGTCCTCAAGCAGAATGGGATGAAAGACGACATCATGTGAAACCTCAACTAGGACTAGGTGGGAGCGTTCATAGGTGCATGCATCGCCAAGTTTTGTGGAAAGGAGGTCTACACGACTGCATGGCCAGAACTTCAATGAGGTTTTGCGCAGTTTCGTGCAGTTTATACGTGAGGAAAGGTCGGGGAACTCGTGGCAACTTGTGCAGGTTGAGGTTTCCAAAGCATGGCAGGCATCAATGAAACCGTCAAAGGAATTCTCCAAGAAGTCATGCAGATGTTCTTGGTGTTCTCTTATGGTAGCACTACAACCTCGTGGATTCAGGGATGAAAAGGCGCATTTGTGTGATTCAGGCTCCGAGGCTTGTGCGTGATCTCCATGCATGCAGACCGTGATGCCGATCCCCTTAGCAGCCTTAGCAAATCTCGATTAGGAAAGCCGAGACTCGAGTGACTCACCGTGACTCATGTTGATGGACATGGACTATCGAATAGCAGGAGGTCCAAGCCGTAGAAAGGGATCCGCAGATTCTACAGCACTTGACAGGTCTAGGCCTCAGCGACTTCATCGACTTCAACGAGTTCAACGAGTTCAGCGACTTCACCTTTGAGCAGCTTCGCAACTCCAAGAAAGATTTGAGTTCACTCTTTTCCTTTCTTTCAAAGGTTCTTTTTTCTACGTGGGTTTTCTTTTCGTTCGCGGATTCATGGATACTTTGAGCTTGTCTACAAGCTGCTTGGGCTCGCCAACCACTATATAGCCTCTACAACGTGGGGTGCTTGGCTGTTTGAAAAGGAGTTCTGTGCAAAACCAAGTGTTTGCATACGTTTGGATGTATTTGACTGGTTTCTGCTATTTTCTACTCAGGTCCTGACCTGCCTCATGACGGAGAAGTGTGTGCCAACAAAACCAGTCATTGAAAGCAAACAATGTTCAGAAAAGGGCATTACAATTTGACAAAGGCATTGTCAAAAAATCTTGGAATCATGTTAAAGTTACGGGAGTGTTTCAATCCGTGCAAGTGGCCGACGAAGGGCGAGGTGACAGCGGTGCGAAAACAGGGGCCTGCAAGTGAGCGTGCTTGAGCTGCTTTAGAACTGAATCTTGAGCAACCTTGAATCGCTCGGTCTTGACGGAAAGCGTTGTGCTTCACAGCCTTGGCTCTTTTTCTTCATATCAACTCTGTGACGTATCTAAGCTTATAACCATGGTTTTTGCGGCAATGCGTCAAGACCGACTCCATCTAGAATTCTCATTCAGCTTGCACTATTGCATCCTATCTGCACAATGAACCACACACACACACATGTTAGTGAATATTTATCTCATGTACACATTATCAACTCTTTAATTCGTCCTGAGCAAAGATTATCGTAGGATCATTTCAACTTCTCAGCATTTACCGAACTTCAGTGTCTCTGGTGAACCACGGCATGCCATGGGAGCAGGATCGCCTTCGCCCCAGCAACCATGCACCATCATTTACCATGATCAGCACAGTTTTGATGGCCTGCAAAGTGCTCAGGCCCAGTGGCCCCAGAGGTGCGCGGTCACGTTTTTGATCGTTTTCGGTGATAGACGGATGTAAGATGATCTTCCAGTGCTGTGGTATGTCGGACATCGTACAAGTACACGCAATCACAGCAAACATATATGCAATGTCCTGGATGACAGCCTGTTGTGGCCCTCGCTCGTCAAATGCCTGTTGCCGCAATGCAAAGTCCTTAGTCATTGCAAGATTTAGCTGCACCCTTTGCAGAGATGATGCGGACTGAAGAGACCTGAGGGATCCCGAGGGTTTTGTTCTTTGCTTCTGTTCGAACATGCTGGAACCGAGGAATTCCTTGAGATATTTTTGGCCAAATTGGAAGAAGGCAATCAAGAGTTCGACTCTGCCTTCCTGTACAAATTGCAGGCTCCAGTAGAATCAGTTTTTTTGTGATCAACAAAAACAAGCAGGTAATTCTTATGTCTCATTAGATTCTGGTTGGCGCGTCCGAGTTTGGTGGCGGGTTTGGCCAGGCAAAAACTGGAGCCGATGCACAAGATGCAAGGCGCGAGTTTGGCTGCCTTCCTTTGTTTCAAAGTGCAGCCGGGAATTCGACAGGTACAGTCTTCTCTACCAACGAACGGAGCTCGCCCTGGAGGATCGGATGCAAGAGCTGCTTTTTGTCAGCAAAGCATGTGCCTTTGTAAACGAGGCACCAAATGAACATGGTATTCGCGCTGTCGTGCCACAGAAGGCACCGACTTGGGCGATGGGAACTTGTGAGTGAGACTCGCTGCTGATAGATCTGATGTTGATAGCGGCGCAGTTGATGCAATGCCTTCGCTGAGGTGTGGTCCTGCAGACACTTTTGATTGGGACAGGGATAATTGATAGAACTTTTTTGCCAGGTGAGACGTTTACTTCGGCTAGATTGGTCCCAGGACGGCCTGTCTTTTGATGAGTGCGGTACTTGGCGACCCTTCACAAGCGTACTCAATCGCGTACTCATTTGTTGAGTTGACCAATAAGGATCGATGCCCGTCTTCCTGAGACACTCCTAGTCCAGTCCAAGGTTCCCTCCTTCTTTCACACTGGGACTCTCAGCTCGATGTCTATTGTAATCTTGTGCAAAATGAATTGTGATTTAAGTTACGAAGCTGTAATTTACTGTAAGTTTTGAGTTGGTCATCAGAGTCTCGAGAGGTATTCGAGCGACCCCTCCGACCAGCAGAGCTTTTGCAACACTTGGCTGAGGCTTGGTGGACCAATAAAAAATACTTGCAGGGAAAGAACAATCCTTTCGGTACTTGCCTCGCATTGCAGCAATAAATAAAGACTTAAAATCATATAAATGCTTCCGAGCATGTGATTTTGATGCACGAGGTTCAGAACAAGGTCTTCGACTTCGATAATTGGACCTCCTATGATTTCTGCCGCTACTTCATGACTCAGGCTAGAAGACAATCAGGATTCATTGCAAGGGAAGGAAACATCTGCTCCTTATCAGGCCTCTGGAAAAACATACACCTATAGACATTGAAATCAAATTATTCAAAACATAAATGGATAAATAATATAATATTATATAAATAATATCAAATAATAATTTATATATCATTATATATATGAGGTACGTTTTGAGATAAAAACGCTCGAAGTTGGAATTTATGCTCGATCCCCAAAAAAGTGCTCGAGGGGTACCCTTAGTTATATTACATCATCTAAATATCCCTTTTAACCCCTCAACTCTCACCACTCCCAGCACAACTCAACAACGTGCACTTCATTGCGAAGAGATTGCCATCAGCCAGGCACTCAGCTGCCTTTTCCACACCAGTCTGCGATTAGGGTTGGTGGCATCTAGGACCTAAACAAACGCTTGTATTGCATGAGGATTCTAGTGAACGACCGTAAGCAAGTGGTGAATGCATGGGTTCGTCGGCTCACCCTCGCACAGCGACCAACAAAATCTTCATCCTGCCAGCACGCAAAGCCTAGGATAGAGCTGCAACAAATTGGCGTCTCAATTCTGTTGTCTTTTCCCCAACTGAAGCCATAAAAATTACCTGGCAAAAGCCAAGGAACTCAAGGGGTTGAGGAGGAATTCAAACTCCTCCTCAACCCCATAGTGCCTCACATCTGACCTCATGCAATTTTACATACCCACACATATGCAACATTGCGCAAACAACTTGTAAAGCACAACGCGTAGCACTTAAACTTCAAAGCCTAGTGTCGCCACATGATCATGAAGGTGAAGCTTAGGTTTCACCCGAAAGAGGGCAAGCTGTTCAGTAGCGCACATCCTTGCTAAGGCTTGGTACCCTTCCTTAGCTCACACAATGTACTACTTATGCCATGAGTGCTGGTGGGTAAGGTTTTCAAATAAGTTCCCAAACTTGTATAACTAGCTGAGTTTCAGTCAAACCAAATGCAGCATCAGATAAAAGGCCTGCTTGATTCCCAGGCATCCAGACTCCAAACTGGTAGAGACTTCGAAACCACCGGTTTCCAGAATCAGCGGTGTACTTGAGAGCATCAAAGAGGTGATAGTGTTGTGGATCCTGAGCAAGGTTAGGTGAGACATATAGTCCAAAGATGTCCAAAGATTTTGGGGGCAAACTATATGTTGGAGCATTAAATTCGGGAACAAAACATGGGACCAAACCATACATACTTACCCACCAACAAAAACTACCATGGCCGGACTGCGAGCACCCAGCCCTAACATTCAAACCCGGCTCCAAATCATCACGCTGAATCTCCTCACAAACATGTGAGAGCCACTTGTGAAGCACAATGCAATCGTGACCCTGCCCTTTGAGGCTTGGGTACTGCAGCAACCTTACCAGCAAGCGCCCAGATAGGCTAACATCGATCTAAAACAATTTTTCCAAACAAAATTATATAGCTTATCAGCTTATCCTCACAAGAGCACAAAAAAATATCCATGCAAAACTGGGGGACGAGGTCACCTTGAAGGTTCTCAATCTGAACTCATTGATTTTGCAGGTTTGCTTGCTATTCGAACACCATGTGCGGAACAAGCCATAGGCGTGATCAAGCCTTGCTCCTAGAGATCTCCCTGGCCACACTCGAAGCTCCCCCGCTAGGAGTAGCAAAGCCGATCCAATAAACTCTTTTCCCACCCCAATAGCCCAAATGTGAGCTAAATCGCAACGTATTCGCGAAGCAGCCTCACCCCCAGGAACTTGACGTAGGAGAGAAGCCTTTTTTTTCCAGGGGTCATGCTCTGGGCGTCCTGAAGAGTTCCAAGTTGCAACCGATCCAGAAGGACCTAGATGCCACCAATCCTCAGAGGAAATGTGCCAGGTGATATTTATTGATATCCATATTTTTGTGGGGGGTCATAATAACTACACCAAACATATACGCTGTATATACATGTATATGCTATATACTAGCTGTAAATGATAAATTGAAGCCAAAAACCTGTTCATTGCAGAAGTGGCAGATCAACTTGCTGGTAGGACCAGTCCGCAGGCACATCAGTTTGCGCACATAAGGCCAATCACCTTTTACTCCAATAAGTATGAAGTAGAATGTTTGGTCACGTACCTTGTTTGGGTATGAAGGTTGGTTCGACAAGAAAATAGCATACTTTGGGGGCTTTGGATAGCAAATAACACAAATATGTGACTATGACATATGATTGAATTTTCAGGGCAACACCTGAACACCATTGTAGAAGCAATAGGTCAGATCTTCCACCATAAACTCTGCAATGGAATCCCATGTTTTCTCACCACCGTTCTTCTTGGTGTACATGCTGCTTGGCATCATTGAGGCCAAAAGCCTGGAGCACATTGAGTGCCTCGGCAAGCTGGAGGGAGGAAGCACATGGAGAAGACAGGATAGCCCTTAAAAATTAAATCCCAAAAAATACAGAATGCACCAAATTACCAAAATATGTCAAACGGTGTTCTCATATATATATAAATAAGGTACCCTGAGATGTTTGTGGTGTCTTCTCCTTGGGGTCCGATCATCATTTGGAAACTGGTAATTAAAATGGGATTCTTGGCTTTCCCACGGCCCTCATCCCCATGCACTAGGAATGGAATGCACCTACCCCAGGCTGACCTGGGGTGGTGCTCAAAAAACGGATGTAACGGGTCCAATTTTTGGTACCGAATCCAAAATCTATTGTACATATCAGTAAACTCAGCAGACTGTGTCAATTTGAATCCACCCAAGACCAGATGTGCGCACTGGTTGAGCAAGTACATTGCCCAATCTTTGAGGGCAATCATAGGATACCGCAGCTTGATCTCCTTGACCTTTGGTCTATGCTGCAATACCCATAGAGGGACCATAGAAACCTTAACTGGTAAAACCCTGTCATGTCTGTACAACTGACGGTGAAAATTGCGGGAGATGTTTCTGTAGGACTTCCGCGATGTACTCCCTGAACGCCCAATCTCGTCCAGAATCGGGTCTTTTGCACCTAAGTTTTTTCCCAAAAGAAATCCCTTATGGTTGTGAGTTATTTCTTCACCAAATGAATGCATACTAGTTTGTTCCACTTTGATCCCAATCTTATATACTTTGATCCCAATCTGAGACAGGGAACCCAACCGCCGCATCCGGTTTGAAGCGACACGAGCTAGACGAACAACACGGTAAGCACTGTCAGCCTAAGGAGGCCGGTGTAGGCTGCAGGTCATATATATATATATATGTATATATTTATGTATATATATATATATATGTAATACATATATATATATACATATCACATAGGGACTCTATTTTTTTTGCAAGTGTATATGTGTGGACGTTTTGAGTCCAGAAAAAAAGAACCCATGATTATATTTTGATTCCCCCTTCAGTGAACGCTGGAAAATAAATTAACTGGGACCAAGAAACCCCAATCTCAAAACCTCTCAAGAGTTCATCAGCCAGATCTGATGGTGTTCCACTCGACCTGTCACCATCATCACCTGCCGGCAAAATAGGAACTTGGGGGTGCAGTTCTATAAATGTACAGATGGTCAAAACAGCTATACCCCATTTGGATTGTATATTATATTATGGTCAACTGTATCGATTGCACCCCTAAGAAGGGTTATGTATTAGATCCATGATATTAGATTTGGTCAATAGCTGGATACTGCATGTACAGAATACGGGTGTGCGCTTGTGCACTCAGGAATATATAGTCCATGTTGAACTGTTGGACTCACAGCCTTAAATTGTTTTTTTAACCAATGGGGTTATGTAGATTAAAGTAAAACAAGTGGACACATTGTAAATACTATTCCAGCCACCTGACCATGGAACCAGTCTCAAAGAAACCCCAGCCCAAGGTACCTTCCGAGATTGCTTCATCTTTGGCTGCCACTGTCGCCATTTGCGAGGCACCTGCGAGGGGGGAAGTGCTTTGAAGAATTCCTGATTTTTATCCCAATATTATTTCACAGTTGTTTTGGGGAAGCTGTAGATTCAGGCCAACCACGCAAGCATTGGCACACAGATCCATTTTTTGTACCATCGAAGTTTCCCCATGTTTGGTCACTGGCTGCACTTGTGTCAAAACAACACAGATGCTTTGCACACCCATGGATCTGTTTCAAGATCCCGATAGCTTCAAGATTTCCCTGGCCATAAAATAAAATCAAGACTCATCATCGCCTTCGGCTTCGGTCTTTGGATGGGTCTTACGGGCCTTAGACTTTGCCTTTGATCCCTTTCTGACTCTGGGGACTTTGTCCTTGGCCTTTGCCTTCACCTTGGGTGAGGCCTTCGGCTTTGCGGCCTTCACAGTGTCAGCACGCTGAGGCTGGCTGCCTTTGATGTTCCTGCAGGGCTTGGAAGGTGTTCGAGGTTTAAGAACATCATGCATGAAAAAGCCTTTTCGTACTATATATAGGTCATGCCTGGCACGGAGCAAAATATTGTTCATGGCCACATCGGTCTTCGTGATGTCATTCATGGCTTGTTTGATGACACCAACCTCAATCCTAAGTCTCATGTATCAATGTGAGGAGTGTTTAATATACATATGACATATGCAGGACACTACAGGTGCTCTAATAAAGTCTAGGCAAGCTAAGATGAACACGAGCCCGTCAACGCTTCACCCTGGAGTTTCGAAAGGTTATCGTAACCCTTGTTCAGCAGGTCGATCAGGTTGGCCAAAGACTTCACAATCCTAGGGCAAAGTCATGTATGTTAACTCATGCTATATATATGAATATCTGAAAACATATGAAAATCAAATTGGTATCTAATCAGCTATGATTCTGGTCAGCTTTCTCAGTCTTCTTTTGCAACAACCTGTCCTGGGCATAACAAGTTATGTTGAGACAAAATGGGAAATGTATTGGTTGTTATGTACACGTGGTAAACAAATTCCAGCCTTCTCTCGATCTGCTTGGTCAATCTTACGCCCCAGAGTTTCCATGAAAGCCGTCATGACGCTCAAGGGTGATGAATTCTGCTGGAGCGTCGGGAACACCAACCTTAGGTATAAGATGAAATCCAAACGTGCATACGTGCAGTAGGGAGACCCTGAACAGTACAATATATTCAATATCATATCTATATATTACATATTTATAAAGAAATTATACAATAATTATATAACATATATATATATATATTAATGCAGTTGGGGAACCGGAAACTGGCCCCTGTACCTGGCTGTGCCTCTTCCTCCGGGGTCTTATCATCCCCAACTTCCGGAAGAAGCCTGGACATCTGTTCCGGGATCAAATCCCCACTCTCCAGGAGAGCACCCTCTGGATCCTGGGAAGTAGCTGGAGGCAGGGTAGACTGACAAGACAGGTTGGGGATGGACTCACCAACATATATCAATCAAATATGTACACACATGTTTTGTTTATCAACATGAAGTTAGCAATTGTTAGCAAGGGTCCTCCATTTCCATAGTTCCACGTTGGGAAGTTTCATAAGCCTGCTGATCCGTGTACTTGAAAAAGTCTTCCACAACGATCTTGATCTCTTCCTCCTTATGAATGGGGTTAACCCTCCAAAGGTTTCGGTTCTTCGCCCAATCCACTGCAGCATCCACCATCGGCCTTAATAAAGGGCTGGTGGTATTAGTTTGGTTCTACATGCTGGTAGTAAGGAACATTGGCATATGCATGCACAATGGTATATTCTTAGGGCTGAGCTTTGTCCAATGTTTTTCCCCGATGAGAAAGTGACGGGTCACCCAACCACCCTGCTTGGAATTGTCCATGGTGGTCTTCTGGATGCGAACGATTTCACATTCCACTGCGCTGAAATTCCCATGTTGCATCAACATCTCTTTGAGCTTGGAACCTAAGTTGGGATATCAAGAAGACCCCAAGACAATTTGCACCTCTGCAATGTACGGAGGACCTTGCTGATTTGATGGGATCCACCTTTTTTCCCAATTTGACAGGATCTATGGCTCCATTGGGCTGAGAAAGGATAATATATAGACATAGCATAAATTATTCATCACATAGATTTCGGGTGTCATAAGTGTTTTTATTACTTTTTCAGGGGTATTTTTTATCAAGTGCAGTTAGCCCCATTTAACCCCAATCAATATGGTGACCCAAGATTAAATCCAGAAAACGTCCAGACTCGGTGCGCCACATGCGCAAGGCCTCACTGGAAGCCTGCATGCTCCCATCTTTGCGTGGGCGAAAGTAACGTCGCATCCTGAGCGAGCCAGGGGTGTAGTAGCCTATAATTTTACAAGGTTGCATCTGCATGAAATGGGCAGCAACATCTAATTATGTAATATAATATATATATATATGGGATTGTTTTCTTGCAGCCGAAAATCTGGTGGTAGTATTTGTCAAACTTCTCATTGCGAACACCACGTACTTGATGTGTTGTAGCTGATGGGGATCGGTCACGGTCATGGTTCTCTTTGGGGGTTCCCTTCTTTTCCAGGATCTCCCGTTGCACAAAGATAGGATTGTTGATTGACCCTCCCAAAGCAACTGTGGTCTTCTTGGTGGGAACCGTGCCCTCCATACTTACGGCTGGGGATGGAGCTGGAGTAGTGTTCCTAGATTGGGCATCCTGCCAGTACTGCTGTTCAACCGACCCTTCAGTGACCATAGATGTGGATCTCCCTGATCTCCCTGTAGGCTGTGGTGGTGTAGCAGGGACCGACAAATGTTCAAGTCCTTGAGCTTTCTTGCCAGCCATAAAGGAGCCATCAGCTTCCGCAAAGTGATTTTCACCTCGTATGTGTTTGTTGACCTAAAGTGGGGATTCAAATCCAGTAGGCCAAAAAAATATTGTGTTTATATAAGTCTACTATGTATACAAGCTATAGTGTGTGGAGTGTGGGATATGTTGAGCCTGGGTCTCCACGACTGTCACTCTCCAGTTCCGTTGGTGCCCGGTACTCGTCCTCCATCTCGGTCTGCATTCGTCGAATGCGTTCTTCTTGAACCTTAATTGGCAACACAGCTCCCAAAGCCCCAATTAAAAAAAAAAAACATTGCAATCTGATTACGTATATTGATCCAGATGGCTCGAATCATCTCTTCCAAGTCAGTGATGCGAGTTGGGGGTTCAGTACATTGAGATTCCAGGAGGTCAATCCCATACTTCAACGTGTTACTGCTCCATTGACGGGACAGCATGGCAAATCTATGACTGCAAGCACAAGTCACAAGACCTCTAGCCAAAATCCTGCAAAATGTATATGATTTCATTTTGAACTGGCACATCATGACTGGAAGAACCCCTACACACTCACAAGACTACCAGCCACAAGCTATATGGGTAAAATCTGAATGTACCTCTTTTTGGATTTGCGCTCGTTTTGCGGAAATTTGCGGCCATTTTGTGGAAATTTGCGGCCGTTTTGCACTTTGATTTCTGCACGAAAAAACCAGCAAACCCTCACAGCTGTTTTCTTTTTGCCATTTTTACCCCATGTCGAAAGCATTGCACATATTGTGCAAACATCCACCCTCAATCCAGGGTGGCCCCTCAAGCTTCCACACTGTGCTCGTTAACGTTGTGTTCAACCTGGGCTACGGTTTGGTTTCCATCCTGGTGCCCTAGTCTGTTTTCAAATCTTCCATGGGACCTCTACATCCCATTTCATATTTGCTGTCATGGAAAGCTATAGGAGAATCATTACTGGTTTAAGGCAATGTCAAATGTTGGGAAAAAGTACTATATATAGTTGAGGGGCGCATCGTTGATTCAGCTGTTTCTTGAAGTCAGCCATGACATTCACCCAACTGTCTGGGATTCGAAGGGATCGGGATCCTGCTAGATACCAAAACACCTCTGGTAGCTTAGCGTCAAACCATTGGTCAGGGTTACATGGGTAGTCACGAAAAAGTTCCTTGTCGGTCATCTTGGCATCCAAGGCAAATTTGCGACGAAGATCTTGGCGAGGAGGCTCAGAGCAGGCTTTATGGTAGGCTTCAAGGAGTCGCTTACCAAATCCTGTAGGATATTCCCTGAGTTGGTCAGCAAACCAAGTTTTTAAATGTATGCTGGCAATGCCGCTATGAATTATATATAGATCTGTTTCCTGCTACCAAGGGTCTGAGATTTTTTGAGGGCTGATTTCACTCCAACAAATCGGGCCCTGCCACTGGAATCCACATAGCGACCTAGGCTGGCATAGGAAAAAATTATATAGTACCAATTAATATTGGATCATGTCCATGCATGCATGCATTCGATCTAGGTTTGTGGAGCCAAGTAGCGGGTGGTTTTGGGTCCCTTGCAAAGGGCTTTCTTCTTTTCACGACACAGTTTCCCCATGTCTAGGGCTGAAATCAACTTGTCATTCGACCAAGCTATCAAACGCTTGGGCGTGCCAGCACCCAGTAATCCCAGCCAGAATGGCTGACGATAAACCTCAGGCACCAATTGCTGGAAGCAGGTATAACTTGTAGCTGGTAGCCAATATTGATTTCAAATCAGAACACCTCAGCCCAAATTAAGTGAAGGACATAAGCAACGAGGTTGGCCAAGTATTCAAACCGATGGTGACGATACATGAGTGACCCTTGAGGATTCTCCAATACAAAGATGGCTCTTCGCGCCAAAATCACCAAACAGCACAATATGAGCCTTAGTTGCAGGAATGTATCATGGGATTGAATTAGTATTAATTTAACAACGAACTGACCACATCTGAAATTGTTGACATTCAAGACACCGTGAAATCATAAGATTTCCATTGGACACAAATTTGAAGACAGTCATGCCCTGGTAATTGTGGTAGCACCGCCCAGATGTCCCTCGTGATGGAACGCCCCAGCTTCCGCAATCAGGGGCAACAAGGTTCATCGCATTGGGGAGCTCCTGCATAATCACCCATAGGCATAGCCTCATGACAACTGTTGTCCATGTTTTCCATAATGCCCGATTCTCTTCCATGCGATTGCATTTGTTGACCCCCTGGCCCTAGCCCTAGCAATCTTCCCCACTTCTGATCCCTACCCAACAGATTTTCACCTTCTAATGCATGCCGAGGTGCAGAAGACCAGCTGGGTGCAAAAAATCCATTGGATTGCACGGTGTCTTAGCCGAGTAAGTGCAATCAAATGATGCACATTTCAGGCCAGACTTGTGCCTGCGGGACATGGAGGCTGAGATCGAATATGCGATATTAAGGTACGTAATATCATGTAGATATATATGTAGTTAAGATATATAGGTGCATATATATATAATGTTTTTATGTATATTATATCAACTTAAGATACGATAGATGGATGGATCGACAGAGAGGTAGATAGATATAGATAGATGGATGGATGGATAGATATTAGTAGAACTAGAGTATAGACATATACATATATGATGTTTAGAAGGGCTAGATAGGGATAGTTATACTAGAAAGAGATACGTGAGATACTTGATCGATACGTACCAATTTGATTCGTTTCCCATGAGTGAATTCATCTCGGTATATCTTTCTGTCTACTGGGCCTGTAATCTAATTCAACGGGATCTCTTTTATACCTAGTACCATGTACGTATATATAATTGTTTGCAAGTTGCCAATGTTTCGTAGTGTTGGCAACTCCGCTGAAGATCTCAAAGAGGTTGACGGGGCCAATCTTCTCGAAATCAGTGCACCACCCAAGCAGCAATACCTGAGTTTTTGGGCAGAGGGATTTTCCTTTTCATGCATGCATGTATGCATTTTTATTGCAGTCAAATGACGACGGCAACCAAAGTTTTTGGTGCACCCATTTCCATTAAGTTGTAAGCAGTGCTTGGCTCCGATAGCATTTGGAACCTGTCCATACCTCATATATGGAAATGGGGGCCCTTGGGAAGAAACAGCTGCGTGGAATAGGTTAAATGTCCACTTCAGACCACTGACATACCAGGATTCCCATTATTTTCACAAATTATTTTGTGTCCATTCATGTATGATCATGTATGCATATCCGTCTTTCTAGTGAACTATATGTATGTATGTTCTCACTCAAAAAACTGGATGGCCCACACCCTCCCAGAGCCAAGGGGGTAGTAGGCACCTGCCATCATCATGACTCGAGATTTCCACGCCATGGCTTGACCTGGCATGCGGGTGAACCCTGTAGGATTGTATATTTCATGTTTTTATGTTTATCCCCCATTTGAAGCATCAGTATGCACTTTTTCAAACCTTGGACTTGGTTGATGAATGGTCAATGGTCACACCATATTGCGTCCCTGCACTAAAAGCAAGGTTCCCCCGAGCCATAAAACCTAGGTGCCAGTGCAGATTCAGCCTTGGCATTCCTCTAGGAGATATGGAAATGGTCATGTCCTTTCAGACACCACTCCCCGAAAAAACCCCACACGAGGGTCCAATTGGATCCAAGCCCTTCGATCAGTTCGTAGATGCGTAGGCCTGGCAGCAATGGATACATGAGTGGCAAGGCTGTGGAATGTCATTTATATTTATATATATATATATAATATATAATGGGTGTGTATATATATATATATATATGTATATATATAAGGGTACAATAAATCAGGGTAAAAGTGGTGCACTGCAGATTTGAAAGTAGTCCAAACCCCCAACCCTTTTTCCCATTCAACTGGACCCACCTTCTTGGCTTCTTCTTTGCATTCCTTCTCACTCTTGCCTGCGAGCTTTGCTCGCCTTAACGCCACATGGTAGGCCGAAGATTTTCTCGAGAGCTTTTTCTTTTTCTCTTCCGCTGCTGAGACATCTCGGCTCATTGGTCTGCCCACTGCCGGCTCTGCTCCCTCTCGTTCCTCTGGCTCCTCTTGCTCTACATGTGCCTGCTGTCCTTCTGCCTGCTTTGCCTTCTTAGCCGTCTTGCAACTTTCCTTTGCTGCCTTTCTCTTCGGAGTTGCCTTCTCTTTGCCTGAGCCCTTTGGCTTCTTCATCTCCTTTTTCTTCTCTGCAGCAGTCTTGGACCCATTGTCCTTCTTCTTTCCTCTGGCCTTCTTCTCAACTTCTGGCTCCTTCTCAACCTCAGTAAGAGTCTTTGCCTTCTTGCTCACCTTCTCAACATGTGTGTCTTTTCTAGGTCGGCCTCTGGCCTTCTTGATCTTCTTCTCTGTCTCTTCTGTGCCGTCTTCCTCGCCATCTACCTCCTTGTCCTCCTCATATTCTGCTTCTTCGTTCTTCTTACCTTTCTTCTTCTTTGCTCCTTTGACCTGGTCCTTGGGGGAAATCGGCTTCACCTCATCCAAAAAGCCTGGTCTTTGGATAGCTGCTAGGATAGCTTCTGCAGACTCCTCCTTTACCTCTTCCAGCTTATCTGCCTTCTTCTTCTTTCTGTCTCCAGCTGTCTTCTTAGACTTCGTCTTTGCTGACTTTCCCTTTCTCTTCGACGCAACCTTGGTCTTGTCATCATGGTCTGACTCTTTTGAACCTGCTGCTACATCTTCTTCCTCCTTCACTGAACCTTCGTCAGCAACCTTATCTTCGTTCTCCTGATTTTTCTCCTTCTGTGCAGCCTGTCCAACATCAGTCTTGTCGGTCCTCTCCTGACTTTTCTCGGCATGGTCAATTTTCTCATTGCCAGTCACTTCTGTCTCTCCTGCCTTCACTTCTGTTTCTTTTGCCTTCCCTTCTGCCTCAGTCTCATTGCTAGTCGTCTGGTCTGCCTTTGCTTCTGCCTGAGTCTCGTTGCTAGTCTGCTTTGCCTTCCCTGACTCATCAGCCACTTCCCTTACCTTTGCTTCTTCTTCTTCTGCCTTTGCATCCCTATGTTTTTCACCTGCCTGCCCTTCCCCCTTTTCACCCACTTGGGACACTGGGGCCCTTTCAACTGGAGCTGTCTCAGTCTCAAGGTTGGGGGTGAGCCTCAAAGTAGGAAGCCAAGCAGTACCCTGCCCACACATGCTAGCAAATCGCTTTGGTTCGGCATGAGTCTCTTCAGCTTTGTCCTGCCAGGCATTGGCCATATGGATAGAATTCCCCTACAAAGAAGACACAGCCCACCACTGTTGAATAACAGTTTCTCAAAAAGATCCAGAGGGTAAAATCTCTTGGATAGTTTTTTTTTATATATAAACATTTTTTTATATTTATATACACACATATATATATATATATATCTATATATATATAGTGTGTGTGTGTAAGCTGGTCCTTCTCGATTTGGGCAACCTTTGAAATCGTGGTGGCTACCACCGCATCAGAGTACTCCATAGGCTGCGTCTCCAGGTTGTCAACACCTGAAGAGGGATCCGGCTGACTAGAATACAAAGTATATGTATCAAAACCAAAACCCAGGTTTGATATCCCCCATTCCTATCCATTGGCTGCTGAGGCCGGGCCTGTGGCAAGAAGACGACTCTGGACATTGGAGGTGCCCTTGGCCAGTTCCTTCAGTTGCTTAAGCCTGGCAAGCTCCAACTCCATAAGCCTGAGTTTCCGAAGTTTCACTAGCTGAAGATGCTCTTCCTTCAATCGATCATTGATGGTCTTCAGCCCTTTCGATTGGAACACGGAAGAGGGGTTACATGGGATTGCCGACAATGATTCCATATCCGATGCCATGCTTGAGCAAGCCTCACACATGAAGCCTGCCCCTTCACGCTTTACCAAAGCATGTCCATGGTGGGCTCGGTCAACTTTGGGAGGTGTAATCAGTGCTTGTTGCACACCTGGGGCCCATATCCATGCATGAATATCCTTTGACAGAGAGGCTGAGAGGCTATTGTTCTTTGGGGGTAACAAGTTTTGAAAATGATTTTATAAAGACATTTTTGTAACCCATGCCTTTCGGCGAAGGAGTCTTGAGAGGGGGATCTTCTGCAGCACCTGAGTTTCATGGTGCCGTCAGTTTGAATCATGTCCCAAAAATTCCCACAATAAGTCCTATTGTAGCCCAAAACTTACAAATATAAATCCTATATAATAGAAATTATGATAAAGTCATGGCACGGGATGGAATCACCAAAGGCTTGATGTTGGAAGCACCTTTCGGTTTGGGAAGATCACATGATGTGGAAACCTTCACACTGTCGACAGGGACCAGTTCCTTCATCACAGGGTCACCCGAAGATGATGGAATCTCCACCGCCACCTTTCCACCAGCCGCTGGTGCCAGGTGTCTGCCATGCTTGGATGCCAAGTCCTGACAAGGGCCGTGGTGGAAGAGTACCTGAAGAGGGCTGGGGTAAAAGGACATATTATGGGTATGTATGTTATATAATATGGGTATATAATATAAAATGGATATAATATGGGTATATAGGTTATCTCCAAGTATATTTGTTATGGATGACTGGCACAGGTCCTCTGGGATCTCTGGGTCCACAACGCAGTCATCATCCAGCTCTTCCTCTTCAAATTCTTCTTCACCTCCAGCACACTCATCATCAGAAAAGGTAGTTTCTTCCTTGATTTCAGTACCTAGGTGACGTGGGGATAAGTAGGGACCACTATATTTATGTCTAAGGGGGACACCTGCTTATCACTAGTGAACTAGCTAAGATACTGTACTGGAAAAAATATAAAATATATGGTTCATTAGATCTGATCAAGATACCCTCTGGCAAAGGGACATCTGCCGCAACATACAAACTGCGCATTGCAGCCTCTCTTGGCACATGGGGGCGACGTGCAGCACGTCCAAATTGAGTAACAAGTTGGCGCAGTGACCACGCTTGCATCTTGACCACCGAACCTCATGAGAAAACCCCACATGAATACCATGTTGATTGTGGTGTTGCCCATAGTTCATGGGAGTTCATAGTTCATGGGAGTTCATAGTTCATGGGAGATAGGAGTGAAAATTGAAGATTCTGCTGATCAAGTAGCTTTCCAATGGAGCCTTTCCACGGGGCCTGACCCGCCAAAAGAACTCATCGACCAGTCTCTGAAGATCCGCTATGGTGGGTCGCATACCTAGGAGTTGTGATTGACACCAGGTTTACAAATTGGAATTTGGAATAATTGGAATATTCACTACAGCTAAACAGCACTATCATATAGCCTAGGTGCCCATGTGCAAGATCAAGGGGCCCAGAATAGGTGCATTGTTGATTACATCCCTGCGGTTGAAGATCTGGACTTGCTTGTTTTCGCCAGCATGAGCAGCTGTCTTGGGGGGTCTGTTGGCAAACTGTACCAACTCACCTTTTTGGCCACTTGAAACGATGTAGTCCAATTTCTCCCACTCATCAACCACCGGGGACCCCATGGCCCAGAGCAAAGGATAACTCTCTAGAGCTATCTCAAGTAGATCCCCTGAGGCTAAAGGGATTGAGATCAAAGGGCTATCAGTGGTATGTACATATCATTTCTCTAGGTCAAGATAGGCTTCCTGCACCAGACCCTTCTAATCCCTTCTCCAACCAAGCCGGGCAGACCTTGAAAGCCACGCAGCCCAGGTTGAACCTGCTGCTTTGGCCTGGCTACCTTCCACACTACACACACACATTGGCCTCCACAGCCAGAGCCAAATCTCAGAAAGTGATCGAATTCAGGATTCTTGCTCGAGAAGTGATTTTCAGGTACGTTTGCCAATCAACCAGGTTTATGCTACAAATTTGCAATGTACTTAAATTTAAGTTACGTAGGAAGGTGCTGGTACTTGGTCAATCGTAACGCTTTCGTCTGTGTAAAAGTGTCTGTGTGTAAAAGCGGTTGTGTGTAAAAGCGTCTGTGTGTAAAAGGGTCTGTGTGTAAAAGCGTCTGTGTGTAAAAGCGTCTGTGTGTAAAATCGTCTGTGTGTAAAATCGTCTGTGTGTAAAAGCGTCTGTGTGTAAAAGCGCCTGTGTAAAAGCCTCTGTGTGTGAAAATGTTGTGTGTAAAAGTGTCTGTGTGTAAAAGGGTCTGTGTGTAAAAGCGTCTGTGTGTAAAAGGGTCTGTGTGTAAAAGCGCCTGTGTGTAAAAGCCTCTGTGTGTGAAAGTGTTGTGTGTAAAAGTCTCTGTGTGTAAAAGCGTCTGTGTGTAAAAGCGTCTGTGTGTAAAAGCTTCTGTGTGTAAAAGCGTCTGTGTGTAAAAGTGTCTGTGTGTAAAAGCGTCTGTGTGTAAAAGGGTCTGTGTGTAAAATCGCCTGTGTGTAAAAGCGTCTGTGTGTAAAAGCGTCTGTGTGTAAAAGCGCCTGTGTGTAAAAGCTTCTGTGTGTAAAAGCCTCTGTGTGTAAAAGCTTCTGTGTGTAAAAGCCTCTGTGTGTAAAAGCTTCTGTGTGTAAAAGGCTCTGTGTGTGAAAGTGTTGTGTGTAAAAGCGTCTGTGTGTAAAAGCGTCTGTGTGTAAAAGCGTCTGTGTGTAAAAGTGTCTGTGTGTCAAAGCGGCTGTGTGTGAAAGCGTCTGTGTGTAAAAGCGTCTGTGTGTAAAAGGGTCTGTGTGTAAAAGTCTCTGTGTGCAAAATCGTCTGTGTGTAAAAGCGTCTGTGTGTAAAAGCGTCTGTATGTAAAAGGGTCTGTGTGTAAAGCGTCTGTGTGTAAAAGGGTCTGTGTGTAAAGCGTCTGTGTGTAAAAGTTTTTGTGTGTAAAAGCTTCTGCGTGTAAAAGCTTCTGAGTGTAAAAGCCTCTGTGTGTAAAAGCGTCTGTGTGTAAAAGCGTCTGAATGTAAAAGCGTCTGTGTGTAAAAGCGTCTGTGTGTAAAGCGTCTGTGTGTAAAAGTGTTTGTGTGTAAAAGCTTCTGCGTGTAAAAGCGTCTGTGTGTAAAAGCGTCTGTGTGTGAAAGCGTCTGTGTGTAAAAGCGTCTGAATGTAAAAGCGTCTGTGTGTAAAAGCGTCTGTGTGTAAAAGCGTCTGCGTGTAAAAGTCTCTGTGTGTAAAAGCTTCTGTGTGTAAAAGCGTCTGCGTGTAAAAGTCTCTGTGTGTAAAAGCGTTTGTGTGTAAAAACGTTTGTGTGTAAAAGCGTCTGTGTGTAAAAGCGTCTGTGTGTAAAATCGTCTGTATGTAAAAGGGTCTCTGTGTAAAAGCGTCTGTGTGTAAAAGCGTTTGTGTGTAAAAGTCTCTGTCTGTAGAAGCGTCTGTGTGTAAAAGCTCCTGTGTGTAAGAGTGTTTGTGTGTAAAAGTGTTTGTGTTTAAAAGTGTTTGTGTGGAAAAGGGTTTGTATGTAAAAGCGTCTGTGTGTAAAAGCTTCTGTGTGTAAAAGTCTCTGTGTGTAAAAGTGTTTGTGTGTAAAAGTGTTTGTGTGTAAAAGCGTCTGTGTGTAAAAGCGTCTGTGTGTAAAAGCGTCTGTGTGTAAAAGTCTCTGTGTGTAAAAGCGTCTGTGTGTAAAAGCGTCTGTGTGTAAAAATATTTGTGTGTAAAAGTGTTGGTGTGTAAAAGTGTCTGTGTGTAAAAGCGTCTGTGTGTAAACGTGTTTGTGTGTAAAAGTCTCTGTGTGTATTTGCGTCTGTGTGTAAAAGCGTCTGTGTGTAAAAGCTCTGTGTGTAAAAGCGTCCGTGTGTAAAAGCCTCTGTGTGTATAATAAAAGCGTCTGTCTGTAAACAGTTCTGTGTGTAAAAGCGTCTGTCTGCAACTTTACGAAAGATACGATGCAAACTATTGTCTTGTACTTGTAATATATTGTTTTGAAACTACTCTTCTCGTCTGCCTATAATACATCTTCAACAAATTGTCTTGTAATTTAGTGTCTCCATACTAGCAACAGAAGACTTTGCTCGTCTACGCTCTCGGGCCATCCGTCGTCTAGTTTGGAGAGGCTTCTATGTGAGTAGCCTTGAGACAAACGTGGGGAAGTGTTTAATTCAAACAGCATTCAAGTTGGGATATTCAATTCAAACCTGAGACCTTGCAAGATGGGTACGAGTAACCAAAGGGATGCAAACAAATTGAAAGTTTCGATTCTTTTTGGGGTCCCCTGAAATCTTCTGAAGTGGTTTGCATACGCTGCCCGTGATAATAGCAAGAGCAGGAAAAGGTGCCAAAACTGTGCGGTCAAACACACATATGTCACAGGAATTAATTTACACTCTCAAGTGGTCAAGATATACATACATACATATATATATATATGTGCAAAGCAACAACCCATTTTCCCTGGTGTTACCAATCAAATTGCCAACAACCACTGTAGTCAAATTACTGAATTACTTTAACCTATAGATATATTCATGTATAACATAACAAACATATAGATAAATAAATGTGTATAATTGTGTATATATATAAATATATAATAAATACATCTAGTATATACATACTTACATATGACATTGAATAATTATATATATATATATGTATGTGTAAATGTATATAAATATATATTACGTACCTACTTCTATATCCAGCTAAATCCCAAGCTACCTTTACCGAGCCATGTAACGGAGCCCAGGGTGTAGGCCATATCCTGCGACATGGCGTAGCTCCCTGCGATGCTACTGAGAGCGATGAAACTCCTGGGGCTCCCGAAATGGAAGGAACATCAGTGAGTTTACCACATTATGTATGAATATATGTGGTTTGTTTCCCTGCCAAGTGAGGATCTCTAGATTTTAACAAAGGTGCAACTCCTCCTCCCCCCTTCTCCTCCTCCTGCACCTTGTTGTCCTCATCTCAGCCTTCTTTCTGCTTTGTCTTGCCGCCAGCTTGTTGTGACTGGGATGTGTATATAGCGAGCTCAGGCTGCAGTGGAGGGCGCCTGGACCCGAACTCCAAATCGCCAGCACTGGTGTGAAGCGCGCCTGGGCCCGAATTCATGACAGAGAGAATACCAGAGAGGAGGCCAGATAGAGTGCCAGATAGAATGTCATAATAGATGCCAGATAGAGTGCCAGAAAGAATGTCAGAATATATGCCAGAAAGGTATATCAGAATAGATGCCGATAGAATGTCAGAGCATTTGCCGGAAAGAATGTCAGATAGAATGTCAGAATATATGTATATAAATAGGTATATATATATATATATCTAGATCTAGATATAGATATATGCCATATATATATATCCAGATGGTATGTCATAAACAATGTCAGAATGGTGTGTCAGGGTGAGGATCACTGGAAGAGAGATGAACATAATTTGTCTTGTAGGCAGATGAATCATAAGATTACACATAATAATAATATATATATTTATATTTATATATATATATATCATTACAGTATATTTACTGTATAATATTTTATATTTTTTATAATACATATACAAGATTGAACATAGCGAAAATACTGATTCATGTTCCAAAATTGGCTCAAAATTCCCCGGGATTCTGAAATGTTGTTTCGACGATACCCTGTAAATTACAGGGTTTTTCTTCCTGAAAACTCGCCGGTTTTTTTTCCAACTCACATTGCTGCACGGTCTTTCAAGGCTCGACCTGTGACTTCCATAAGACTTTTCGCCTTGGAGTTCGTCCAACGCCACTGCCACACCCGGATGCTTCGCATCAACTTTGGGTTGACATGGCCGTTGGATCTCGTCGAGAGAGAGCATGGGATGGCAGACTTAGATAGTCGCCACATTGCGTCTACACCCCCTGTGTGAAGTGGTTGCCGATGCGTTTCTTTACACAAAACAAACCTTTTGAGTGGTTGCAAGCTTCATGGCGCCAACCAAACTTGTGACTCAACCCAGGATAGCAGGGTGCCCCATCGGTGATCAAAAGGTTTGTTTTCCGGGGGATTTTTCAAAAGAGTTAAAGCTTGACTATCTAGGATACGTGCAGCGGACTCAGGAGGCGGTTTGCCGCCACGTTTGGCGGTGGCGACTTTGATGTCCCAAAAAAGAAACTTGCCTTTGTCATCTCGGCCTTGCGGTCTTTGAAAAAGACCAAATAGTTGCCAGTAATGATTTGTGACGTAACGTTAGATGTGCATGGGACGCAAGTTAACATGAACGTTAACATCCCCACCCCCCCAACCCAGTGACGTAACGTTAGATGTGCATGGGACGCAAGTTAACATGAACGTTAACATCCCCACCCACCCCCAACCCAGTGACGTAACGTTAGATGTGCATGTGAAATATGTGTGTTTTGAAAAACGGCCAAAACGCTGGCGCGGTTTTCCCCCCGCTGGCAGACACTAGTATGAAAAAAACATATCTATACCTGGAAACTGTGCTACGTATTATACATAATATCCCTCGAGTAATGTAGTAAACCCTGGCTGCCATAAACAAGTCCCATTTGGGGATGGATTCAATCCCAATAAAAATGGTGATGGAACGGAGATGGTTAGAGTGCCACATCATCATTATTGAGTTTTGTTGGTTCATTTTGGGGGATTGATTCTTCTTAGAGTCTTTTAATATTAAATAGCCTTTTGGGGGGTGATGGTTAGTTTATACCACATCATAAAGTTGAGATGGTGATTTTACCCGATTGTATGAAGCAGCTTCGAAACCATGACATCTTTTCCTCGCCTCCTCCGACTATCTCCGGCTCCCCGCTCCTATCCAACTTTTGTAGCACGGGAACCCAGCGGCCACAGAAGGCATGCCCAAAGTGGTTCAGGACGCTGAATGGCACCGTTCCTGTCGCACGCCGAACATGAAACATACTGTGATCTAACTACAAGTACAACACATAGGAATTGATTGATGGTTAAATGATGGTTAAAGTTAAATGCATGTTTGTTTGTTTTTTCCGACTGAATGCACCGCAAATGCAGGGAGTTAAAGTGCAACCAGTTGGCATTGAACTACCCAAAGAATCGACTTTCGCTTGGAATTTGAAAAACCAACAGTTGATATTTTAGCATCACGCATTGGGGTTTAACCACCGAACATGTGGATCAAATAATGACATTGTTTTTCATTTTGGTGCTGAGTCGTTGAAACATTGCATTTGACATCATTTAACCATCAAAATCAAACAGTGGGCGCACCATCAAAACATCGGCTTGCAAGAACTACACAATATACCATGGTCAACCTTAGCACACCCGTTAAAAAAAAGATCCACTCTGCAAATGAAATCAATGAACAAAGATATGAGAAAAACACAATGAAGAACATATGTTTCTTAAGAATGCCAGGCGATTTTACATCTTCAAAACGGCAGCTCTGTAATGGACCCCGTCCTGCAAAAGACATCTGGATATAGCTGGTACGAGTTCCACTCCAGCAGTTGTGTCTCCAGGGTGTCCAAAATGCAATCAGCAACGGGCCAAACATCAGTAGTCCAGCTACCACCTGCGAAGCCAAGTTGGGATCAACGAGTAGCACTGAAACACAAAGTCTGGCTGAATGTTAATAATTCACCAAGCTGTAAGTAGCTGAAGTAAGGCCACCTGGGGATGATTCAAATTATTGCAATATCATTCCAGTGACGTCAAAGTGAGGTCATTATACTTCATCCAGAATCCAGAAACATGTTTTTGTATCCACTTATCATTATGATGGGAAGATCTAAGAGATTGCAAGTAGGTGCATATATGATTATGTACAAGGTTGTCAGTACAACCTACCAATAAATTCCAAGTTTCAGGTTGTCTCATTCCGGCAGGACGCACCTGCGCCATTGGCAGCTTGGGGTTCTTCCAGTAGGGCGCAGAGCCCCATTTTCCGCCATGCACTCCCAGGCCCTCACCCACCACCATGGCGCTGCGCTGCAACCGAGTGGGGCTTCAAGGTCAAGGGAAGTGTTGAGAGAGGAAGCTCTTGGAACCCTTCAAATTCCCAGGAAAATCGTGATCTCCATCCAATGAGAACACCGCAAAAACTTGATTCCAATAACAGAATTCATGCCGCACTCGTCTTGAAGTAATCAGATTGAACACTGGGCCTGGTTTGATGATTGCTTGCTCGTTTGCAGTATGTTTGCTTGAGCCTGATGGACACATCAAAAATCATCACCCTTATACTTAATGTCAACCCCGGATTAATGAACCAGGGGTTTATTAATTAGGGGGGTATTCCCCTAAGAGTGATAATCTGATACTTAAATGGTACCCCCCCAATTAAACAGCCTAGGGTTTTATGAATCCAGGGTTGACATTAATTGACATGCTTGCACTGTCTGGACTGATCTTCAATAAAACACAGTTCCAAACACGAGAACTACAAAACATGTGAGACAGGTGCTAACCTACAACACACCTCCCCCAAACTCCAGGGGAGTTTACCATGGAGTCGCAAAAACCTGTCAGCTGCGTTCCATGAAACATCCAAGGTGGTTTCCCCATAAATGGGGGTAACCGGGTAACCCCATTTATGGTTGGTTCTCATGGAAAATCCCAACCAATAATTGATGAATGGAGGTAGCCCCATGACTCAGGAAACCGTCCCATAGTGGATCCACAGGGCTTCTTGGATATCAAAAATAGTACTATAGTTTTTTTTTCAGAACACACAAAAACATGTTTGAGACTTGCAGAATGGATTATTAAGTTCATGAAAGATATTCCTATCTATTGTTTATTACTACGTATCTATATTATCTATGGTTGTGTTATTTTAAGGGCCTCCACCCCAGCGGAGCACCTGCAAACTTTGAAGCACTCGCACTGATACCTGCCGCGAATTCTCCGGTTCGAGTTGCTAGTTGGGGGATGGTAAGATTCCATGAGAATCTAAGCGAATGTTCATAGCAAATAATATGTATATAGCTATATATATATATGTATTGTAAACACATAATTATATATATAACATGATGAGTATCGATTGATTCTGAATGATTTTCGAATGATTCTGGATCAAACAGGAAATCATGCCATGCGCCCAAGAAAATTGGAGCAATCCCACAGAGTCCAAAGCGGAAGCTTTCAGGTTCCCTTGCTGCTGCTCTGGCTGAAATATACCAACTAGACGCCACTTAAGTGGTGCTGGAAAAAAGAAAACAAACATGTGTTCATAATATCTGGAAAAACAACCCATGATCTGCCAAATGTCAAGTTTGGGCATTGTTCAAAACTTACTAGCAGTTTGATGCTTCAATCAAGTGGTCCCAAGTGCTTTTGCATATGAATTCTACTATACGGACTACCACCAACACTGGTCCGTTGTCACAACGTCCAGCCATGGTGAACGATGCCATGCCAACCTGATCATGAAAGAAACAGTGCCGCGTGGTATTCTACTATTGCAGTAGAAAACCCTAACGTAATGCAGATTCATTCTCATGGTTTTGGTGACGAGACTTCTTTCCAATGGTTGCTCAGGCCACTAATGATTTTTGGACGGGCGCCTCAACCCCCAGCGATTCATGTTCAGGAATTTTCCCTCAACCCCCAATTTTCTTGCATCAAAAACTCTTGGTGAATCCACCACTTTCCAATGGTTCAACTTGATTCAACCACCATGGATTTTCCAGGTGAAACTCGAGTCATCCACCGGTTTTTCCCTGGGTTTTCAGCATTTCTGGTGCTCAAAATGGCCTAGGCTCCAGCGGTACGCTACCGCACCTTCGCTGGAAGCTGCTCCTGCGCCAGGCGTCTCAACAGGGGATCGGTGCAACGCAACAAGACCTGCGCTGGTGCAGAGAACTTGATGAATTCGAGGGGATAGAAACTACAGTCAAAACAATCATATATATATATATAGAGTTGCGGGTATATATTGGCGGTAAACCAGGCGCCGGGTTGTATATGTATAGTTAACAAGGGATATATAACATACACATATTATATATATATATATGAATGTATTTATTTATTTACATATATATACATATGTATATATATATATATCGAGATAGATAGATAGATAGATAGATAGATAGATAGATAGATAGATAGATAGATAGATAGATACATATATATATATATATATCGTTAATAAGGGACAAATATAACATGGAACGTGATCAAAACACAAATTAAAACCATCCCAAACAGTTTGACAGCAAATGGGTGGTATAGATCATCAAAACATTGGGTGGTTTATCATTGTTTTAATCACATTTTATGTATACTGTATATATATATATATATAGTACTAGGGGATATAACATATATATATATATATTATAGTTATAACTATATCTAAATATAACTAACATAGGGGGTATGAAATGATATGACTATAGCTAACGAGCTTGTAAACCAACATGGGTTGAACATGGGGAATGCGTGGGGTTGCTTAGAGGAATATAACTCAACCACAGGGCATATATATATATATATATGGCCGGGGTTAACCAACAAAACTGGGGTAAGCCTCCAAGTATAATCTTGGAAAATCTTGGAGGAAACAAAAATGATGGTTCACTGAAAACAGCTTGGATTACTGAATATTATTTACTTAGAAAATACAGAAAATCTTGGAAAATTTTGGAATCATAGCTGAATGATTTACTGTAAACAAATGTCTCTAGATGGTTTTCAAAAGGATGATCTTTGGAGGATATTCACAAACAAAGCAGCACCTATTGAACATAAATCAAATTGGTACCATTGAACAAAAACATCAAACATCCAATGAAATCAAACATCCGATGAAATCTAATGTTGGTACTAACAAACATCATCATACCGAGCACTAAAGCACAAAAAGCATCAACCATGATTTGTAAAAAAACAACACTAATATAAAACATCTTCAAACATCAGCAAACGTCACAGAATTTGCACAACTCCCTGACTGCTCCACCAGTGGCCTCCGTGAGGGATTCCGCAGACAGATCCTGGAGATTTTTATTTCGATGATTTACCTTTTGAAAGTTGATATTTTCCATAGCTATGTGAAATTACCAGATGGTACATACGTTATATCCGATATACCTTCTGTTTCTACCCCCAAACATGGCATTTGGGATCCAAATATGTTTTCCCATACCCAAGTCACAATTCCGAGGAATGCTTGGAGAGGGAAGCGTCAAGCTGCTATGTTCTTCTACCGTGACCGTTGGCCACTAAGATTGGGTAAAGTTTTTGAACATTCTGGATTGAATACTTCTAAATTGAATGCACAAATGCAAATCATGTAGCCTAATGATCATTTCGAACCGGAAAAATGTGAAAAGTATAGATTAAATATGTACATGTTCATGCCCTATGGATCCAGGTACTTCCTGAGGAGAGACTTAACCATCTTAACCTCCCAAATCATAGGCCAAACGCTCAAAGAAGGTACACAGTGGATCCATAGGAATGACAAATCCCAATCATATAATGGTTGTTATCATGTTATTATATCCCATAGATAATATTATCATGGTTATCCCAGAATAGATGATTATGATAGATCCCATGAGGTAATATTGTGATTATAACCATGTTATTTTAATATTATAGATGATTATCCCGTATTATTATCATATTGTATCCCATGATACATATCACATGTATAGGAACCCAGCTCCTGGCTCGCTTGGCTTCTGCGGCCATAGATCTTGGCCAAGACCTCAACTTTGGCCAAAGCCAGGTATTTTTGATGAAAAAAATGGGGACAATCCATTGATTATCCTAATATGGTATTACAATCCAATTATTTTAGTCCTAATATTATCTATTGTATTACATATATGGGATTTTTGTATAGGAATATATGGGAAAATCATGCTTGTCCTGGATGAGGATTGGGTGTGGCCCTAGTTGGAATCATATAAAATTACCCACAAATGGTTGCCGGGATGGTTTGGATTATCATTGGGTCTACCACATTGGTTGATTCACAAATCCAATACTTATGGCAAACCTTAGACATACATGTATGTATGTATGTATGTATGTATGTATATACAAATATATATATATATATATATATTTATTACCCCTGGTTGGTTGGTTTTAAAGCACGATATCTGTCACATTCCGCCATAAAAAACAAAAAACAAGTGCAAGCTATCATACCCTTTTTCCCATACCAATCTCTGTTTTCTTCCGTCACCGTTGCACTGCTTGGTGCCGTCAACCCACCCCAAAACATACAGTGCAATTGGGACCGTCGGCTAGAAAATAGAGAGAGCATATTGAAATTCTCTGACAACAATGTTTGTTGGTTTATACCTCTATGTTTGTTGGTTTATCAAATTAAAATACACAATGTTCAACTCCCATGCTGGTTGGTTTCTCCCGTTGTCTTCGTTTCAATCCTCAATGAGGAGGCAACCACTTCACACATCTTCACAATTTACATCCATGTAGCCTCCGGTCGTCAAGGCTGGAAAATAAAAACATAATATACTTATCATCACGTCTAGAAGTGCATATATATGTATATATATATATAGTTGATCAAAGACAGTAGTGAATTTCCTAGCCAGCCATGTATCATTACCGCGGGGTACTTGGAATCCCAGTGGCATGGCCCCTGGGCAGCCTGGGCCCCTCCGTGTGAGTCCCTTTTTGTGTACCACAAAAAAAACCATGATCCATAGCTATAGCCATGTAGTGTCTACACGAATTATAACATGTGATGCTTGTTGATTTATGGTATACCAAATCACTATTTTTCTTTTCATGACCATCAACCCCAGTAAATCTACTCACAGTTAAACCAATTTTGCTAAAGTACATGTGTTGGTTTTCGGGTCTGACAATTATCACATGATACCTCATGATATCATAATGTAACCCTATCATATATTATATATACATCACTATATAGAGTATATCCTTTTGTGAAATATGTCATATTATCCATATTCTACTAGTGCATCAGGCAATATTATTCATGACATGTTTAAATACTACGACAAATCATAAACCCCATTAACTGTTTCGTTATATCTATCATAGACCCAACAGTTATTGAAGTTATATTTGCCAACTTCGCCATCATAGATGAACCAGAAATCCGCTTTGCTGGTCAAATCATGTTAAATCCCCAGTTTTGAATGATAGACCTCTACATATCTCTACCATAAACCGACCAACATCGCCAACTCAAGGGGATTTTTTGAGCAAACCAAACATCAACGAAAAAAAACAATCCAAAAATAGAGAAGGCATTCCAAAAAAAAACATTCCAAGAAAAACCATTCAAAAAAACAATTCTCATCTTCAACCCATCCATCTGACCTTCCACCTGGTCCCGTCCGCTGCGGCGCACCTTAAACGTGGCCACCACCGCCAGCGCCGGCATCTCCGGCGCCTCGGCGCGAGCGCCCAGGCGTCGGAGCAGCTCCATCTCCGCCGCAGGCTGTAAGGCGGCCGCCGCCGCCTGGGCGGCCAAGGGATGTGTTATATGGATAATAAATGGTGATTAAATGGTGATTAATGGTTAATTTATGATTAATGATGATTCATATGGAGGTTTCCTAAAATAGGGGGTACCCCAAGATGGAAGGTTTATTTCATGGAAAATCCCAATCTATATATGGATGATAACTGGGGATAGCTCTATGACTTAGGAAACCCCCATATCATGGGAAGAATTCGTAAATCCCACCACGGGATAAATATCATTCTTCCTGTCCCATGAATATGTCACAATATACTTGGTGAACTATGGTTAGATTGTTTTATCATGGGATAAATAGATATAAATAGTAACTGCTATAATGGTATGATACGTGGGTAACTAACTAGTTGATCCCCGTCTGTACTCCAACGTGGGGTACAGTCCTAGAAAAAAATTGGTCTAAAATTATGACCCCTAACCTTTGAGAGAGGTTTTAGAGCTTTAAATTCCTGGCTCCTAACCTCTGAAGCCGAAATCTCACTTCCAACCACCTTTTTGAATTTTATTTGCTAATTTCCTGGTACCCAACGTCCAACATCCAATAAATTTACCCCTCTGATATCCAAGTAAAAAAAATATTTCCTGGATGCTTGCGTTGGTAACATCCCATATCTTCCCCCCCTCAATCTGATACGGAAAAAAATGAATTCCTGGCACCTGACTTCCCGGCTGACAGCTCGCAGTTTTTCAGAGTCCATGGCTTCACGAGTGCGGTCCGGCAGATGCCCACGGCAATGCGCAACCCTTTTGCATGGACAAATGTATCTTTCATGATTGATTTCCTGATGCCTTACATACACAGACTGATAGATCAACCCCCCCTCAATCACAACAGGCAGAAATTGATTTCCTGTCACTGTACGTCAGGAAGCTTTCAGGAAAAAAAATCTGGGCCTTTTTTGGTATGATATTTTATTCCTGGCCCCATACCATGCCCCGGGACCCTCACACACTGTCTGCTAGATTTTTGGAAAATAGTGTTTTTTAAAAAGCGTACTGAACCCCCAGGAAAAAAAACTGGTAGTACAGAGGAGGGTCTAGTTGCATACAATACAAATTTGTCACATAAAACATATGGCATTGATATCGTGGGTATAGTTTGCAAAACATCGAATTTAACAATAACATGGGTATATATTCCATGAACATCAATAGAGTGATTTTGGGTTTCAGTTGTATAAGAGGAACATATTGTAGCAATTAATCATTCTGGTGATATGGGTATGGGTCAAGAACAAGCTACCAATGGGATTCGATTACATAGGAACTGTTGGATTTCAGCCTGAAAAATATGCAGATATAGTTGCTAGAATTGATAGATGCTGGTTGGATGATGTCTATATTAGGAGCCACTTACCTGGATATCCCAAATTTTCTGGTTGATAAACTCTATATTTCCCTCTAAATGACAATAAATGTCAAATCCCACTGCTTTGGGCAAAACCGTATTTTCCCAAACTAAAGTTCCCATTGCTTTGCTTCACCATCTTAATTTTGTTGGGCAAATTCTTTATCTTAGAATCCCCTTAGTTGTTGGCTTCACCATTTCAGCTAATCACTTAAATTCCCAACAGGTCTTGCCAAACACAAGCTGCTGATGAAGTCACCATTTCAGCAAACGGTTGAATGAAAAGATGGTATATCATCAATTTCATAGGTATATCATCAATTTCATGAGTATATCATCAATTTCATAGGCATATCATATCAAATCACCATTTCTCTCGATGATTTTCACATCTTTTTCCTCCCTGTTGTGCACTGGATCCAGCCTCTGAGCCTTCCAGCCTCAACAGCAGTGCCGGCAACAGCGCCAGGCTGGACTCGGAGATCTTCGTCGCCAGGACGTCGCACCACAGCGCAACGCAGCGGTGACGTGGGAAGCCCAAAATGGCCAGCAGAATGTCATCCGCCGGGTATCCTGGGCTGGGGACCTGGGGGACCTGAGGGACCTGGGGGACCTGACAAAGCCTCAGGATTTTCTCAGAAACTCTGTCTATAAAATCACTCCTCTCTCTCTCTCAATCTCTCTCTCTCTCTTGCTATTTAATTCTGTATATTATATATATAATGCCAACACCGGATTAATAACCCCCCCCTAGAAGGTAGGGGGGTACCTTCTGGCGAGTTTTCTTGACTACCCGTAAATAAACGGCGCTGAACCATAAAATTATGAACCATAAAACTTTGGATATGGCTTACGTCAATTAGATCTTAATAGAATTCCATTGGATTTGTTAAAATTTCATGGATCAGAAAGGTGGTTGATTAATCAGGGGCAAACCATGGTTATTATTAATGGGGGACATGGGCTCATGGGGGGTACCAAACTGATGTTTTTTATGAAGATTTTAATTAGAAATCGATCATTTGGGGAATAGGTGTTTTTGAAATTTTCAATGATCAACTTAAACCTGAAGTATAACAATGATGATAAAAAAAAGGTAAAAAACAATTGGAAATAAAAAATGTTGGATAAAAAAATGGATTTCAGCACTGGTGGTTGATTAATCGGGCGTAGGCCCACCGGTTTTTTAATCTGAGGGGACCACCTGTTTTTAAATTACATTTTTTTTTGGGCAATGGTGGTTGATTAATCGGGAGGGGATTATTAATCCTCACTTGAGATTAATATATAATAATATATAATCAATTATAATTGTAATATTGTAAAATATTGTAAATGGTGATAAAATGAGACAAATGAATATACATGGAGTCTTTGCTGGCAAGGTTCGATTGCCAAAGGGTAAGGAATGCATATTGTCAATATCTGCTGCACACATCATATGTATGTAATTATATATAAATATACATGATATACTTCTGTTGTTTATGGATCTTCATCACTCCAGAAATACAGAATATCAAAGATCATACTACTTGTATATGAAAAGTAAAATGATGTAACATGTACAGTATACTGTATACGTACTATATAGCAACACAATATAATATGTTTCAACAAAAATAGGAAATGTCTCTGAAACCACCCAGTGTCTCTTGGCATCTGCCGCTGACCACCACTGGGGGTGCTCGGCAATCGCGTGGGAGAGGGCCTCCATCAACCTGCAGCCATGGAAATCACAGGAATCTGCCATATTTTCTCGTAAGAAAGGGACCATGGCATGGTTTCATGTATGTTTTTTGTTTGTCACAGCAGATTGCTTGCGGTGGCAACTGTTGGATGCAAAGATGAATCAAATGCTCAAAGGTCAATGCGCATTGCAAATCGGACAAAGCAGCTGCTATTTTGCGATGCAAATATGGCTCCGTGGCCGTCTTGACGAATGGAACGGATGGGAACGAAAATGGATTGTGCCAAAACAAATGCGAAGTCAGGATCAAAATCTGTACACTGCTCAAATGGAAAATGATGCTGCCATGACATGCTATTGCATTCCAAAAACATGTAACGAGACCGTGTTTTTCACTGGTCTTTGTTTCGTGGCTGCATCATGAATTCGGCTTTGGTTTCCTGTCTTCTCTCAGCTGAACCACAGGCAGATTGCACCACATGCGCAGACCATCTTGCAGTTTCACGTCATGTTTCGTCAAACCATCTGCAACCATGAGGGTCGTAGGGACCCAGTGGATCTGCGATGGTGCCAACACCTGCTGAACGCTTCGCACGTTCATCGTGGCACGCTTCTCACTGAGCACAGGATTCTCGGCTATCAGCACGTCGTAGAGCGACTTGGCATCGGTCACGTGCAGTGCTGACATTCTCATTTCGCCCATTTTGGCCTGCTTCGGGAACAGCAGCTCCGTAAGGAACATGTTCAGGAAGCAGGAACGATCCGTCCCTTCATCAGCCGCGCAAGCTTCCGCAGCAAGAGTGCTGCGACAGATTCTTGGGCTTCTTCCGCTCTTCCAGTCAAGTGGAAAACCATAACAAGTCTTCTCAGTGACTTGAGCGGGGCAAAGAACGATCATCACTCCAAACTGGGATGAAAACCTTGCTGCATTTGCCCATCCAGAGTCTGCGAACGTGACAATGACCGAAGACTTTCCAAGAGGCACCGCAGGGAAGGTCAAGCCGGAGTCGGCAGTCATCTTGGCATACTTTAAGGCCTCGTGGAGCTTTTTAAGGTCATTGATGTCAGTCTCGTGGCCGCGGTGTGCAAGCGAGGCAGTGGAAGACACGTCAGGTCGTGTCTGTCCTCCAATCCACTGTAGGCAGCCGCACACACTTCTCATCTCTTGCCATTCTGAAGGAGTCAGTTCAGGACTCTGCTGCAGACGGCCGACTTTGATCTTTCCTTCGGTGAGGTTGTCAAGGAACTTCTTCTGTGTGACCTTGTAGACGAACTTGCCATCCTGCTTGACAAGTTGAATTTCCTTGCCACGGTATTCACCGGGGGTCTGCTCATCAACTTTGGTCACGCTACCCCACTCAAACATCTCTTCAAGGGTGTGCAAAGGAAAGGTCTGTGAGTATGTGGCCATAAAGTCGTCCACGTGGACTATCAAGATGGCATCCAGCTGCTGGTTCTCATCAAGGTGGTAGAAGAGGCATCTGTCAAATGAGTGTTGATGGAAACCGGCAGCCAGCAATGTGTCTCGTACTTTGTTGTACCAAACACGTGGTGCGTTGGCCAAACCGTAGCAGTTTCCAATCACTTCATACAGTCTTGCCGGAAACGCTGAGGCAGCTTGAATCAATGGATCTTGGGGCGGTTCCATATAGATTGGACCGCTTCGCTCGGTTCCATCTTGTCTTCCTTGGAGGAATGCTTGTGCTGCACATCACTCAGCCATAGGAACCATTGTTTCTCGCTGCCATCAAAGAGAGAGTTGCGTCCAGCCGCTGCTATTGACAGTATCACATATTCAGCCAGCCGCGTTGGAGTTGGTGAGTCTCGTGTCAATTGTCGAAGGTCTGGGTCTCCGCATCCAATGATCACGGCCCTGCACTTGGCTTTCAGCGCAGCAAGTCCACCAAGACCTCGCGACTTGTCGCGGTAGGCTGCACGGGATTTCATAATCCGCTTCCGCTTGGCTGGGTCTGCAAAGATGGTGTCAGCCTCTTCGTCTGTCAGAGGACGGATTCCCGTCCATTTCATCCAGCCAGCATATTCTTTTGCTGCAGCTTCAATGTACTTCTCTTTGACGGCGGCCGGCATCTGGACAATCTCCCTCCATGGGATCTCACGGTCCAATTGTTTGAGCTCCTGACGAGAGAGATGACGGTTGTCGGACAGGCTCAAATCCTCGTCATCGTCTGAGACGTCCCAATCTGGGCGTTCTGGCTCAGATAATCCTCGGAGCTCATGTTTTCGCTTGGAGCTGTTGAGATAGGCTTGATAAGCCCACTGGTTGTGGTAGTATGGGTTGCTCAAGTTTGGACTTCCGTCCCAGTGGGGGCACTTCATCGATGCCGTGTCGTCGTCGTAGAGGTCGAGAAGTTGTTGGATATTTGTTGTCATACTGACATGGTGTGTCAGCAGATTTGTCTGTGCTGCTGTTGCTGGTGTGTTTGCCATCTGGACGTCTCCAGATATGTTGTCACCCAGAGCGGGTGTTTGTTCAAGACCTGCTGGTCTTTGTTCTGGCTGTGACCCGGTTGCTGGGTCGGTGATTGCTGGTGTTTCTGGCGCTGTTGTGCCAGTCCGCCGGTTTGGTGTTCGGCTTCTGCCTCTTGTTCGTGGTGTAGGTGGTAATGCTCCAAATGTTGGTTGTGGCCCATACTGTTGGTATGTTGGTGAATCGACATTGACGGTGATTTGTCGCTGGTCGAAGTTGTATGTGTTTGTTTGCTGTTGTTGCTGTAATATGTTCTGATGAGCTTGTTGGTGTATGTTCAATTGTTGTGGTTGTGATGATTGAACTGGAACTTGTTGTGGTAATGTTGCCATGTTATATGGTTGGTCTGATGCTTCAGGCATCGGAACTCCTGGAAAAGGGACCTCAGCAGATGGCTCTGGTTCCCAAAACTGGTCATCGCCAAGCATGGCGTTTTCTTCTGCTTGCAATGGTCGAGGTTCTTGAGTTCGTCTGGCTTTGGTAGGATGGAACTGAAAGAGCTCCTCATCGACGTTCATCATGTCGTCTTCGTTGGGACCTTCTGCAGCAGTTTCATCCAGCCAGAGTCCCGCAGCGAAGTTGTTCTCAGCCTCACGGATCAGCTTCAGATCACTATCTGAAGGGGTCCATGCCTCCCAACCGGAAGCTGGCCTCAGCTGCGTAGTACCAACTCGCAGAGAAGTCTTGCCAAGCTGAATCCAGCAGCTCTTGCGATCAGGATCGTAGGCGAGGAAGCGAGCAAGGTTCCAAGAGCCTTTCTTGTGTTGACGACTCTTTCCGCTCATCCTCCAAAAGGCAACAGCTTGGCCTGGTTGAAGATCACTGAGGTCGTTTTGATTCCTTGTTTTTCGCAAGAGTGCTCGTCTCACCGCTTGAGATGCTGAGAACTGAGCCAATGCTGTCAGAGCTTCAGCTCGCAGGAGTTCTGGTTGTAGTGCTTGTTGTTCAGGGTGCACCTGTGGGCTGATGGTCAGTGATTTGCTGTCACTAATCAAGTCGCCGACAGGTCGTGGTATACGTCCAAAAACTGCTTGATAGGGACTCCTGCCGTAGGTGTATGTTGATGAGTTCATTGAGAAAAGGACAGCCACTAGGATCTCTTCAAGGTGCTTCCGATCACAGGTGGCGTTCTGATCAATCAGTCTTTCGGCAAGTGTCCTCATCAAAGCATTGCGCTTGCCAATCTTGCCAAGTCGCCATGCCTCTTCGGTGGGTATGATGTCATACTCAATGCCGAGGTTCTGGTGCCAGGCCTGGTTGCTGCTCAAGAAGGCAGTATCGGCATCCAAAGTAATGGAAATGGGCAATCCCAGAGGCTTGTACCAGATCTCGATCATAGCCGCCAAAACTTCATCGGCATGGCGGCTGTTCAGCACCTTGGCAGCGTGGAAATTGGTTGACGTACATACAATGCCAAGAACTGGCACTGCTTCACCTGTCAAAATTCGAATGAAAATGATGTCGGCTTGGAGATGGTCGCCAAAAGCACCTGAGTATTTGGTTGCTGATGCTGTTGACGATGGGTTTGGCTTCACGGTCTTTGAGAGGCGGATGCATGAACCACATCTGAGGGCATCTAAGGCACCCATGATCCGAGAGTCCAATTTGCCTGCTGCTGCAAGGATCCGGATGATCTCCTGTTTGGAAGCGTGGCCAAGGTTGCAGTGCAGTCGGGCAATTGAGGTCTTCATCTCTCGGGACATCGGTGGGCCGCCTTCAAAGTAGATGTCTGTGGTCACACCAGTCACCCTCTCATACTTTTCAGACTTCTCATCCGCAGGGGCCTCCTTGGTGTCAGTCTTGAAGTGCTCATCTTCGCCAACACCAAAGAAGAAAATGCCCACTCGAATGGGATCAGCGAACCTTTGCCGTGGATAAGGAACTGAAGCCATGTCTTCGTGCTCAATCATGAACTTGCCGGCAATGGTTCGCATCGCACATCCACGATGAGTGAATGGGATGTCCATGGGCCATCTTCTTGCTGAAGGTGTCCAAGCCGCTTGAACTCGAGACATCTCCCAGGGGACCAACTGCTTGATCTTTTTCATCAGCTCGTCAGAATCAGAAATTTCAAACGGACGCTTGTAGGTGTTTTGGAAGCGTCTTTCGACTTCGTCCAGGATGTCTTGCCAAGCGTCTTCATCTTCCACTGGCTTGGCATAATAGACTTGGTGCTTTTCAGATGATCCTGGAACTCGATGGAAGCGTTGAGGATTCTTTCGAGCTGCTTCTTTCTGTAGGCCGTCAAGGATGGCACATGCCAGGCCATCACAGTATTGCCCGGACCGAGCAGTTTCTTTTCCTTCCACCTTCACGGTGTATAGCTTCTGCTCTGGTGTGAGCTTCTTGGTCAAGTTCTGGGCGATGTACTCGCTGTTGGTCACCCAGCGGTGTGGCTTCTGAATGGGGAAGCCGTCAAGGGTTTCTGCTCCATAGGCTCCCGCCTCGCAGGTGACTTCCCAGTTCTCTGGTAAGTCGCGAAGCTCTTGGACGTCATCTTCATTCCAGATGGCTGAACGCAATGGATTTTCGCCAAGATAGAAGCGCCCCTGCTGTGCTTGTTCTTTACAAAGTCTGGCTCCAAGTCGAACCAAGGGACGATCTTCGTCTCGGATGTCCTCCAGCTCGTGAGGCCGGTCGGAGTAGTTCATGTTCTGGTTGAAGATGCTCCAAGGTCCGCAAGGCCATGCCACAAGGAGTAGCAAAGGACGTAGCTTGCGAACTGCATTTACCAGCAATTTCTCGCCCTCTGAAGTCTTGAGGTCGATGTCATAGATCAAATCAAAGGGCTGGCAAGCTGAAAGTCCAAACCTTGGGGCAAGCTCAGAGACGCGTGCTGCGCCTGCAAAAACCTCAAGCAGGTCGATGACAACCACATCCGCTAGTGACTTGTCGTTGACATGGTCATGATGCGTGGGGAGACACTCATATGCCCGCATCTCCTTCTCATAGATCTTGCCCACGGACTTCAAATGGCCCGTGACCCATGTCTTGTTGCCGTTCTTCATGTTGCCGGAGACGAAGGGGAGTCGTTGACCAGGCTCCAGTCCAGATCGTCGTCCGACATCTTCTCCTCCTGGGCCAATCGACGCTGGGATCTCTTGGCTGTAGAGGACTTGGGACGCGCCGTGGCTTGGATCGTAGATTCCTTCTTGGAAAGAGCAAAAGGCGGTGGCTTCAGGCCCATCATACTGGCCGGGGTGAACTTGGGATCCTTGAAGGTTGATGCCGTGGAAGAGGACGGTGAAGGCAGCGGTCGCGGCCGCCTTTGCAATGGTTCTGCCCATTGATTGCTTTCTTGGTCCCACACCCATCTTTTGCCGCACATGAGGCACTTGCTGTACCTTCCGTGCTTGTTGCCCGATCTTTGAATCTGATCGTGCTCGCATGCCGACATCGCCTTCTTCAGGAGGATGCTCTTTTCCTCCATCCACATGGGGTCTTGATGATCCAGCCATGCCCTCGGTCGAAGGCGCAGTCGAACGGCTTTGCTGATCACTGTGGCTAGGTACTTCTCTGCCGTGAACAAGGCTATGATCATGCGACGCCACGCTTGAAGCCATGCTGGAGGAAGTGCCATCAGGTCGAATTGATTGCAAATTGCTGGACTTGAGCTTGTCAGAGTCGGCCATGCAAATCATCTCAACATCTGCATGCTCATCATCTGACAAAAGACCTAGTTGATGCCAAACTTCATGAAATGACTTGGGATGAGGTGGAAAACATGTGATCTTCACTGCTAAATGGCCATTGATGACTTCAATTGGAACTTCGATGCCCCCATCCAAGCAAACCACTCCTCGTGGCAGGTCGATGACCGCATGCAGCTTGGAAAGAAGGTGGTGGCTGCCTAACAACGGAATGTCGTTGGTGGTATTGATGATGCAGGTGCCAATCAAACATGTAGTAGACAATGTGTAATCAAAAGCTACTGGCAAATAGGCATGCATGTGGCTGTACTGTGCAGGTCCATGTCCAAATTCAAACGGCTCTGCATTGGGGGTCTTCTTGGCAAACAAATCAAACTTGTCGTGGACCATGCTCTCCCACAGCTCAAACCATTTTGTGCTGCAGCATGTCCTTTGGCATGCCGTATCCAATACCAGAAACTCGGCAAACGTGTTCAAGGTGTTCGTGAACACTTGGTGGACCGAACTGATCGGCGTCTTCACCATGTATGCCGTGAAGTATGTTCCAAAAGCTTCTTTGTTGCTGGAGTTGGTCTCAACATCAGCACCTGATCTCTCATCAGAAAAAGTCACAAGACGTTTGCCGCCCCCGTGCTGCACGGTCAGAACCTTCTTGCCAGGGTTGCTCGGCTGAGCATCACCTTTCGGGGAACTGTTGCTTTTCCCTGACTTGCCGCCTTTGTTGTTGGAAGCATGAGGGCATTCGCTGTCTCCTTGCCAATGGCCTTTTGCGCCACAGGCTGCGCAATGGGACTCTTGCTTCCTCTGTGCGATCGTCTTGGAACCACCGCTGAACTTTCTACCCAGGGTGAGGCCCTTGAGCCTTCTTGCCGTCACCGTCAGGCAACGAGCCACCTCCTCAAGGTCGTCAGCGGGGTCGCCTTCTTCGGCATCCTCTGTCTGGCCATCTTCATTCTCATTGGTCTCATCATTTGTTGCTACTGTATCGCCCAAGTCATCTGTGGGTCCTTCAGCATCACCCTGGTCATCAGGGAGTTCTTCAGCCTCATTCACTTCTGTCACATAGGTAGTATGCCTATTTGCTGATGGTGAACCCTTTCCAACGCCCTTGCCCTTGTCCTTGCCATGAAAGTGACTGCCATTCTTGCCTCCTAGCTGTCGAGGTGGCTGGCGAGGTTGTGCACCATTCGCATCGTTCTTCGCGCCATCAAACTCACGAAGGTACTGCACAGGTGGAGTCGGTCTATGGTCTGGAAACTGAACCTGGGCAGCCTCACGAATCATCTCAAAGTCGAGAGACTGACCTGATGCGACCAAAATCAATCGCTGTTGTTCCAGGCCAAGACGCATGCGCTCAAGAAGTCGAGAACCACGGCTCTCGGAGTCGTACATGCCGCCCACATTGATGTCGACGGACTTCAGGCTTCTCTCAATCCTGCCATAGCGGTTGCAGAAAGATCTGATGGACTCATTGGCATACCTTTGGACGTACTCATACTCATGCAAGTAGCGACGCTTGAGATAGATGCTCTTGGTCATGAGGGGTTGCTTCAAAGCTTCGATGATGTTGTCAATCCCATTAGCATGGTTGATCTGAGCGATGTCACACCACTCCAGCTCTTCCTCGGCCTCGCCCTTCAGCGACACATAGAGCATCATCGCCGCCTCGTTCGGTGGTAGGTATGATGCTATCTGGATGCGCCACACCTCAAGCTCCTGGCCCACTTCTGAAATGCCCTCAGATCATCTCGGCCGTAAGTCCAAAGGGGTGGACTCGGGGGTGTTCCCCCTCGGTATTTGACGCCCGGACTGGGGCCCTTCTGAATGGTCCAGTCCTTGTCCTTGTCATGCTTGTCTGCAACAGCCTGATTCAAGCCGCGTAGCATGTCATCTCGCCATGCATTGGAGGTGTTTGAACTCGCCTTCGGTGCAGTCTGAGGCAAAGAAGTCAAAAGCGTCTTTGGGTTCGGTGATGTAGCACTATTCAACTGGGCTCTTTCTTCAGCAGCACGACGATGAGCTTTTCTCTGATGGCGGCTCAAAGGTCTCAAGGTGTCGGGATCTACCGTTGGGTCCTGAGTCATCGCCTCAGATTCCGCTCTCTCGCCAACGCTGCTTGGTGCTCCTGGATCGTCAGGCTTCCTTTCCATGGAGTGTCTGTCATGGTCAGCAGCATCATGCGGCACAAAAATCCATGTGCCACCAGAGTCATTGCTATCCCCATAATGACACGCATCATAGAACTTCTCACACCCACATCGGCTACACCGCCATCCGGCAGCCATCCAATTCCAGTTGGTGTTCTTGCATTCCACACACGTCCAAATTGGGCTGCTTCGGGGTCCAGTGTCAGCAGAATCGAAAGGAGTTGAATGAGTTAAGCTCGGAACTTCATGTCTCACTGTCGTTGCTGTCGCCATCAGGTGGAGGAGGAACATGGTACGCCCTGCCAGGATTCATCAGTGATGCATTGTCGTGGGACGACCATTCAAACTGAGATTCCTCTGACATCGTCTCCATGGTAGGGAGCAAACAGCTCCGCTGCCAACACAGCAGATTGCTTGCGGTGGCAACTGTTGGATGCAAAGATGAATCAAATGCTCAAAGGTCAATGCGCATTGCAAATCGGACAAAGCAGCTGCTATTTTGCGATGCAAATATGGCTCCGCGGCCGTCTTGACGAATGGAACGGATGGGAACGAAAATGGATTGTGCCAAAACAAATGCGAAGTCAGGATCAAAATCTGTACACTGCTCAAATGGAAAATGATGCTGCCATGACATGCTATTGCATTCCAAAAACATGTAACGAGACCGTGTTTTTCAGTTTGAAACCTGCACTCAACTTCCTACCTGCAACTTCAGTCTCAAGTTTCGAACAAACAATAATATATATAAATATAAATATAAAAAACAAAACACATCATCAGTAAGTTCTGAGCCTCATGCAAGGCCATTGAAATCGACACATCAGCATTCAAACACTAAGGGTCTATGGTCCGAGCACATCTTTTTGTCCAGGTGAAGCTGCCCCGTTTTTCAGACCATCCAGATACGGCTATGACCACTTTGGATCTCCCCTTTTTGAGCTCTCCCCAAAAGAATGTGGTCCCCAAAATGCCAAGAATTGTTACTTCCAGGTTTGAACTAGTTTCAACACTTTTCGACATCGGATCCCACCTGTTGCCATCCTCCAAGGCTTCCGCATCTCTGGCGGCTTTCTCCACGAGTTGCCGTGTGGCCTCATTCCACGCAGCATCGCGGTGCGCAACGAGGGAAGCGAGGGCCAACCTAGGCGCCGTGGCCGTTTAGAAGCTATAAGACTCACTGAAAAGATGGAAAGGGTGAGATTTAGTATATACTATTCCAGGAGTATTTTACTCTTCAAGGTTTTTCGGTGTTGTACTTTAGCTTGGTGAAGCAGTCAAAAGTGTGAAGCCACCTACTGAGTTCAGAGAAACATGGGGAGTTCACCACTAAACAATGAAAGTCAATTTGAGCCTCAGCACTTTTGCGATTTTGCTGACATGATCAACACTAAATCTGTTAAATTTACATGTATACATTGTGGATTACAACATATTATGTCAGTGAAGCGTGAAAAACATGAACATATATAACATATTGCCTGAAATGGCGTCTTTGAGACCGTGGAATTCGTGAAATGTAAAAAAAATCGTTGGTAGACTATATTGGTGCATCACCACATCTAGTTTGTCTGAAGATTTTGGAGATAGATCTTACAACAAATGTTCAACTCCGACCGCTGAAATCGGGCAATGGAACGATCCAGTCACCTGTTTCACTAAAACATGTTTGGATGATTCCCCTTACTTACTAATGATGATTTGTGATGACAAAAACGTGAACCATGTGGGAAAATGCGTGGTTCCAGTACTAAAATGGGCCGGTCAAAATGTTCGCTCGGTTACTATTTTCCTTTAGATATATAGTGAGCCACACTCAAAAATATAAAAATAAAACAGTAGAATCCTGTTCCACAAGAGTAGTTGTAAATCAAACCTTTTCATATCTTCCCAGGGGTTATGCTATTACTATAACCCCACCATTCACCAGTCACCAGTCGCCCCAGAAACTGACAACTGGCCGTGAATGTCGACGCCGGTGTGCGCAAGGTCAATAACGCCACCAAGCCACTGATGTGTTTCCTGAGCGTGGGAGGATGGCCCGTCTGGGCATCCTAGGACTTCTAAGTGGTGAAATGTTATGATTAGTGATGTTATCATAAGTTTGACAGCAACAGAAGTACATAGTAAATGTGAGTGTATATATATATATATATATACGTAAATATGATGTGTAGTTGGATATGTGAGGCCATGTGTATTCGTTTCTTTTTCACGGCATAGATTTGACAAACAAGCATTGACAGAAAAGAATCAATACTAACCAACCATGATAAGCTTTGATAAATATGTGATGGTTCTATGTACTTAGAGCTTCCAAGTAGCCAAAATAATTTGTGAATGTCCCAACATGATTGCCATACTACCCCATTTCAAGTACTTGGAGGGTCTAGCTAGATAGATAGATAGATAGATGGATAGATGGATAGAAAGGAACATCAATTGATAGATAGATAGATAGTTAGATAGACAGACAGATAGATAGATACACATGTATACATAGAAATACAGTATAATCGAGAAGATACATCATGTATGATGTCTACTTTCCGCTTGCGATTCCTTGCCTGCGCATGCACATGGCCTCTGTTTTTTCTCAATCCCTAAGGCATATATGGCCCATAAGGGTCTGTCCGAAACCCTGGCTGCCATGAACAACTCCCATGACTGGGAACGGTTTTTTTAACGCATCCATCAAAATGGTGATGACTTGGGGATGGTTTATGGCATTAGGTTTCCCACATTACCATATTTTTCATACAAGCCAACCTCATCCATTCTTGGGTCAGTTGCCTATGTGTGTAGCCGCACTCCGCACAATGTCAACGCAGTTCCTCCCAGCCCACCTGTGAAGGAGATGCTGCGTCATAACTACTTTGGGTCTCGCATCCCAAGCATTCTATTGTGGCAATAGTCGTGTTTCAAAGAAACCATCTCCGGCCGGAAATAATCACCATACCCAGCAAGTTCTGGCCAGTTCTGGCCAGTTATATATATACTGTGTATATATATATATATGTACATAGATATATACTGTATTTATATATATGTCATGATAAGCCCGTTAGACCTGTTACAGTTACAGTAGTTGGGCTATTACTGTACCAAGTTCTCCCGAGTCTCAAGGCTGCAAAGGCCTCGGCCGCCCTCACGATCTGCACATCATCCAGTGACCTGGCTCCAACGGCAATCCCATCACCCATATGAAACACCCCTGGCTTGTATGGTCCCCACTTTTTATGATGGTTTCCTTTTATATAGTGGTGTTTTTTGGATGGGGGAAGGGATTATGGGTGGTTTCACCACCAGTTTTAAGGGATTTTAAGGGTGTTCGGTGTTTAGGAATTGTTTAGGTATATCATGGTAATCACGACTTCTATAATAAGAAAATCATCAGAGCTTAACGGCCAATATTCTGTATATATATATAGCTACTTCTGTCGAATTACCGGAAGGTACTTGTGTATACTTTTGTCACTCTTGAAACATCTGCATGTTCTCCCAACTTGGGAGTTTACCAGCAGTTTTAAATGGCAACCAGACACTGACAGATTTTTACGTGTTTCAACATTGGCGGAGAAAGCACCTTCTTGGAACAGCCAGCAACTCCTTTCGGGATTGGAACTGTTTCGCAAAATGCCGAAACATGTTAAAATAACCGTGATTGATATCCAAAACTATCACAGCTTTATTGTTTCCCCTCCAAAAAAAACATGGATTGGGGAAGCAAATCATAAATTCAGCAGAAATACCCCACATCGAAACATAAATCGACAGAAGCTCTGGGAATTACTATGGAACTATGAACTGTATATATATATATATTAATATTCCATTATATTCCATGATATCCTATAACTTATGGAACTATCTCCAAACACAAAGAACGCCAAAAACGGTTACCCCCCACCTGGCATCATGCTTCGGATCCATGGCTTGAGGCAACGGCACCAAGGCCCTGCGCAAACAGGGCACCATGAAGTGGTCCTCGTTCTCCGCGGCGGCATAGGCTTCCAGCAGCGCCAGCAACTCGTCCTGGCGGAGCGGCGACGGTTGGAGAGGAGCGTTGAGGGATGCCATGGTTTTGGGGATTTTAAGCAGGAAACATGGTGTAAACATGGGGATGTGATGGAACTATATGATATCATGTATATATATATATATATCATTATTATGATTATTACTATTATATATATATGTATATGTATATATATATATATGTATATGTATATTGTGAATCCACATCATTGCAGTACCTCACAGAGAGCCTTGCAATTCATGTCCTCAACCTGCCAGGTGTTTTTCACGTTCAACAAAACCTCATGGGATACCGTTAGCACTTGAGGCTCAGGGAAGCCAAGGAGTGGATAGAGGGCGGGATTCATAAGTGCTGTGGAGCCATAACAGTCTACTTGGTTTGGGCGAGGACGTCCATTGAGCCTGGGGCTCACGCTTGTCGATTGGGGCATCACCGCCCGTTGTTGCAATCCCTTTTCTGCTCTGTTTTGGAAAACCTTGCAGCCAAGACTTGGTGGCGGATCCAAAAAGAGAGAAGAGCGCGGAGTTCAGGTGGGAAGATCTTGCTGGAAGCTACCAGGTGGTTCGGTCTAAGACCAACTACACTGGTAGCGGAGCTACCGTTACAACAAGACGGAAAATCCAGGGGAAGTCGAAGAACCTGCTGCTCGATCGCAGCCCATGTCGGAGTCATCAGAAGGGACTACCAATGTCCCGAACCAACTGGCTATCCTTGTGCCGTCATATGACCCTAGCAAGGATGACTTACAGGTGTACTCCCAAAAGGTGATGTTGCTTCTTGAGGCCTGGCCTACGGGAAAATACACAGAACTAGCTACTCGCCTGATTCTGAACAGCAGTGGATCAGCTTTCAAGAAGTTGCAATTACACCAGACCGAGGTGACTCAGAATGACCGAAAATCAATTCTGAAAATCCTAGAGCTGTTGGGAAGCCACTGGGGTCAGATTGACCTTGAGCAACGCTATGAGTATGCCGAGAGGGCGTTGTACAGGTGCCAACAAAAATCCGATGAAAGCGCAGACAGTTTTCTGGCGCGAGCTGACATCATGTGGACAGAACTGAATAGCCGTAAGTTTCAACTCAGTGATCTGCAAGCCTATGTCACTCTTCGTGGATCGACGTTATCCGCGGAGGACAAAAAGCGAGTTCTTTTGGATGCGGATGCAGCCAACAAGGGATCTCTGACCGTTGACAAGGTGAGCTCAGCTATTAGAATGCTGGGCGCTGGTTTCTTCCATGAGATGACAGCAGGACGTAGGACAACAAAGTTGAAAACCTATGATCAGTCGGCTTTGATGGCTGAGGATATGGACGAGGTCGAACCTGACCAACCGACCTTGTCGATGGAAACCATGGACGAGGATGATGATCAAGTGGTTGCCGCCCTTGCCCAGGAGGGAGATGAAGATGCGTCACTTGTGGCCGATTTTGAGGCCGCCGCAAGTGAGTTGCTTCAGAATGATGATGAGCTGGCAGCAGCCTACACGGCGTATCATGACGCCAGTCGCCGTCTCAATGACAAAGTCCGCAACCGTGGATTCTGGCCCATTGGTCAAAAGGGCCGGGGAAAAGGGTTCCAAAAGGGGGTCAAAGGAAAATTCACCAAGGGACACCAGTCCTCCAGAAAGTCACTGCAGCAGAGAATCTTAGAGTCACGATGCCGTTTGTGTGGAAAGGTTGGGCATTGGAAAGCCGAGTGCCCGAGTCGTGGTGATCCAAGTGCTTCAGCCAATCGAGGGTCTCAAGCCCCCACATCATTTGTGCAAGTTGCCTCCATGGATACTGCCAACCATGATGGACTGCCTTTGGAATTCCTGGACCTGCCAATTCATGATGGAACTACGTTGGATGACTGATGAGCCAAAACCTGATTGGCGACTCCGATTGCAGCAGAGAGCCCATCCGCCTGTGCATACCATCACTCCTGAGATGCCTGAGTTGGATTCCGTATGTTTTGCCTCGCATGGTAGCTTTGGGATTGTTGATCTTGGGGCCACTAAGACGGTCATAGGGAGTAACTTAGTTTCAGGATTGTTAGAACACTTGCAGCCGAGCATCCGTAGCCAGATCACCAGGTGTCCTTGTCATGTCACGTTTCGTTTTGGCAATCATGGCACATTGCAAAGCACACAAGCCATTGTGATTCCCATACATGGCCTGCTTTTGAAAATTGCAGTGGTCCCCGGATCCACTCCCTTGCTGCTGTCGAACACCCTGCTGAGAACGTTAGGAGCCACGATTGACACTGAATCGCAGATGTTGCATTCGAAAAGGCTCAATCAAAGTTTTTCCCTGACATTGACCAGCAAGGGTTTGTTTCTCCTCGATTTAAATGATCTAGCCCAACAACAACCGGGCCAGACACAATTCTTCGGAGCCGAAACACATCCGACCATTGATGTACCGAATCCGGACCAGAGCAGACAAGCCAAAATGATGCCGAATGCCCCAGGGAAGTCAGAACACGACCAGCTCATGTTCCAAGGTCGAGGTCAACATAATCTTCCACCACAGTGTGACATGAGCATGCATGATTTGGTAACTCTAAGCACAGATAGGCCCAAGACCCTGCCTGCGAGTTTTCGTGTGATCCCCAAAGACCGCCATGTCCAACCTCAGTCAGCGACTTCAGAAGGTGCAGATCCCATTCCTGGAGAGCCAGCCGGATCTCTCACACCTCTCCCTGCAGGACTTGATGGAGAAGAAGATCAGCTTCGGCAAGGCACACCATGGAAAGACATTCGAAGAAGTCTGGCAGAACGAACAGACATGGGTGAGTTGGTTCGTCAACCGATTTGCCAACTCCACCAAGGCCGAGCATGTGATTTTTCTGAAGTTCGTGGAACTGAAAGTGGAACGTGCCGAGATCACCGGAGCAGCTGTGCCCTTGACCAGCCTAAAGGAGGTCGAGAAGATCCTTCATGTGAGCCAGACCCCGATGGCCTCCATGAGCAAGGGGCCAATCCCCAAAGCCAAGGCCAAGCCCATGGCGAGGAATCAGATGGAAGCCACCGTGTGGGATCTGGAAGAGGAAGATCCGGAGCTCTTCGAGGTGGTCCACGAGGATATGCCGTCGGAGAACCTCAACCAGATCCAGAACCTGGAGAACCGCATGCAGGGAGTCGAAAGTGCTCTGGCCAGCATTCTCCATCATTTGGAGAGCATGAGTGTCGCAACCGCGATTCCACAGTGAGTGCAGCCGAATGCCCAAGTGTTCAAGCCATGATCACTGCTGGCGACCACAGTGCTGACTGTTTCCAAGCCACAACCATGCCTGAATCACCAGAAACTCACCATGAACGAGTCAAACTCCAACAACTCATCCGTCAATATACTCATGAACTTGATAACATTGAAACGACCACATCCAGTCACCATACACGTTTAGATGTTTTGGAGGTTTTCTGTGGACCGAGAAGCCAGCTGACCCAACAGTCTCAGCAACTGGGACTCAGGGCCGATCGTTTTGGTTTTGAACAAGGGGACTTGCAAACAAGCCAGGGCCGGCAACTTCTCTTTCAGCGTTTGTGTCAGAGTAAACCCAAGAATGTCTGGTTCAGCCCAACATGTGGGCCCTGGAGTGGATTCGCCTGCCTGAATGGAAGCAAGTCTCTGGAGGCCTGGGACGAATTACAGCGTCTGCGCCTGAGTAGCCTTGAACAGATTGCCCTGGGAATTGCCATCCTCCGTTTTCAACGTAAACATGGTAATCACTTTCACTGGGAACAACCGAAGGGGTCATTGATGTTCAAGCTGCCATATTTGCAAGAAGTGCTGTACTATTTGCTTGCCGTGGATATCGATCTGTGTGTGGCCGGGGAGTTAAAAGACCCAGTGAACGGTAAACTCATCAAGAAAAGCCTTACAATTTTGTCCACTTCACAAAATCTTGTTAACATGTTGACTGGCTTGCGATGTGACCACAAACATGAGCACCAAGTGATTGAGGGACAGGTGAACTACCAAGGTCAGACGATCAACAGGTCCACTTTTACTGAAAATTATCCTCGCAAATTTGCCAGACGACTGGCCAAGTGCTTTGGAAAATTTCAGTATCCAAAGGAGACCCCATATCGGAATGACATGTGGGCAATACTAGCCACTGAAGATCACCCAGAGGCACCAGCCTCAAAACGTCCACGACGGGAGAGATATACCTCCTTGAAGCTCAGCCGAGCGTGCGAGGTGTCCCGACTGCCATGGGGAAAGCGGAGAAAACTAGCTGGTAAAACCACACCCATAGATGCGAAACAACAGTGGGAAGTAATCTTCAATAAGTTAGGTCAGATAGTTCCTCGGGTAGGCAAGTGCGTCATCCAAGACGCGGAAATAACTAATCTGGTCCAAAGCTTAATTGGGGACAAACAGTTGGAAACCCTGGTAGCCTGCCGGGGAGCCAGCCGCACTATGGCACCACCCGATCACATCACCAAAGGGGTTGCCCCTCTTCGTAGATGTATCTTTACCGAAAGAGGGAGTGGGGAAATCAGGGCTGAAGATGAATGGGAGAACTGGGAAGGGTTAGCCAAAAGAAACCTCATACGACCGTCTCATGCAACAAGAATGAGCCTGACCATGTTTGCCAGAAATGTGTCGGTGGGTCAGCCAGAAGAAACCCATGACAGCTCATCAGTACCGGCCGATGTCACCAATGGACCGAATTTTTCAAAGAATAATTCAGAACCAGTTCCCGAGGTTGAGAAACTCGAAGAAGGTTCCCAACCGAGTGCAGCCGAAATTGATCCGTCAGCTGAGTCCACACGACTCACTAGTTCCCAGCGTGCTGATTGTGCCAGTTCGCAGCAAGGAGCCAAGTTCCGAGCATTGCCCAGAGATGAACAGATTGCGCTCATTCGCGCCCACAAGAACTTGGGACACCCTAGCCCCGAAAGATTAAGCACCATTTTGCGCGCCCAAGGGTACCGATCGGATGTGGCCCAAGCTGCACTGGAGCTGAAATGTTCCATTTGCCAGGCAAACACCTCTCCAAAGTTGGCTCGACCGAGTCACTTGAAGGAAGAGCTGGACTTCAATGACAGAGTTGCCATGGACGGTTTGGAATGGACGAACAAACAAGGGAAAAGCTTTCATGTATACCATATGGTAGATTGGTCCACCAACTTTCATGTAGCCAGGATAGCACCAGATCGTTCAACGACCGCAGTAATTCAAAATGTGGTTGACATGTGGATGTCATGGGCAGGTGCACCTTGTGAACTTCTTGTTGATGCCGCCACTGAATTGAATTCAGAACAGTTCAGCAATTTTGTTCAGGGTCATAACATTCGGTTAACCACCATTAGTCCAGAAGCCCAATTTCAAAATGGTCGAGCCGAGCGACATGGAGCCATTCTCAAGACCATGTTAACCAAGTATGAAAGTGAGCAGGACATCAACAACTACCACGAGCTATCTCAAGCACTGTTCTGGTGTACCCAAGCAAAGAATGCCAGCAGCCTCAAGAGAGGATATGCCCCGGAGGTCCTGGTGCTAGGCAAGCACACCCGCTTGCCTGGAGCAGTCTGCAGCGATGAACTCCTGCCAGCTCACCTGTTAGCTGAATCGGAGAGCGCGCAAGGAGTAGCCTTCAGGCGACAATTAGCATGCCGTGAGACTGCCAGAAGGGCGTTCATCCATGCTGATAATGATGCTGCCTTGCGCCGCGCCATGTTGCGGAGATCCAGACCTGGCCAAACACCATACTCACCAGGGGAATGGGTAATGTGTTGGCGTCAAGGAAAAGGTGCACAAGAAGGGTTCTGGGCCGGTCCAATGAAAGTAGTCATCCATGAAAACGCACAAACGATTTGGACCACTCAGGCCAGTCGACTATATCGATGTGCCCCAGAGCATGTTCGCCCTGTATCCGCACATGAAGCACGAGGAATTCCAATACCCAACAAAGAACCATCAGTATCCATTATTGCACAACAACTTCCAAGCGTACAATCCCAAGGAATCACCAGAGCCATCGAGATATCACCATCCATAACTCCCATTGAACCTGTGATCCCCGTAAATAATCCCGAGAATGAAAATCAATCTGAAGCTCAACCTGATGGAGAACCAGAGGCATCCACACACCGGTCACAGCCATCCACTTCCAGCCATGTACCACTTGAAATTTCCAATAACCCTGAACTGACCAATGATAACCCCATGAATAATTCTCCCGAAGAACTAGATCCGGCCATCACCACACCAGTACCACCTGATGATGATGATGACCTCTACTGTGAGGGATACCATTGCATAGACCTCGATGTTCCCACAGACCCGCAAACATCCGAGCATGACCTGGCCTGGAAATGTGAAGTACATGTCACTGACTCCGATATCATGGCATGGCAAGACGAATCGGATCCGGCTGAAATGGCTTTTGTAGCTTCAGCAGCAAAGCGCCAGCGAGCCGAAGTCCGTCTGTCCGAGCTTACTGCAGCAGAAAAAGCCCAGTTCCAAAAAGCCAAGGAGAGTGAAATCCAGAATTGGGTAAATACTGGTACCATATCCCGAATCTTAAGGTCTAAGGTTCCACATGAACAGATTCTGAGATGCCGTTGGATATTAACCTGGAAACCCATAGATGAAGAACAGAAGGATCCCAAGAAGGTCAAAACCCAAACCTCAAAGGCAAAAGCCAGATTGGTGATTCTAGGGTACCTAGACCCAAAGCTGGAAGAGTTGCCCCGAGACTCTCCAACCCTTGGCCGGAACGCAAAGATGCTGTCTTTACAGCTGATTTCATCCATGGGATGGATGCTGCGGTCTTTTGATATCAAGGCTGCATTTCTGCAAGGCAAGCCACAAGCTGGACGAACACTAGCCATTGAGCCTGTTCCCGAGCTCATACAAGCCCTCCAGTTATCCACAAACGAAGTTTGCAAGTTGGAAAAGGGTGCTTACGGTTTAGTAGATGCTCCATACCTGTGGTTTATGGCCATCACTGAAGAACTCAGAAACCTCGGATTTATTCAAAGTCCCTTTGATCCATGCCAATTTATCCTCCGTCACGAGAGAACCAACAAATTGTCAGGGGTAATTGGACTTCATGTAGATGACGGCATATGCGGGGGGGATGAATTTTTCGAAGCAAAACTTGCCCTTTTGGAAAAGAAGTATCCATTTGGTTCGAAAAAGATGAAACAATTCACGTTTACTGGGATTGAAATGAATCAGTTACCCGATCACACCATAACGATGAAACAGACCAAATACGTGAATGCCATTGAACCAATTCGAATATCTCTTGATCGCAAAGGACAAGGTGAAAGCCCAGTCACAGAGGAAGAACGACAAAAACTCCGAGCCTTAATTGGTAGTCTCCAGTATGCCGCGGTTCACACAAGACCCGATCTGTCAAGTCGTTTAAGCCAGTTACAATCAGCCATCAATAAAGCCACAGTACAAACACTCAGTTTTGCCAATCAAACACTTCATGAAGCAAAGAAACACAGTGAAACCACCATCAAAATTCAACCCATTCACGTCGATGACTTTCGATTCCTCGCCTTTTCCGATGCATCCTTCGCCTCGAAGGGAACACCAAATGCACATACTGGTTGCATAATCATGGGAACCCATAAGATGATTGCGCAGAATGTTTCCTGCCCTGTAAGTCCTATAGCCTGGGGTTGCAAGAAGATCCAACGTGTGGTCACCAGCACGCTTGCAGCGGAAACAGTATCACTCAGCTCAGTTTTGGATCATTTGTCATGGCTACGTTTATGCTGGGGTTGGATGCTTGATCCATCGGTGAAATGGAAACAGCCTAGTAATGCCCTTTTGAAACTGCCAGAGACATTTTCTACCGCTACGTATAGAGCACAAAACTTGCCTGAGAGTGTTGCAGCAACTGATTGCAAGAGTTTGTATGATTTGGTAACCAGAACGGCAGCACCGAACTGTGCCGAGTATCGTACCCAGCTGAATGCCAGGGCAATCAAAGATTTCGTGTCGGAAGGAGTGCAACTGAGATGGGTCCACAGCGGAGCCCAGCTCGCTGACAGCCTGACGAAGGTCATGGAAAGTTCATTCCTCCGAACCACTCTTCACCATGGTCACTACAAGTTACATGACGAGCTGGAAATTTTGAAGAATCGAGCCTCTTCTCGAAACAGGATCAAATGGTTGAAAGACACATGCACGACTCCTTTGACCGAACATGGCTGCAATGATGAGTGTTTATTAGCAATAAATAATGGATTTTTGGGAGTGTGAATCCACATCATTGCAGTATCTCATAGAGAGCCTTGCAATTCATGTCCTCAACCTGCCAGGTGTTTTTCACGTTCAACAAAACCTCATGGGATACCATTAGCACTTGAGGCTCAGGGAAGCCAAGGAGTGGATAGAGGGCGGGATTCATAAGTGCTGTGGAGCCATAACAGTCTACTTGGTTTGGGCGAGGACGTCCATTGAGCCTGGGGCTCACGCTTGTCGATTGGGGCATCACCGCCCGTTGTTGCAATCCCTTTTCTGCTCTGTTTTGGAAAACCTTGCAGCCAAGACTTGGTGGCGGATCCAAAAAGAGAGAAGAGCGCGGAGTTCAGGTGGGAAGATCTTGCTGGAAGCTACCAGGTGGTTCGGTCTAAGACCAACTACAGTATATATATATATATGTATATATATATACATGCAACATCAAAATGATTTGGGAGTTGTTCTCAAAAAATGGATTGAATCAAGGTGGGCCCCCCACACAATAGGTATTCACAACCTGATTCATTATGGAAACATCTATTGTTAATTGGGTCTTGAAACCAATGAACATAACTTGGGGGCACCACCATGTATGGCTTTGCCGACACGCGGTGTATCACTAAAATGCAATGGTTTATCATCATGTGTCTGATTGAAACAAACATCCTGAGTGCTTGGGTGGGGTGCAGTTCATTTTCGGACAGGACCTGTTGTTTCTTCCACTTTTGTGGAAATATGTCTGGGATATGATAGGTTGAAGGCAACAAAGAGTTGTTTAAACTACATATTTGTTCCAAACAACAACACATTCACATTTTTCATTGCTAAGTATGCTTAAATATGTTTACATGAAACATATTTGATGGCTAAAGTTCCATGTTTGCTGGGTCAAATCCGCATGTTTCATGTCAACTCCACATGGCTTTGATCCCTTAGATCCCTTAGATCCCTTAGATCCTGACTGTTTTCTATGTTTCCATAGATTTCCCCTGAGATTTGACCTCTTTTTCCCAGGGTCCCCATGGATCCATGGCACCTTTTTCCACTTGGCCAACCTCTCAGGCACCAGCTGCGCAGCCATCCCCAGCAGCCGCGGCTCCACGAGGCCCAGGCGATCGATGGCCTGCAGCAGACGGGTGGCGTCCTGCGGCCGCAGCAGGCGCAGCTCACGCGCCAAGCGGCCGGTGACTTGGAGGAGGAAGGTCTCTCCTGGGGGATGGGATGGGGGATGGGGGATGGATGGGGGAGGGGGGCTAGGGGATGGGGGGGCCAAGGGGACGGGGAGGGGGGCCAGGGGATGGGGGCCAGGGGATGGGGGGGGGGGCCAGGGGATGGGGGGAGGGGGGCTAGGGGATGGGGAGGGGATGGGGATAGGGGATGGGGGATTTGTTGGCAGTTATGGCCATGAAAGAGTTCTGGGATGGTATTCTAACTCCTATAGAACTAGTATACATCCTGAAATAAGCCAGTTATAACTGTTAACGGCGATAACTGTGGGGATGGGGATGGAGGGGATGAACATGTGAATTGGAATGGTTGTGAGAGTTGTTCGTAATTACCCTCTGGTAAACAAACAAAAAGCTATTGAAAATTGCAAATTTATAGTGGGTTTTACCATTAAAAAATGGTGATTTTCCATAGTTCTGTTAGTTTACCAGAGGGTATATCATGGGGATGGGATTGGGATTAAGCTGGTACCGGAAGGGGAAATAAACCAACAAACCAAGCGCTTGGGGATGATTCAGCTGCGATGGTCATGATGATTGAGGCATGGATGGGATGAGAATGAATCTGAAACCGGGAAAAACATGGAAAAACCCTGGTTTCTGTTGGCTTTGGGAATTCTGGTCACGGATTTTGGGAATATCTAAGTATCTACCCTCATTGATGGCCTGACAATCAACCATTGAAAATCCTTCAAATCCCCGAGCAAAGGTTACCCTGCACATTGCAAAACATCCATCTGTTCCCCACGTTTCGTGGACCGCGACCAGGTCTCGTTCTTGCAGAATCTCCGGATCCGACGTGTCCTTTCCTTTGGCTGCCAAGCTTTGGAAGCACAATGCAAAGGACTCCTCAGTGCTGCATCTTGATGTGGTATTTCCCGGTGATTTCCCCAAAGTTTTTTGGCAGGCGGATTGGTATAACCTGGACATGCCAAATTTCCCCAGTACAACGCTAAAATCCAAGACATGCAGAGACTGTGATGTCCCTTATTGCATAGTCTAATAGTACCTGCATGTACCTGCTGCTGGTTACGAAAAAATTACTCTACTTCGTGTGATCCCCACCATGACATGTCAGGACGTATATTTGGACATATATTTAGTATATTCTGACATCCTATCTGACATATATTCTGGCATATATTCTGGCATTCTATCTGGCATATATCCTGACATTCCACCTGGCATTCTATTTCATCTGGCATTCTATCTGACATATTTTCTGACATTTCATCTGACATATATTCTGGCATTCTACCTGTCATTTATTCTGACATATATTCTGGCATTCTATCTGACATATATTCTGGCATATATTCTGGCATTCTATCTGGCATTATATCTGACATATATTTTGGCATTCTATCTGACATATATTCTGGCATATATGTTGGCATTCTATCTGGCATTATATCTGACATATATTCTGACATTCTATCTGACATTCTATCTGGCAGTCTATCTGGCATTCTATCTGGCATTCTTTCTGGCATTCTTTCTGGCATTCTATCTGGCATTCTATCTGGCATCCTATCTGACATTCTATCTGGCATTCTATCTGGCATTCTATCTGGCATTCCTACATGAAGTCTGGCAGGGAACACTTGGCGTGGATACTCGCAGTTGAGGTCCGGCAGGGAACACTGGGCGTGGATACTCGCAGTTGAGGTCCGGCAGGGAACACTGGGCGTGGATGGTCGTGGTTGAGGTCCGGCAGGGAACACTGGGCGTGGCTGGTCGTGGTTGAGGTCCGGCAGGGAACACTGGGCGTGGTGGTCGTGGTTGAGGTCCGGCAGGGAACACTGGGCGTGGCTGGTCGTGGTTGAGGTCCGGCAGGGAACACTGGGCGTGGATGGTCGTGGTTGAGGTCCGGCAGAGAACACTGTGGATCGCGGGTCGCAGTTGGACGAGGACGACGAGGACGACGAGGACGACAAGGACGACAAGGATGACAAGGAGGACGAGGAGGACGAGGAGGAGAGGAGGAGAGGAGGAGGAGGAGGAGGACGAGGCAGGAGGCAGGAGGAGGCAACTGACATAAAATCTAACAACCCTCACCTGGCAGGTGGGGAAAAAGAACTGTCCTTCGGTAATGTGTCTAACTATGGAGACATGGTCTATGGAGTTCGATGGTTTACCTGTTAAGAATGGTGATTTTCTATAGCCATGGTAAAGTACCACGGCATATATATATATATATATATATATATGGTATTTGGGTATATATATATATGGGTATATATATATATATATGGGTATATATATATTATGGGTATATATATATATTATATGGGTATTTATATAATAATATAATATAATATAATATAATATAATAATATAATATATATATAGTGTGTATATACAGTATATAGTACAACGATGAAGGGTCCCGATATGTTTCTATTCCCCAATATGGAACTGCTGTGCATCAGGTTACCGTTGAGGAGACCTCACGTACTGCCCAATTCCATAAACCATCCCCAAGTCCACACCATTTTCATGGCTTGGATTGAAACCATCCCCATGGGAGTTGTTTATGGCAGCCAGGGTTGCCCCCGACCACGACATGTTGACCAAGACCCAGAATCCAGGACGGGAGGCAAAGAATTGGTGTGCAGAGCGCTCAAATCCGCTAAGACTTCCTTCTGAAAAGATCGGATCACGTTCACATCATCCACCCGCAGTTTTCCCATGGCCAAAGCACAGGTATGCAACTGAGGGGCCTCCAGCCTGGCTTGTGAAAAACCGTGGGCTGAAATACCTTCAGTAGCACGTGCATTTCTATATCCAGCCAATTTCCAACAAACGTATTATACAGACTTGATGGCAACATTGGCATTGGGTTTGAAGAATAACCATATAGAAATACATATCCAAGTAAGACAAACATCATAGATTCAACGCTTCCACACTTTGCCCAATGTCTGTTTCCATTAGGCAACGTGTACCTTGGGAGGATCCTCCAAACAACCAAACAACATCTGTCCTTTTCAGAACAGCTTGGATCTCAAAACTCTTGAGAACAACTTGGATCTCCAACAACTGGCATTCAGTTACTCAGTTCATCCATTGTTTTGCTGGAGAGTGTCCCTTTGTGTCCCGACAAGTGGAACCAACCAAGGTCCCAACGGTTGCCGAGCAACTCCTTGACCCTCAGAGCCAAGGTTTCCGCCAAGGCCATCGCCGAGGTCGACGGAGCCGCTGCCATCGGAGCCGTTGCGATGGGCTGCGGATAGGGCGAGGTGCTCGGCTTCGACGCCAGCGAAAGGCTGTGGAAGAGATCCAAAGAAACGTCCAAGCGACACGTCCCAGCGCCTGCGTTGGAAGTATGGACCTGTCTCTGGAGTATGGAGACCTTGGAAATTTGAAATAAGATAATGCAGATTATGTATTCATTTATTTATTTATTTATATTTATTTATTTACTTTCTATTTATTTACTACAAGCTAGAAATTGATTGGCTAACACAAGGAAAAATATCAGACTAAAGACATGTTCATGTAACCATATTCAACGTCAAGGGAAAAGAAGTCTGCACAGCAAGAAGAGGTGAAGGATCATCAAAGGTGTTGCCCCCGAATGTTTGTTGGTTTATAACCCCATGACCCTAGGGTAATCAAACATGGAATGTTTCCTACATGTGACTATATTGACCATAAAAGGGATGTTGAATATGAAGAACATGGGATGGTAGATGTATATCTACATAATAGCTACCATATATATATATATAATCTATACATCCCTACAGTAGAATGGATCCAGATACTTTGTCAGAAGGGACTTCTTCTCCAAAATCACGGCTGGATCCCAATCGAGTGTAGCTCGATGAATCAACCACTAGGACCCACGCCGCGGCACTCGGCACCGACATGGACCGACTCCATCACTACCTATGGTATAATAAATACGTAAATGGGTATAGACACGTACACTTGAATACCCTAGCCTCAGACATATATATATATATATATGTGAATATACAGATACGCATACACATACAATCATACCCATCTACATCATCTATATATATATATACATCTACATTATACATATATATATATGTTTAGGCTACCATCATGAAAACATCATTGGAATCCCTCAAGTTTTCCACAAACACGAACCGACGACAAAGGGCGCCCAACCGTAGCCACCCATGGTTCCGGGCCTGTAGATGCACAGGAATCTAGAGCACTCAGAAATCCCGTGCAGTCGAATTCCTGGGTTCACAACCGTTGGGAATTTGTACGGGAAATCATGGAAAATCCATTGGAAATCATGGGAAAATCATGGAAAATCCATGGGAAATGATGGGGATCTGTTTTCTGGTCATCTATTCTTAGATGAAATTCCACATGTGAAGAAGTATGGCATACCTTCAACCTCGCCAAGGGGACGAATTCGGTGTCTTCCCTATGCGGAAAAAATACATCTTCTGTTCATCCACCATTTTTGGCGATGAAATCCCCCATTGCCACTGGCTCAATGCATTTCTTCTTGCTTCAAACAGTTCAAAACCATTTTTTGTTCATCGTTGAAATCTACCAAATGTTGGACATGTTGGCCTTATACTAGAATATCTAGAATCAATAGTTGAATTTCCAAAACATGAAAACTTAAGTCATTAAAAACAAGACCTTGGAAACCAGCCACCAAAAAGAGAAACATGGCAGTTGAAACCCATCCCCTTCCCCAATCCCCATCTCCACGTTCTGCGAAGGTGCCAGTTCTGCGAAGGCCTTCGCGATCATCGCCAGGCCCTTGCCCTTCAAATGCCCTGCCTGCAGGGACTGCTGGGCCGCCTGTGACAGAGCTTGGAGCACCGCAACGTTTCGGACCTGCCGAGTTTCGGCCGGAAGTGACGGTGGCGGATGGGACAACATCCTCAAAAAGGCTGGGACAATGCAAGGAACAATGGGAACATTGCTGGGTCTATTGGAATTCCCATCAATTCGCCTCCTGTCATGTGAACCACTAGTCACTAGTCCTTTTGAATAGAGATTTCTTGTATTTGATTGTAGTATGATCTCCATTTTTCAGTATGGACAAAAATTAGAGGAATAAAAAAACAACATCATGGTTGCTTGTCATCCGGCTGAAAACGATTATGATTATGATACCCTCTGGTAATTTGTTACAGTTCGCTATTGAAGCCATGGCCCAGTCGAAATAGTGAGTTTTCCCATGAAAATAGCATGGTGATTTTCCAGTTCGTTATGGAGCAGTGTACCAGGCCGGGTAAATCCCATGAAAAATCCCATGAAAGATCCCATTAAACCACCAAAAAATCCCCATGAAATTCCATTTAACCACCATTAAATCCCATTAAACCACCATAAATCCCATGAAACCACCATTAAACCACCATAAATCCCATTAGATTCGTTGGATCCAACTGCCGTTCCTATCAACCAACGGGGTTTGTTTTGATGCATGCGAGCTGGGATGGTCAGGATCTTTCTGGTTCTGACCTGACGTAGGGATGGTAGATCTGCAAGCACCTAGTAACTTGAACATATTTCACAATATATATATATATATATACATACATATATTGTTGTAGGTGTATATAAATATATATATATATTATCTTGTATATACATTATATATAATATCATATATATAAATTATATATATATATATTATACAGATTGTATGTATATATATATACCCACTAAAATGATAAGACACAACCACAAAATCAGCATTTCCACCGCCGACCATTTTGTGAACATCCCCAGCTGAACATAGGATCAAACCCCAATAAATGTCCAACTGGCATGAATTGGCTAATACTTTTTTCCATGTTCCATCCCCTTATTATCATGATATCACCACGCTAATGATCAAGATTTTTTTTTACAACCAGCAATAATGCCACATACGTCTATCATAATTTACTACATATATATATATATATAACACTCAACCTGAAATCACCATTCCCCCACCATTTGTTGGATCATACTTCCAGGAAATAGACCAAAAACCAATTCAATTTATTACTGAGTTCAAGAAAAGCAAGATTGAAATTCCATTTGGAGGTGGTCTAAAATAGGGGTACCCCCAAAATCTTCCATTTGAATAGGATTTTCCATTACCCCAATTGACAGAAATCCAGTCCCAACGGAGATGTCAAGTCCAGCAGTAAACAACAACTTGGTAGTTTAAACCTTACACATATACATGGGAGGGATTAAGGTTTAAACTAAAGTCATATATATATATATATATGTGTATGTATATATATATATGTGTATGTATATGTACATCTATATATATATATATCTATTCATATAAATATATACAATACTATATATATACTGTATATATATATATACATGTATACACCTTATATGTGTTGAATTACATCATTTTACATATGGTTCCTAAGCCATGTGAGAACACCCAAATCCAACTCATGGATGACCAGTTTACGTGATGGCGGGATGGGATGATCAAGATAAAAATCACGAGAACATCAATAGCTATAGCCTATAGTCGACATATAGATTTATATAGATTGATTACTAACCCAAGCAACCAGAATGTGAATCATATCCCAGTAATGTTTGGTTAATATCCATAGATCATAGATTCATATATATATATATTATAGCTGATTACTAACATTTACTAACCGTGGAACCATAATTTATCCATCATAATTCATCCATATTTATATATCCATGGTTTTTGACTATTAAATATTAGAAACCATAGAAACCATAGAAAAAACCATCGGAATCTTCGCCCGATGTCCCGATGTCCCGCCTTCATCCGCGCCAAGGCTTGCGCATTGCTCGCCAGGTGCGTGGCCTTCATGCTGGGCGCCAGCTTGATCAAAGGCGCCGCCAAGGCCTTCACCAAGGCGTCCTCGATCCAAAAAGGTGGATCCAACGGTGTCGGAAAAGGTCGAAAAAAAAGGTGGAAAATAGCAGGAAAAGGCGAACTATGATACACAGATATACATGAATATACATGATATACGCTGTTCATTGAGTTGAATGATGACAAATGATGAATGGGCTTCTTGAATTGCGTCGGAACATGGTTTTTGACTCACACTTCAGGTGATTTCAGTGCTCAAAATTGGAGAAACATTGGGACCATTGGCCCTGGGACCTCCCACAACATCCCAGATTTGCCACTGGCCTTGACATCGCACCCAGCCCACTATTTAGATCTTCCAAAAGGTTGTCGATGTCGAAGAGGTGAAGTATGGTTGGTAATCATGACTGACGCGCAGTTGCCAGCACACTAATCTTGTGTTCATGGCTTTAGAGGCCCTTAAAGAATGAGACTTGAGTCGTGATAATCCTCTAGCAAAAAATGGGTACCACGCATATGCACGAAGCCACAGGATATCTTGGCCCAACCCGAAGCATATCTTCAATGTTACAAGACGTCATCTCAGTTATGGATACCTGACATGTGAAAAAAAACAAAACACACATATGGCAGGCAAATGCAGGCAATCATCATGTGACCAGCTGCAAATCACCCCCTGGTTCCCGGAAAGTGAGATATCCAAATTTCCTGTTACAAGTTGGTGCCTCCTACCTTGCTTAGTTGGTTAATCAGGAGGTTAACTAGGGTTTATTGTAGATATGTCTATACTTTGATGAACTTAGAACCCAACAACTATAGTTGATTATTCATAATATATATATATATATTTGTTATTATATGGTTATATCATGCTATGATCCGATTATTTTTTGAAGGCTTATAAATCAACAAACATCGCTGGGGGCACCAAGCTATGCCAAGCATCGTCATGCCACTTGGCCGCTCCAAAGCCCCAGCAGGTTTCCGTCAGTTGCCGTGCCGTCATGGCACCCGCCAGATCCGCTACCCCCAGCGCGGCACGTGTCCAAAAAGCGTCGTTTTGCACGTCCATTTTAGACGCCACAAAGACGGAATTGGAGACTTCCCCGGGGGTCATATCCTGAGGCTTCTCAGATACCCGGCCTGGTAAACATACAAAAAACTATTGAAAATGGCAATTTACAGTGGATTTACCCATTCAAAATTGTGATTTTCCATAGTTACGTTTACCAGAGGGTATTTGCAAGGAGACACAAGGAGACCATGATACCATGCATCAAAGGGATTCGAAGGGTCGAATACAGAAAATTACGAACTTTTGACCTTCAAACACATTCAAACACTTGAGTGTGACTACAGAAAGTTTGGGAAAAAAACATGACATGGATCAACCTGAGACAACCCGGGTCCTGAAAGCTATGTTCAAAAAAACTGCCTTCAAAACGTAACCTTTTCCACGACTTTGCGCTCAAAGGCCTGTCAAGGACTGCAGGATGGATGGCGAACTCCTAGGTTTCAGGATAGTTGTGTGTTCATTCCAAAATAAATGGACTGAACATATAGCCCCTTCACAAGAATATGTGATTGCCGATTTCAAGCCATCTGAAAAGAAATCTAGTCATGGAGAATAATTATCCCAAATCCGCCCACACCGCTTTGGCGGTGAAGGCGTGCTTATTGGGGGGCAACAGCAACACTAAATGCTCAATGACATTTGTTAATATAGCAGTCGCTATATCAGCTTTAGCTGGGGGGGGGCAAAAACGGTTTCGCACCGAGACCAGAATACGGTGGTGTTTTCGACATTTTTCGAGGATTTTTGGGTGTCTGAGCGCAAGAGGGTATTGAAATGGAATTTTGGGTCATTTTGGTAGCTTTCCGGCAATGGAAAAACGGCCAAAAATGAAAAAAACATTGTACATAGCAAGATTTTGCAGGGTTTTTGGATGCCAGAGCATTGAAAACACTGCAAAAACAAGTGTTTTGGACTGACGTTATAGCAAAAAACGTGTAAATTACCGTATGCTTGACTGGAAACATTACAAAAACACTGTCAAAAACAATGTTTTGGAAGGATTTACTGCCTTTATGGCAAAAAACGTGTAAATTACCGTCTGTTTGACTGGAAACATTGGAAAAACACTGTCAAAAACAATGTTTTGGAAGGATTTCTTATATATATATATATATATATGTTGGAGTTGGCTACCGGCATTGGCACACGGAAAAATTGAAGAAAACACTGTAAATAGCGGTATTTTCACCGGTTGGGGAGATAAGGGACTTGGAAGCATTGTCGAACATGATGTTTTCGACCGGTTTTATGGCGACAAAAGTGTAAAGTACCGTGCTTTGAAGGAAACCATTGCAAAAACATGGAAACACATTCAAAGAACACGGGATTTGGGGGACTATCTAGGCGTCGTTGTCTAGCTATTTGAAATTCCGCAGCTTGGAGAGCCTCCAAGGGAGGGAAAAGTGAAAATTCCATAGGGAAGCTGTCACGGCGGGGAAAAGTGAAAATTCCCTAGCTTGGGAAGCCCCCACGGGGTAGCTTGGGGAGCCCCCACGGGGGGGAAAAGGGGAACCCCCACGGGGGGGAAAAGTGAAAATTCCCTAGCTTGGGGAGCCCCCACGGGGGGGAAAAGTGAAAATTCCCTAGCTTGGGGAGCCCCCACGGGGGGGGAAAGTGAAAATTCCCTAGCTTGCGGAGCCCCCACGGGGGGGGAAAGTGAAAATTCTTAGCTTGGGGAGCCCCCATGGGGGAAAACCACCCTTAGCCCCTGTCACGGACCGAAATAAACCTGCGGTGTGGGCGGCCACCCCACGCAAAGCGGGTTGAATATGGTTGAAAATCAACTATATGAAACCTTCAGCTAGCCCAATGACGCAACCAAGGTCTCCTATACCGACGAGAACATACTAAGGGCCCATCAATGATCCCATATTTTCTTCACCAAAACAAAAAGGCACGCCTTTCATAGTGATCATACTCGTCCAAGCGCTTGCGTCGCTTGGCAAAGAAGCGACTTTGCGACAAACGTCGCGAACAGTTTCGGGCAGTTCGACTCAAAGGTGTCCACATGGCGAAAGAACAACTCCGAGACAAGTTGCATCTCAGAATCCATGCGGGCTGTGGGCCCTTTGTGTTGGTGAATTAGCATGAATTGTTCCATCCATTCCCATTCTGAACCTTACAAATCAGCTGATTTCAGGGTTCAATGCACTACCCACAGATGTCTGGAGAACTAAATCTCAACCGGTCCTCCGGTCCTCATTTGCAGTATCTGCAATGCATCATAAAATGGCCGGTCTACCAGGGGCTCTCATACTTGGTTATAGGAACCCTTATAGAAATAGTAGAACAAACCCTATCAGGAAATTCACCAACAGCTCGTGTCAACGGATCAACGTGTTAGGCCAAGAAAACACCAAATGCTGGTGAATGCTTACTATGAAACCAAGAAACATGTTGGGGAGTGACCAACAAAAATGCCCCCCAAAAAAACCATGGAGCATCAGGGATTCTGGTGATTTTCCACATGACCACTGTATAAAAATGGTGGGTTCTGGAGTCACCAGCTCAAATAAACAAGACAATCCTCTGGGGACTGCTCAGAACTTGGTCCAGCTGGCAACAGGTCACCTAAAGTTCAGGTGACGACTGCAAGATGCCCTTGTGACATGATCCACAGCATGGTTTCAGTTCCTGAACGATCTCAACATATATACTGTTGAAACATGTTGAAACTAGTGCAAGCTACAACACCCTAAATCAAAGCTGCGGAATCTGTTCTCTATAAAACACTCGCCAGAAACCATTGTTGAGTTCGGGGATCACCGGATCACATATTTGGGACCATTGAATGGGAGCGTTCAATATGAGGGGGGCATTATCTATCCATCATGCTTATACATATATCATAATATATATATATATATCCACCTATAGTCTCTCATGTAGTATTATAATATAGAGTTGATTAGTACAACTAATATAGTATTAACATGTATTAACCATATTCTATAACATGTATTAACCATATTCTATATATGTAGATATATATATATATATAGCTGCTTACGAACCCATGAATCTCTCATGATCATCATAGAGTAGTTTTTCTGTCTCTTTTTGGCCCTGTGTTTCACCAATTTCACCACCTCTCCCCGGCACGGCGGTTACTTTTTTGACCCTCAATTCATCATGAAGAGCCGATCCTGGCGTCCAAATGAGTCAGGGATACCATAGGGTACCCATTTGGAAGCCCAAAATAAATGGTAAAATAACTAGTTTTATTTCATGGAAAATCCTATCTACAAATGGATGATTTGGGGCTACTATCATTTTAGGACACCTCCATATGGTGGAACAAAATGTGGTTACACCATGCTGATTGTACCTCCCCTTTTTAGCTGGGTAAAGAACATGAAATAGGGATTTAACCATCAAACAGAGGGATTTCAATAGGGATTTCATATGGAAAAACCCATCCGATTTGGTGAAACGTGGCTTGCTGGAACTGCCCCTTTTTAGTTTGATGATTTTGAAAGCTTTTGACACCTCCATTTAGTTCGTGGATTTTCCAGCCAGCTACGTTTGATAACCAGAAACTATATATATATATATCAAATAAATAAAGTTTCTGATTATGGGTCCAAACTATGGGTTAGTTATATATATATATACGTGTATATATATATATATATATATATATATATATATGTAAGCCAACCAGCAAAAGTATATTCAAATTGATAATGATGGCTATATAATGCTATATATGATATATGGACTCTTAATTTCAGCTTTATCAACCTCTCAAATGGCATGGCCCTTTGGGAAAATGTCTATGATGGTCCCACCGCTGGTTGTAGCGCTTGTTGAGAAATATAACTGGTTGGTGGTTTTCCGCCACCCCTCTGAAAAATCATGGAGTTCGTCAGTTTGGATGATTATTCCCAGTATATGGAACAATAAAATTCATGTTCCAAACCACCAGATAACCATGTCATGCATTTCGTGCATTTTCTTAGCGTTTCATGTCATGCTCCAATCCGCAGCGGACTCATGCATGAAGTCAATCCGATGAATCCCCCATGTTGGGACTACATTAGGAGCTTTCCTAAAATAGGGGGTACCCCGGCTACATGGATGATGATTTCATGGAAAAATACCAACCAAACAATGGATGATTTGGGGTTACCAATTTATCAAATATCTAGTTCAGCACTGTTCAAAACCAATGATTCAATGGTGGTTGATGATTATACGGGATGATACCCAAATATATTGGGGAAGCCTGGCATCTTTATGCATCTCCGAGCTGTGCTGCCTGGATGAGATAACATGCCACGGAGTTCGCCACCGCCGTCCCTGAGACCTCAACGTGGGGAGATCCCCATTGTAGGAGATGTCTGTAGGGCACACATCATTGATGGCACATGGCTATTTCAACCGGCCCGGCCCATTCTAAAAATTGGGGATGCTACTGATCTACTGGGAATTTTCACGTATCGGAATCACCATGAATGAACGGTGATCATCAATCGTCTATAAATGAGCCTTGTTCCACGGCTATGGTAAATAATCAGAGGGCATATCATGAATTATGGCGGTAAATGGGCTACTTAAATCTATTTAACGAGTATGTTTAGCTGCATGTGAAAGACCAAACTACATGTCCAAGTGGGCGAGTATGGCTATGAAGT